>CM042085.1:5218561-5583561 GCA_023512835.1 Taxillus chinensis
TCAGCGGCAAAAGGTACTTAAAAGAACTGATAGGGCATTGAATTCTACATAACAGTTTTGCAACTCCAGCCCAGCTTAATGTCATCCATCATACCTTCAACCAAAAAGAAAATGGTGATTTTGGAAAGGGCAGCCACAGCAAGAACTCCACTATCGCACTATCCTTTGAATAACACAAAATTATATTTAAATTGTACTGATGAATTGTATATTTATTGTTTGCCTGACAAATAAAATTGTAAACACCATAATGAGTTCTCGCAGCAGTAAAATTCTTAAAAGAATAAAGCGCAACAAGGAAAGAGCTGTTAATATGTCTTCGATTTTCTTGTCTTTTGACATGTCTTGAAATTGGATAACAAGAATCAAAATGTAATGTAATTAATGTGTTCTCTAGATTACTTGTGAAATCATACACAGCGGGCTTAGTTTAGATTTATTTGCCAAAACAAAACAAACAAACAAACAAAACGACAATGCAATATGATTCTACATCAAGGATCACAAGCACAGTTATGATCTTCATAATTACAAGTAAAACATGAAGAGTTTATGAGATTACAATAAAACATTCACAGTTAATTTTGTACCAGGGATCAAAATAATGATTCTACATCAAGGATCTAAAAATAGCTCATCCGTATTGGTCAGTAAAGGAGCTGATTAAAGATTAGCTGGATTAATTGGTACTGCTTTTCTTAAATTATTTTAAAATAGACATCAAAACATGATAAATATTTCAACACAATTTTATAAAATTATATGATTCAAAATTGTGTTAGAAGTTAAAACTATATAAAACTAAACACAAATCGACAATCCATTTCCAATTATAACATAGTTATAGAATTAAAATTTGCATGAACAATTATCAATTCCACACCTGCGTTAATAAATTAAAATGCCTTACAAAGCGTTTGGTACGGGGTTTCGGAGGGTGGAAACACCGTGGGACTTCATGGAAACGGAATGAAAATTTTTTTTTTTTTCCCCCGTTTTTTTTACACCAAAATGGAAGGTAATGAATTAACCAAATTACCAAAATATCCTCATCTCTTACTTTCCCAATTGATGGTGTTTTCTTTGTTTATTTTCAACACGGAACAGATCTTGCAGGGAAGGATGCGCGGCCGTGGAGCAGAGAAGGGGATCAATGCGCGGCCTTGGGGGGGAGTAGGGAGAAGGCGAGGCGGAGGGGTTGGGGTGCGCGCGACCGTGGAGAGGTGGCAAGGTGGAGGGGTGCGCGCAGCGGTGGCGGTGGGGTGCGCGCGCGACCACAGCGGCGAGAGAAGGCGAGGCGAAGGCGCAGGGGTTGGGAGTGCGCGTGGCCGTGAAGAGGTGGCAAGGTGGAGGGGTACGCGCAGCGGTGGCGGTGGGGTGCGCGCGCGACCACAGCGGCGAGAGAAGGCGAGGCGAAGGCACAGGGGTTGGGAGTGCGCGCGGCCGTGGAGAGGTGGCAAGGTGGAGGGGTACGCGCAGCGGTGGCGATGGGAGTGGGGGGTGCGAGTAGCGGTGGGTGGTGGGTGGTGCACGCAGCGGTGGCGGTGGGGGGTGCACGCGTCCACAACGGTGATGTGGGGTTGCGCGGCCGTGGAGGGGGTGGGTTTGCGTCGGTGGGTTGAGCGAGGCCGGGAGAGAGAGATGCAAAGAGGGGAGAGTCTGCATCGGAGGCTAGTTGCAGAGACAGCATGTCGGGGTGGGGTGGGCGCGGCAGAGGAGAGAACGTGAGTGAGTTTGAGGGATACAGAAATTAAAAAGGTTTAGGGCAAAAAATAAAATAGGTTCCCTTGCATAAGGGAACCTTTGTAAACCTAGTAGATGGAAGGAATGGATATCCCCTTATGTGGGAGTATAAGATTCCTAAGTTAATGTCTCATTCCTTTCCTCTTGCTGTACCAAATGTGGGAAAGGAATGAAATTCGATTCCTTTCCTTTCCTTTCCCGCGTACCAAACATGTTATAAGTTTCAAATCAAATGGGGAAAAAAAAATATCATACTTCATCTTATTATCCTGGGTAGTTTATTATATGTTTACCTTCTAAAATAATCTTAGACTTTATGAAAAAAGTGGGAGATTGAAAGAATTGAATATAAATCTAGACAAAAACAAACTGATCAGCTAAATCTATGGATTAACGATTAATTTCAGATTAATCAGTCATTAATAGGGATTTTTATAATAGAGTTCTACGTCATTGGCATGAAGAATTTTGAAATTCTAGGTAAGTCGCAATCGAATGATTTCATTTTAAGGAATATTGAAAGGACGTGTATGATTTAAAATGTTTCCATTACCTGTTGAAATAAGGTGGCTTCCGGATCTTCTTGTACCGGCATTCTGATTCCAGCAGTACACGACAATCCCAGTTTGACCATGTCACTACAGCAAAATTCGTGTTCTTTATCCCCTTCTCTTCCAGCCATTTGTCATGCATAAGAAGAGCATCACTCAAAAGGACACCTCTGTCGACCTACAGCCAATAAAAAGTGTATGGTAAGAATGAGACTTGAATATAAAATCAGCGCGTATTTATTAATTGAGTAATGACAACATTTACCATAAAGATGCAATCCAAGTGGTGTCTACTTGCATTCATATATTTTTCACATTTAAATAAAAAAAAATGAAATTCTTCCCAATGTATCTATTTAGAGGATTAAATATATTTTTAGCCTTTTATAAATATCCTATCAATGCAAAGTGGTAATATATGCCAATCAAGCCGCAGGAATGAAAATCTTGATGCTGGGAGAAAATTTATGGCACCTTTTGAATCATCTAACAAATTCAAAACCCAAATAAAAAAAAAAGTAAAAATACCTTTTGCAATGCACCAATTTACAAAAAACGAAAAGCGCATTTTAAATACTAAATTTTAAGTCTATGCATACCTGAATTTGCTGAATACCAGTGAGTTCTTTGCAGAATTCACTCAGAAATTGATTGCACGTTGGTCGTACATATATTTGGAAAGAATCTTCAAGTTGCCCAGTCATGCTATTCACTATCACGGATGGAAATTCAATAATTTCTTGTGGATGGGGGTTTCTCTCTTTGTCACAGGTTGCCTCAAAGTCTATAACAACAAAATATTGAAAGTCTTGCAAATGCATATCCAACTGATAACATTGGAGCGGTGTCTTGAAAGGCATGTATTGGAAGTTAGGATCCATAGGAAAGCAATACTCATTATTCATGGGGTAGTAATGTCCTTCCAGAATATGTACTTTATTTTGTGGTGCTTTTTGAATCTCTGGATGATGGTATGTTGACCACACATAGAAATCTTGTTGGTGCATTGGCCTATAATACCCTTCATTAGGAAGTAATAAGGACTTGTTCAAAGAGCTCTCAGGTTCCCTGGTACATCCTCTTGGAAGGGCATTTGTTTTCTCTTTAGTCTTTGAGAACCCTTCTGAAAAATCCCCTTTATATTGCAAACTATAAGCGGATACTTTATTCTGGAGGCATCTTATGGACGCCTCGTGATTATTTAACATACTTTCTGCGATAAAAAAAGTATAATAAATTAATAAAACTCTTAATAAGGTTACTTAGAAAATAATAATGGACATATGTAAGACTCTAGCATTGCATACACAATCAATATCCTCCGATCATGCAACACAATGATTCAGAATGATACTGAAAACATGTTTCCTTTATATGGCTATGAGACATGCTTAGCAAAGTAGGGTATCAAACAGAACTGCAAGAGAAGGGGGGAAAGGAAAGAAACTTCAACATAACAGAAGAAAAGGACATGCAATCAGCCTTCAGAGTCTGGTAAGCTTGCCAAGATAACTTTCACCCATCAAACGGATCCACTAAAATTGTAAATATGCCAGTCATACCAAAAACTAACAAAGCTATCTGCGTCTGATGCCAAACCCTACCATAAATAACACTTTTCTCTGTATGGAGAATGCAATTATGGAAGACATTAAAGGCAACATTCTAACGGAGTTTTTCTTCTTTTTTTAATGGCGCCCTGTGTCAAAAAGGGAACCAGATGCAATTTAAAACATTCATAGAGAACCATGTCAAAAACTTACAACGCCCACTCAGTATTCACCATACATGCAGACTTTCTATATCAGTCATAGATTTGTTTAAAAGTATATTTAGCTAAACAACGAACAAAAAACTTGTTACTTTCGTTCATAACTACATGCTAAACTTCAAGTTTATAAACAAAAAACTCCCTCTGAACACCCTCTTACTGCACACTAAAGATGACAATTAGAAAAAAGTGGAAAATATTCATTGCAAATTAAAAATGATAATCAGCATACATGTTTAATGAGAATGATTAATATCCTAGTGGTCTGCTAGACACAACACAGATATATATTCTGATTTCAAAGTGAAATACCGTACGATAAATTAGGTTGATGATGGATACCCCTTCCAGATCACTTTCCACTTCAGTTTTAGGAAAACTATTAACTATCATAGCAGCACTAATAAATGAAACTAAGCCAGAACAAGTGCTCTAGTCACGTACAAGATTAAAAGAGCACAAATCTAAAATTATCCACTTCGGAGTTTGCTGATTCCCTCATCCTAGGAAATCCTTGTGTATGGCCACATCAAACCAGACACAGGGGTCGAAATCCAAAAAACCCATCTCTGATCAAACCTTAAACAAACAAATTTCCCAAAACACACGAGTTTTCAATCGATTGGGATCGAGATACCAATGCAAAAACACGATCGGAGACTATACCATTTGATTGATGGATCAATGAGCCGAGAAAATCAAAAAACAGGGACCAAGGGAAAAAAAAAACATACCTCTAGGTTCAGGGGGCATCATCACCTTGCATGAACACTTGGGTCGGAATCAGATCTTCTTCCGAAGCCTCACACCTGAATCGACGACCCAACAACGCATTCGCAGAGCCACACACAAATATCGAAAAATCAGCAATGAAAAACAAAATGAAAAAGAAAAATCGAAGAAGCAAACAAGGCAATCGATTCTCACATGGCCTTTTTGGAGAAGAGGGAGGAGAAAGATGGGTCATGAGAAGAACAGTTGAGGCATTGGTGGTGGGCTTGGTTGGTTGGGGTTTGAAGACGGGACGGGAGATTGGGGACGATGGTGATCATGGGAGAAAGAGTAGACCCCACGGCATTGCCTTTTTTATTATTTATTTACTTTTTTATTAGTTTTTACCCGTAGATAATCGTGAAAGTTTCCGTTTTTAAAACAATCGTTGTAACAAGAAATTATATATTTGAAAAATATTTGATATATTCTGGAATGATATAAATATGTAACTTTTGTTATTAATGTAAGGATAGATTATTTAATCTCTCTTTTTTCTCTCTATTTCACAACAGCTTTTTTTAATGTATCAAAGCAGCTTCAATAATTTATCTATAGCAAAAGCTAATAAGTTATAGTTAAATATAAATATATTTTATTTTTAATAAATTTAAATAAATTTTTGACTTTAAATTAACACCCCAAATCACCTTTCATTCGAACATTATTTTAAAATTTTAAATTATTCTTCACAACCCTAGCCATACAACATTGTCTTAGAAACATATATACATTGCATGCATAAGCCCTCAATTAAGGTGGTGAGCAATGATCAAGAGATCGAAGATGAGAGAGACTAACAAGATGTCATGTCGCATGCAAGAGGCTCAAATGTTGAGAGATTTAGGTTGAAGATGAGTTCAATTTGCTTGTAGCAAGTTGTGCAAGGTTTGCACTGTGTCCACCTAAGGTCGTTATCAGTGTTGGCAATGAGGATTAACTTAGTTCCTATTACTATGACACTCTACACCTCACACCATTGACAAACCTCCTTCACCACTGTCGAACCTTGTCTTTACTCCATCCACACCCGATTGAGCCAAACGTGTCTTACTTATTGATGCATGATTGGTCTCCTTTGACCAAGCCTTGACTAAAATGCTAACAGCCTACTATTACCCTCTGTCACTAAGCTCCTTGCTCAACTAAATTGGGGTAAATTGAGGGAAAAAAATGTAATTGAACCTAGATAAATGGATAGTAAATGAAAATACATATATGTATATATAAGCAAAAAAAAAAGGTATGCTATTAAAGATGTTCTAGTTAAATCTATATTGTGGCAAACTAAATTTAATTTTAGCTAATTAAATTTAGTTAATAAAATTAAAGATGTTCTTAGGTATTTTTTGTATTTATTTATTATTTTGTTTTTGTTTTTACTCGAGTTATTTATTATATATTTATGGTGTGTTGTGCTTGGAAAAAAGAAAATAAAAATAAAAGGAAGATCAACACCAGATTCTTAATTTTATTTTTGTTTATTTAATTTAATATATTTAATTATTATTAATTTATTGATATTATTATTATTATTATTATTATTTTCTTCATTTAATTAGATTTATTATTGTGTTTACACATATTACGATTTCATTATATTTTTTATTATTCATTTAACGAAGTTTCATTTTATATATTAATAGTTGTTATTCATAAAGTTGCAAAAATATTTTATTACTTATAAAGTAACACTTTTATCTATACTCATGTTGTTGCTTCTAAAGTAGCACAAAATCTTATTATATTTATTAATATTAGTTCCTCCTAAAATAACAAATTTTGATCTCTGCATATTATGTATTACACTTAAAGCAACACAAATTTAATATATTATTTGTTACTCTAGTTCGATTTATTATTTGTTGCCGTAGAAGTAATGCCATTGCACTTATTATTATTATTATTATTATTATTATTATTATTATTATTATTATTATTCTAATATAAATTACCATAATTATAATGCTCCTGAAATTGCATTACTATTATTTTATGCTCTCAAAGAACATATTCAAGAAACTATAAATTTAAATATTTCATAAGAACATTACTTATTACCAATTTCTAGTGAAAAGAAAAAAATAAATATTATAGATTTATGATTTACTAGAAGGTTATTATTTGCTCATGAAGTAGTAATACAATTTTAAATATTTTACTAAAGTATTATTTGTTGTTATTTCCTCTTGAATATTATAAATTAAAATTATAGTTTCAAATATTCTACGAGAATATTATTTGCTACTATTTTTTTTAATAACATAAATAAAAAATTGTATATTTTAATATTATATGAGAATATTACTTATTCCTAAAAAGCAAGAATTATGAAATATAATCTTCAATAATTTTAAAAAATATTTGTGATTATTTTCTCCTAAAAAATATAAGTCAAAGATTAATATTTTAAAATAATCCATTAAAGGAAGGAGGTCAAAGATTACCATTACCTATAATGTTTGTCACCAAGAAAGAAGAAACTTGGTGGGGGGATAAATATATATATTAAAATTATAATAATAATGTATTATTAAAGATTTAAAATGTAGAGAATGTGTATACATAGTCGAGCAGTCAATAAAATCACTATCAAATATTACTTCTCAATTACCTAACTTAATGATATGTTTTTTTTTTTTTTTTGTTAATATTTGATCTAGCTATATTTGTGAATTATATTATCAAATTTTAAGAGTTATAATGTTATTACTTTTTATAAAAGCAATTTCACCCCTAATAAGAAGTGGGTATCATCATATTCGAATACATTATAGTAATAAATAAAAAACCGTGTTTAAAACAAGAGATAGGTTATATGAATAGGTGGTCATACCGTTTGGATGATCTAATGCACCTAACACTTTCATTTGCCTTATGAATAATGTATTTGGAATCTTCATCGGAAAATTTGTTATTGTTTACTTTAAAGACATTTTGACATACAACAAGGATGAGCAAGTGCATCTAACCCATCTTCGACAAGTGCTGTGGTACTTCGATAAGTGCTTGTGGTTCTTCAACAAATGTATGCTAACTTCAACAAATGTTTATTTCTCACTATGAGTGTGACATTTCCTAAATATATTATTATTACTCATAAGTGCCAAGATGGATCCCAGTAAAATTGATGCCATCATCAACTAGCCTATATCGATGTTGATACATGACATCCGAAGCTTTCATGGTCTAACATCTCTTTATTGTATGTTCATCAATAATTTTAGCTCTCTTACAACTCTAATTACTAACCTTCTCAAACGTGACAAATTTTCTTAAATAGGGAAGGCCTAGCAAAGCTTTAAATTAAGGATTAAAGTGGAATATTACCAACACTTTTGCACTCGCATTGCCCAATTTTCATTTGATGGCTGAAGTGGATTGTGATGCACCTAATCGAGAGTAGTGCAGTATTAAGCCAATAAGGCCTAGACTCTAGAGTAACCGTTGCTTTTAACATACTTTATTTATCCTTATACTTTGAAGACCTTGAGTTTTGAACTCGATGACAATTTCTCTCCCACTTAGAGAGTATATATGCACTAGACATGACTCACCCTTTTTGGTGCGTGACTTTTAATTAGAATACTATTATTTTAATTAAAAGATTTATATTATTATTGCTTTAATTAAGATATTTATATCCCAATTTAGTGCGTTATTTATTAATAACGTTGTTCATTATGTTCTTTTCGCCAATAAAAAGTTCTATGATGTAATAAAAAAAAGGGGACTTATTTCATTGTCATTGATAATTAAGACTTGGAATTTGCTTAATTTTTCTCATCGTCTGTCATCTATCTTAGTTTTTGCTTGCTGTGAATCCGGCTGCTATCCCCCGTCGTGAGATTTCTAATCTCGCCTGTTTCTTATTACTTATTAGTGGGCGATACTTGTATTTCCATATTTTATACTCTACGGGTTTAATTTAAAAGAAAAATAAAAATAAAAGAGGATAAACACAACATGAAAATTTGAAAATACGGAGTTGGGAATTAAAAAATGTTCAAATCCTAATACGATTCACTATAGTATACTAGACAGTGATCAGCAGCAGCCACTACTACAATATGCACAAGACTGGACCAGCTGACAGTTGCTATAGAATATTAATTGACATTCCCAACAAACCGTAACTATAAAAATGCCTAAACGAATTTAGTAACCATATATAACTCATTGCCACTAGACCATTTCCTCACTTACCGTTTCTCTGAACGAAAATGCTTCGACCAGTCCATCTTTTTCTCCCACGGCTTGTCACTCCCCACGACTTCCTCCGGAGACTGTTCATTCACCACAACTTCCGCCGATTCTTGTTCATTCACTACAACTTCTGACGACGATCGTTCGTTCACCACAGCTTCCTCCGACGATTGTTCAATCACCACAACTTCCGGCGATGCCTGTAGTTCATTCAACACAACTTCCGACAGCGACTGTGCGTTCACTACCGGCACCTGTAAAAATAAAGAACATAAATATAAAATAAAAAAAAACTCCGCATTAACACTAACTCTACGACGAGTGTTTTTATTAGTATAATGGTATGCATATATGCCTTCATTACCGGCCGCACCGGCACACGTCGACGGCAATAATCCAATATAAAATCTACGTTAAGGACAATGCATGATTGATGATTGTTAATTTGATTTGAAAAAAAGGTGTGAAAAGAGACTCAAGTTACCTAGCTACCACTATACGCACTTGATTGGTACCAATCGATTCATTTTGGCACGTTATATAATATAGCAAATATATATATATAGTAGTGCATATCTTGCAATATGGTAATAAATAGAGGACAAGAGATCGATAACGACCTTGTCGCGACGGAGACGAACGGGTGGTGGCGGGTGGAGGAAGGACCCGGGTTTAAATTGCACGTAATTAGATTTCCGAGTCGTCGACGTCGTGGGATTAATGTGGCAGTTGTGTTGTCTCTGACTGTCATGGAGAGGCCTCCGATTCCAAGGCGTCAAGAACGAGTCAGCGGGCCTCTCGTAGTCCAACTTCGCTGTCGATTGCGGTGCTGGTTTTGGTGTTGCCATCAGCCTCCTCATATACGCCAACATATCATCATCATTACGAACATTACTATCAGAAGGCAGCAGCCTCCGCCACGGTGGCGTCATTGGGGCAGATGCGCCGCTTTTGAGGGAAAGGTCAATTGCTGTCGGTTTTGGTTTTGCCATGGGCCTCCTCATCGTGTAGTACTCCAACAGATCATCATTGCTAACGCTATTATAATCATAATTATAGGCCTGTTTCGATGGGGGCTGCTGGAACATCTTTGAATTCCCAGAGTTTCCCGGGTGAGAATTATAGTACTGGTCGCGAGAGGTGTAGCCAGTTGTCGGAAAATTATAATTATAGGCCTGTTGCGATGGGGGCTGCTGTAACATCTGTGATTGCCGAACCTTTTCCGGATGAGAATTATAGTACTCACGATCGCGAGAAGTGTAGCCCGTTGTCGGAAAATCATAATTATAGGCCTGTTGCGATGGGGGCTGCTGCAACATCTGTGAATGCCCAGCCTTTTCCGGATGAGAATTATAGTACTCATGATCGCGAGAAGTGTATCCCGTTGTCGGAAAATCATATTTATAGGCCTGTTGCGATGGGGGCTGCTGTAACATCTGTGACTGCCCAGCCTTTTCCGGACGAGAATTATAGTACTCATGATCGCGAGAAGTGTAGCCCGTTGTCGGAAAATCATAATTATAGGCCTGTTGCGATGGGGGCTGCTGTAACATCTGTGACTGCCCAGCCTTTTCCGGACGAGAATTATAGTACTCATGATCGCGAGAAGTGTAGCCCGTTGTCGGAAAATCATATTTATAGGCCTGTTGCGATGGGGGCTGCTGTAACATCTGTGAATGCCCAGCCTTTTCCGGATGAGAATTATAGTACTCATGATCGCGAGAAGTGTAGCTCGTTGTCGGAAAATCATATTTATAGGCCTGATGCGATGGGGGCTTCTGTAACATCTGTGATTGCCGAGCCTTTTCCGGATGAGAATTATAGTACTCATGATCGCGAGAAGTGTAGCCCGTTGTCGGAAAATCATAATTATAGGCCTGTTGCGATGGGGGCTGCTGTAACATCTGTGATTGCCCAGCGTTTTCCGGTTGAGAATTATAGTACTCATGATCGTGAGAGGTGAAGCCAGTTGTCGGAAAATGATAAGTCTCTGGCGGCGGTGGGGCGAATGATGTGCCGCCGTTGAAGGATAGGTCACGTGTTGGTTCTGGTGTATACTCCACGTCTAAATTATCGGGCAGAAGAGCCGACGGATCATCATCATCATTACCATCGTTATTGTAATCATGATTGATCGGTTGCGATGGGGACTGGGACATCTGCGCTTGCCCAACGTTTTGGGTCCAGAAACAACCGAACGGATCGTCAGATGTGCTGTCAGCAGGCGGCGGTGACAGCGGCAGCCGGGAGGAAGATGTGTCGCCTTCGCAGGAATATTGGGCAGGTGTTGGTTTCGGTGTTGCCTTGTCCACTTCGTCGTCGTCGTCCATGTCCACGGTGGAGTCAAAATTCTCATATCCGGAGGCGGAGGGAGCTTTACCGCCCTCAGCTGCTTCCACCTTCGTCGGCTGACATAGGGCAACTGAGGCTGCGCGACCCAGTTCTCCAGCGGTGAGGGGGAAGCTCCAATCCATTTCTTCGGTTGGGGTAGACAGATGTCCAGCGGGGGAGGCGGCATGACGCTCTTCTTCCGCCGACAGGGAATGATCACCGGCGGTGAGGGTGGCAGGATCCATGTCCTGCGGTGGCAGCGCCTGGTTTCCGGGGGCAGTGCCATCCTCTTCTTGCGCAGGAAGAGACTGGTCTCTGGCTGCTGAAGCACTGCGATCCTCTCCTTCCGCAGGCGGGGAATGATCTCCGGCTACAGAGGTTGCAAGACCCACTTCTTGAGGCGGCAGACACTGGTTTCCGGTAGCCGGAGCGGTGCGATCCTCTTCTTGAGCCGACGGGGAATGATCACCGGAGGCAATGGCTGCAGGACCCATTTCTTTAGACGGCGGAGACTGGTCCCCGGTAGCCGGAGCGGTGCAATCCTCTTCTTCGGTCGGATAATCTCCGGCGGATGGGAAGGCGGTACACACCTCTTCTTGCGTCGCCAGCAACTGATCTTCAGACGCGGAGGGGCCGACACAATGCTCTTCTTGCACCAGCGCCGGCGTAGATGTATCCCCGTCATCAAGGGAGGCAGGTTGAAGCGCCTCCGACAGCCTCCGCAGCCGCCGCTGCGCTTTTGTTTCCACCCACCATACTCCACTTCTGCTCATCATGGCGGAAGCCACCCTTTGTTCCTACGACACCACCTTGAAGCGGTCGAATCTGGGTATCTGTGTGACGTCCGTGCGTGACGGCAGAGGTTCTCGGTTTGTAGCTAAATTAATTAATTGATGTTAAATTAATCGTTAAGAGATACTATTATATTATATTATAGGCTAAAGCTTTGGGAATTGCTTTTGTTCTTTCTTCATGGCCCGCATGGGGGAGAGATTAACAAAACCATATAACTAACTAACTAACTACCATGGCAAGTTCCCTGGCGATCATCAAATTAAAGTCCAACTAAAATAGATGAAGTCAATAAGTAGTGCTGCTGCTGCTGCGTGTACAGGAGAAATTGAAATAATATTATGAATTTTATTAATATTAAATTAATTAAAAGCTAAGCATGGAATTGATAAAAATTTTAGATGAATGTTGATTATCACAGTTCTATTTATAGATTATTATTATGAAAAAAATTAATATATTATTTTTGGTTACTATAATAAATTGATATTTTTCTTTTCTTTTCTTTTTTGTTCTACATCTTCCATTGATTCCAAAAACAATTTAAAAAAAGATAATCTAAGACTCACACCATACTAATTCAAACAGCAAACTTAAGTACGCCGAAGCAGGAGACGCAAAACATATTAGTCACCAAATGGCAACGACTTCATGCAAGATTAGCCGTAATTTTGTCATGAGGTTATTTATTAAGTGGGTTAGAGCATCTCTAATAGTTGCAAAATAAAATAATTAGGTAAAGTCATATTTAGCTCAGTACAGTAGCATTTTTAGCTAATGATATTTCAATATAATACTATTTATATTTTTGCTAAACTATTAATTTCTCCTACCTATTTTTATCTTATGTTTTCTCTAAATTCCTAAAATACTCATCCATTTGAAAGCATGAGGAGTATTTTAGGATTTGAAAAAATTAAGTAATGTGACATTTTAGCAAAAGCTATAAAATTAAGTAAATTTATATAAATTTATTATTATTACTAATGACATAGCTAACTTATTAGAGTAATTTTTTATTTATATTTGATTATATTTAAGGGAATAGCTTTGGAGATGAGTCAAATCAAATGGGTTCGATATTGAGGTCTATGGGAAGTAGGAAGTCCTACCGTTTTTAGAAATTGAGGGTGTGTGGGATTAATGAGAAAACGTAAGAGCATCTCCAACAATAATATGTATTTTATCTTCACATGTAGAGAATTTTTTATTTGTGAATAGTATTTTTTTTCTTCTAACTCCAACAACACTCTTCATTTCAACTTTATTTGTATTAAAATAATAAATTTTATTATATTTTTAATATAATAAACTTTCATTTGGAGAGAGGAAAGAGGAAAGAGAAAATAACAAATATTAAAATAATATGTGAAGAACGAATAGTGACTCTTCAAAAATGAAGAGTCACTATAGCTTTTTCTACATGTGGAGAGTCAAATGAAGAGTTTGTTGGAGCTTATTTTTTGCATTTGGCTCTCTATTTGTAGACAATAGAGAATCTCTTGGAGTTGCTCTAAGTAGATACCATCATTATTATAAGGATCGAGAGAAACAACGGGTTGGAATATTCTAAGGGCTTTGGTTAAGATAATATATAAGTTAAAGTAATAATGGCGAAAGTAAACGAACAAGTCAGGATGGCCGAGTGGTCTAAGGCGCCAGACTCAAGTTCTGGTCTTCGTGAGAAGGCGTGGGTTCAAATCCCACTTCTGACAGATTATTTTATTTTGGGCTTGTCTTTTTACTTAATTCTTTCCTCGGTGTTGCATTTTCCTACCCTTTTTATTTATCTTTCCACATTTAACCTTGCATTTATTATTATGATTTTCATGCCACCGTAAACTTTATGGCCCGAAACGTTGACAGCATAGTACCTACATAATGTTAAATAAAAGTGACAAACGTGATTAAATTTAAGCATTTATATGTTTAGCGAGGCTTGGCTTGCCAGTCTTATTTAAAATTTCGCTTAAAAAACAGTTTTAACGGTAAACCTTTTGTGAACAAGTGCATGTCCCTCACAAACTGTGGTTATAACAGGGTTTTGGTCTATACAATTTACTCAAACTTGTAATTTAAAAATAATGAATAGTTGTGTAAAATGTTTAATATTTATCAGACAAACATGCCAATAAATATTTTTGGGCAATCAATAAATCTCAATAATATTTATAAATTTGCATACACGTATTAATAAACTTAAATATTTAATTATTCTGTGTATATATCATATCAACGCATGGGAGGGACGGATTAGGTGCGATGGTTGGAGGGCGTCGGATGAAGACGCAACATTAGCAGTGTTTAAGCAGGCCACACGGGTCAAGAACGAGCCACCGTCGTGCACTAGCCGCCTCCGTCTCCCTCGACTATAACGACGATAGACGGAAATTCCGATGAGCGCCGGAGATTGCTACAGCTCGGAGCGGCTGGTCGCCGGAGACTGCGCAGGGGAGAGGCCAGCGACTTCGCCACCTCCATCTCTCCCATGGTCAGTTTTATGTTGTGTAATCATTACGTTCATCTACGTGTTGGACAGAGATAGGATTAAGAATTAATCTAAAACCAGGCCAACAGAGCGTGAATTCATTAAGCTTAGCTTTCTTTAACCACTCGAAAATGACAGTTTTCCTTTGCTGACAACATTTTTATTGTGCAAGTAACCCTGCATTTAAGGTCTTTCGATTGCCCACTTCACTAATCACTATATATATAATAACACGAGGTTAAGGTTTTTCAACTGCCCAACCTGCATTTAACCTCTGCAGATTTAAAACAAAAAAGGAGAAAGAAATGAAGCAGCAAATGTCAAACAAATATTAATTTATTCATAATAAAGTAAATTATAATACTGCACAAGTATGCAAAAGTTAGAGAAGCTACTCATACCAAGAATCACTATATCAACTTCCTTATTGGCTTACCGTTTGGGCAGCAGTGCAGGAACTAATGTTATTAATGGTTATTTTACTAGCCGATGACATTGCAATTTGGTTTAATTAAGTGGAATTAATGGTTGCTTCATACCATACTTCTGTTGGACCAGTTGTTAATTTGCATTATGTTTTACTTCCATAAAGTTTTTTTGATTCAATTTCTTTTTGCTTTCTATCCTTTTTTCTTTGTATTCTTTTTTTTTTGTTAGCTTTCTACTCTCTCCTGGGAAATCTGCAGGCTCCTATGTCTCCTTCTACCTCTGCTGAGCGTTATTGGAATCTGTCCCAGAGTTGTTCCCTTGGAGGGCCTATGGGGGGCTTTCTTTTTGTTTCTTCCTCTGGTTTTTGGACTCCCAGCAGTGCTAGGCTCTCTAACTATTGGCGGCAAGTTTTGACTCTCTTAGAGGATATGGTCACGTAAGCTATTCTGTTGGGTCTTTGAGTTTATATACGCTTATGCTCGGTATTAGTTTGTATCTTATTAGAGTCTTATATTAAATAAGTTATCAATCAAATATATCTTAATATACATCCAAAACTAGTTTCTCTTAAAATAAGTTATCTTGAATTTTAATATTGTATCAGAGAAGATTGTGTTTCTCATAAAGAGTGTATTTCTAATATTCTACCTTACCCATAATTTTTAACCGTGTATATCATGAGAAAGTGAATTAGAATTTCACATTGAAAAAGTTACTAATCAAGTATATCCTAATATAATTTCAAAGGTAGTCTCTCCTGTAACAAATTAGTTTTAGAACGTTAACTTTTGAATTCTGATATATATATATATATATATATATTAGTGTCTTGACTGGATGGTGCAATGAGCAATGATTTTATGGCATTTTTTTGCAAGATAGTAGGTCTCCTTGTTTTTCCATTCACTCTGCAGGAGGATTCGGGTTATTTCATAGGAGTCTGGCAACCCACCTACTATGCATATGTTGCTCTACTATGGATTTTATATACTGGGATGGATTGGAGAAACTTTTTTCATCTTTAGGCTGGATTATTTATTCTAATATGAGATCTAAGCATACATTTGGTAGTGTTCCTTTCAGGTCGAGGATACTCAAATATGTTGTGGTTTTCTCATTATTTAGTTTATATGTTGTCTTCTTTCTGCAGGTTTTCCATGGAAGTGATCTATGCTTTCTCCTGATTTTCCATGGATGTTGTTCGTGCAGTATTGCAGTCCAAGGAGTTTTTGTAATTTTTATTTTGTTTGCCCGGGGGGGGGGGGGGGGGGGGGGGGTGTTTAATGAGGACTATCAGGGTCCTTGTCCTTGTTTTTTTACTCTGCTAAGGGATCATAAATTCATGAACTTAATTGGAGATGTTTGTTAGTTTATTGATATAGAGAGTAATGACTACTTAATGGCTTCGCTGGAAGATAGATCAGTGGGGTGGAGGAGGGAGAATATAATAACAATGAAGGCCCCACGGGTACATAACATATTTCATATGTCCCAGTTGATTGAGACAGCATTACTCTGATCTGTCACATGTATTGGATTACAAAGATATTGACTTGAATGATGATCGTGCCATTGTGGATCGTTGCCGCCAGTCACGGTCGTGTGGCAAAATAGCCCCCTTTTTCTGTCTTTCGCTGTTTCACGCATACAACACCAAACCCAAAATGTAATCCCAACACGAAGACAAGCCCAGTAGAAAAAAAAAAACAGAATAAACTTCACACTTTCATAATTATAGTGGCTAATGTAGAGTTTAGGATCATTTTTCTTGTTTAATTTGAACTGGACAAGTGCTTTTTTCAATGCAAAAATTATAATGAAGTCTGTGTTTATATTACTATAAGTTGATCTCACTCCATAACTTCAATATAACGTAGGATCAGTCTGAACCGCTCCAACCACGGCACCTCTGAGCCTACAAACGGCGACGCAACGTCAATCCCTCACTCACCCAAGATGCGACTTCCGGCCTCCTCCACAACCCCTCAAACCTCAATCCATTTTATTCTTTGTCAGCCGTAACACATGTGGGTCAATGCTGAGTTTCTATTCTGTATGTCATAATAATAGGTAGTCTAGAGCGGTAAATAGACTCTTTTTTTTTGTGAAACTAAACACTTTTACAAGCTTTTCACTTATGATCTGAGAGTGATGTTGGTGTGATTTGAGGATTCAGAAGTTTTTACTATAATTTTTTATATTATTTTTAATACATGTTGAATTTTTGAAAGAGTATAATGAAAGGAAAACAAATATAAGAATATTATTTTAATAAAAAATTAAAAATTAAAAATAAGACGTACAAATGAGTAAATTTTAAAATATATTATTTTTAATTAAGATTTATATATATATATATGTATAAAAAAAACCAACGTGAATGCTCCATGTCACTCCCCAATGGTAAATCAATGAACTCGGGTTGGGACTCCTCTAATCCTCCCTTCTGGTTATTGTAATTGTAACTATGATCACTGTTAGCGATGCTATTATGGGCGGCGGCGGCGGCGGAGTTTTAAATCATGATAATAAATGCAAGGTCAAATGTGGAAAGAGAAATAAAAAATAATAATAAGTAAAAAGACAAGCCGAAAATTTAATGAGTTGTCAGAAGTGGGATTTGAACCCACGCCTTCTCACGAAGACCAGAACTTGAGTCTGGCGCCTTAGACCACTCGGCCATCCTGACATGTATGGCTAAATGTGAGGTTGTTAGATTAAATTATATAATATCGTAACTGAAACCCTTTGGATATTCCAAGTTTCCAACCCGTTGTTTCTCTCAATCTCTCTTATAATAATGATGTTATCTACTTATGTTTTCTCAAGCAATTACTCCCACACACCCTCAATTTCTAAAAACACGTCAGTAGTCCTCAATCGAACCCATTTCATCGGGCATGAGTATTGCCTCTTCCTGTCCTGTTTTGGTTTTTTATTTTTTTTATATTTTAATTTGTTTTAGCTTAAAATATGTATTCCAAATATTAAATCTGCATATATAGAAATAATTTTAAGTCATATTAAAATTGTTTTAATTCTTTACGAGCATGTCTCGGTTGATACACACAATGGTCTCCCTCCACATCGGTTAATAGCGACAATTTAGTCACCCACACGACAGGACAAATCCAAATTCACCACAATCTAACTACAAGTCGACAACGTTTAAATTGAATGAGAGGAAAGGTGGAGGGGACGTGGTCCTCCCACAGCGTGACAGTATGTGCGTGCTGTGCGTTCATGATAATGAATACAAATTACCCAGCAACTGTCCATGTGCAATTGCAACAATGTTTGTTTTAGGTGGCTCTTACTTTAAGGGCAAGTGACCAAATAATGAGGGATTTGAAGGACTAGAAAAAACAATAATCATACCACTGCTAAGGGCTAGAGGGAGTTATAGCTTTCCAATGCCTAACATATCCTAAGCAGCCTCCTCAGCCATTCATATTTCATTCCACTCTTCCAGAGACAATAAATTCTGTAAGCGCCAAAGCCGGATGAGGCAATTCATTGATTCAAGGTATCAGCTCCACGATATACATTAGAAGTGCCTTTTCCATAAGAGGCAATTAGAATAGCCTCGGCTCGGCCTGCAAGCAATGGGAATATCAAAGATTATTGAACCCCATCAGAATACAGTATGAACAATAATAATCAAATCACCTCCTTTGTCAAACAAATACATTGTGATAAATAACGACTTGTTTCTACATGTTGTTTCTCAATTCAAGGAAGCATAGATTTTGCGAACCCAAAATTATTTTCTGCTGAACCCTGCAAATATATATATATATATAGTAGACAAGAAAGGAGAAATATATACCATGATCTTTCTTCCGTTTAAAACACGGACTTAGTGATGGGAACAATGTCGATGCAAACTCCCTGCTAACATCCTGTCAGATTGGATTATCTATAAGAAATTTGAAGTTGACTGCAATGAATTCATGAATCTGTTACTAAAAAAAACAGAACATTCAAAAACATCTGAGCAGGAACCAAAAGTATGTCAAATTACAAGTTAAAGAAAAAGTTTACACTTAACATTTGTGCTATCCGAATGCAGCAACCAATATGCCACAACTTTAACCCCACATAATGTCTGAGATCCTAAATTGCCTTTGACAGGGTTCAGGAACTCAGTTGATGATGTTATCACATTAATCTGTTTCCAAATTTTTGCAGCACCCGAGTTCAACAACAACTGCTGGCATCATACCCCTAAAAACTGATCACTGATATAAAACTGTAAAAGAGGCCATTCTAGTGATCAACAACCAACCTACTCTCCAAACCATTTCCATAAAATTCAATGAAACTAACAATCTGCTCCACACTAAGCATTTAACATATTATACAAAAAGATAGGCGAAATTACATAAATAATCATGAAAAGGAGATGGCAAATAATATAACTGATAGCTGCCAGGGTGCCGGATGAAACTTCTATTTTTAGATGCAGCAGTGAAGTATTTCACACAATCCTTACTATACACGTCCAATGAGGAAAATGTTTCCACTGTTTAGAGCAATAGTACTGGCCTAAACTTAGCTAAATTTTATCCAAAATTTAACTAAAAAATATAAAACCCCTCTACACTGGAATCAATAATACTACAGTAATTTTAACTAGATGCCATTTCGCTCGCTACATCTATTGAGTCCCGTCTGTCACGCTCAAGGTTCAAAAATACATGAGGCGGGAACGGTACGGCCGAAGGCTGTACGGATATACGGGCGCCTCAGACGGTCAAAGCGGGCGCCTCAACCTTAATAATTTTATGCTTGGAAATATTATCAATACTAAAATAACTTAAATTTCTCCACAACTTTAATAGAAATATATTACAATCATAATAATCTTACACTTTATAAAATCAAACTAAAAATAAATCAAGTCTCACTCAAAAAACAAAATTAAGTCTTTGTAATCATAATGTTATTAATATATAACATAATATTAATTAAATAAAAAATAATTAGAAAAATATATATTAAGTATAATATATACTCACGGCCACACGACAGTTGACAAGAGAAGTGACAAATCGGGCGAGAGGGAAAGGCGTTGACGCGACGCGAGGCACGGTGAGGCTACGTCGAGGCTCGCGAGACTGCGTCGAGGCAAGGCTCGCGAGGCGTGTCGAGCTCGGCCAGACGCATCGACACGAGCGAGGTGAGGCGAGGTGAGGCGAGGCGCGTCGAGGCACGGCGCGGCGAGGGGGATCGTCGATGACGATCGCGGCGATCGTCGGTCGAGGCGGCTGCGTCGGGTGCCGAGGGTGGGTTGCGTCGCAAGTGAAACGGTACATTTTTTATAGGTTATTTTTTTATTTAAAAAATAAAGTCGCCCGCCTCACCCCGCACCGTCCTGGAGGCGGGCGTACAGACGGTGAGGCGGCCGCCTCACCCGCCCGCAACGGCCGGCGAGTGTTCGCCGGCTCGGGCGGCCGCCTCAAGACGGTTGGGCTGCCGAGGCGCGAGGCGCCGTACAGGCGGCGCCTGCGTACGTATTTTCGAACCATGGTCACGCTAAATATTATTTACGAGTAAAAAATAACATCGGTGCGTAGATGTAAAAGGCAGTGGGGGAGGGGGCCAAAATTTTGGGGAGGGTTGAGCTCTGAGAGCATGCTCTCTAATCACGAAAACAGATCCGAGGGATTGTAATGGACGGTGTCGGAGACGATATTGGTGAGGCCATCCTGATCCTGGGTGTTGCCAATCACCTCCTCCAGTTGCTCCAGCCTGTGCGCCACCTCGGCCATGTCGGACGACCGCACCTTGTACCCAAGCACCTCCAGGAACTCATCCATTCCAGCATCGACGTTCTGACCCGTCACCATGTCCTACCGCGCTTTTCCCTTCCCCATGGGATCGACAGCGGCGGGGGGGGAGTGGACTTCACGCTCCCTTCTCCTTTGCCGGAGATCTGCTGCGGAGGGTGGAGGAGGTGATGCACTCTTTTCATGTTGCAATCAATCAAATCAATCGACAATCGATACGTTTGATTGGTGTGGGACTCTCGCCAAAACGAAACCCAAATATGGATTTTAGTGAGATAAGGAGTGGTTGAGGAATGTGGGGATTTCCAAAACGAAACCCAAATATGGAGTGGTTGATTAGGGGTCTCGGCCTCTCGGGGGGAGATAAGATCTTTGGGTAGTGAGTGTTTTGCAACGCTTCACTAGGGCCAGAGGAGGTGGTGGCGGGCGGTGACTGCAATCCATGCGCAAGGTTGAAAGGCGGTGGTGACGACGGTTGAGTGTTTTACCAACACACCTGTGATGAGAGAGATCGTACAGAAAAAAAAGGCTGGAAGAAGATGTTAAAAATATAACAAAATTTTAAATGAAAAATTAATATTTTAATAAAAATAGTTAAATTTTATTGAGTCTATTTTTTCATGATGTAAAATGAGAATAGCTATAATATATAAAATCTAATTCCCTAGCTAAATTATAACTAAAATTTATTGAGGCCATTACTAGTGCTCTTACTAGTTATATAAGTAGTTGCCAATCTAAACCTATCTGGAAAAACGCATTAAACTCCCCGATACATATTGACCATATCAGGACTAAAGCTTGATTCCAATTTTAAGTTCTGATAATTGTGTCCAAGTCCTGACAAAATTTGAGTTCCAAATACCCATATTTTGCTTAACAGTTTTATTAAATCATAAATTGGTGATATCTACTATCTAGTCTACATAAGCATATTGATTAAATTTACCTTAATTGATCCATGTCCAGAGAGTTTGAATTTATTCTTCCAAGCCAAAGATGAAACTGGCACAACAGAAATTCCAGAAGCAACTAGGACTCCAATCCATAGCCCATACCCAAATCCTCCACTCCACCACCCCTTCATTGAAATTTCAAATTAAAACATGGTATGAATGAAGTATAAAATAGACATTTGAAAGCACGGGCAAACTAACCATGCGATTGCAATAATGTAAGGGAGTTGGAAATAGCAAAACTTGACATTAAAAACAAAACAAGACTTTAAGGAATAAAAAGACTAGACTAATAAAATGAAATGAATATCTCAGCAAGAGGATGTAAGTGGTCATGTCAGTTCTGCTGCAACATTTATGACAATAGAAATTAAGTTTTTCCATCAAAGTTGTTTGTAAAACCCAAGTCAAAGACAGGCAATGTCAACACAAATGGCTGCAGGCACAAGATAGGCAGCTACAGAGATCTTATTACTTATTGCTTCCTAAAACAGAAAAATAAAATTATAGGATGTCATGTTCACAAAAAATACAGTTTCTTAAAGTTAGATGAATGTCCAATCCAATTAACACAAACACAAAAACCTGATAGACCTCCTCTGATAACTTAAGTTCATTAAACTTTAAGACAGGAAAGTATCGCTACAACAATTTCAGATGCAATACCATAAAAAGATATTGCCGCCTTCCAAAGACTATTTAAAATTAAATGAGGACATAAATGTACACTGATCTAAGAAAAATGCGGATAGAAAAGAAAAACTTGTAATTGAGAGTGATCACATGCAAGATAGTAATAACAAAAAAGCTTTTGAGGCCATTAAAAATAAAGAATAAGAAAAGGAAATGCTATTGCCATGTTTAACCATTAAAAAAATACTAGAAAGTGGACATCTTTAAAGAATTAAATCATTTCAGTATACAGATGATCCTGCCACTAACCTGTTTCCCATCTATAGGAAAAGGGTTGGATTGCTCGACATAAGCAATTGTTCCTGGAGCAACAAATGTTAAAATCAACTAGAATTCATTTGGTGGATGAAA
This sequence comes from Taxillus chinensis, assembly GCA_023512835.1. Taxonomy (NCBI): domain Eukaryota; kingdom Viridiplantae; phylum Streptophyta; class Magnoliopsida; order Santalales; family Loranthaceae; genus Taxillus; species Taxillus chinensis. Next base: position 5,241,436 of record CM042085.1, read on the forward strand.
AAAGTAAATAAAAGCTAACGTGGACATAGAAGAAAAGTGACCCAGAAAAACAGGTGACCAAGAAAACTAATATCCAAATTCTCTGTCATGTACAACCCTATTAAATATATTTGCCAAGAAAATTAATATCTAAACTATTTATCACAAGCAACAGAACTGCATGACTCATATAGATTATCAAGTACAAAAATAAGAGAACATTCTCCAATTATTACTATGCGGCTACCAGATAGATATAACAAATACGTGATTTTGCAAACTAGGTTGACAATATTTCAGTACAGGCTGCATATCCTTAAACTCCCACCGTCTATAAAAGGGTCGCCGAGGAACATCCCCCAGCAACACACCCATCTGCCATTTTCATATACATCTTTTTTCCAGTGAAAACATTCTTTGAGCAAACAAATGCAGGACAGAGTAACTAAAAGGCGTTCAACCAACAACCCCAACACAGTATATAGGGGACACGGTCAAAGAAAATTGATGGCATTGAAATAGAGCATACCAGTTGGGACATTAAGACTATGAAGCAACTGAACAATAGACTTGGCATCTAACCGTTTCAGAATTCTGTTCCCAACAGACACTTTTAGGTTAGGAGAATCAAATACCTATAAAATGAGAAAAATTTACTTCCAAACTAGAGAGAAAAAAAAAAGAGAGGCGATTAACTGGTACAAAACGTTTTTTTTAAAAAAAACATCATTAAACCCATAAAAAGTTTTGTTTTGTTTTTTGTTCTTGTTTTTCTTGATTATGGATTATTTTAGGACAATGGGAGGACTCAGGAATCAAACCTGAGCTGAGCACCCAGACTCATCAGTCTTCAAGAGCGCCAATGCCCCGGAAGTGTCGGGGTCGACGCCGATGACCCACTGCGGGTGGCCATTGCTGCTCCGAGGCGCGTCTCCGCTGGTGGACGGACAGGACAGCGACGTAAACCAGTCTTCTTTGAGTTGTGCCTTGAGCCTGGTGCTGAGATTTTTCCTTGAAAGGGCTGTTTTTCGGGTGGAGGGACTGTAGGGAGTGAGCTGCTTCTGGGGGGTCTCTGCGGCCAGGGATTGGGAGCAGAAGAAGAAGCACCTGAAAGTCGGGGAAGAAGATGGGAAGAGCTTTGACCTGAACTTGGAGGAAATAGAATTCATGGCGGAAGAGGAAAAGGGGAGGGGAGAGGGAGAGGGAGAGGGAAATGGGAGAGTGTGCGGTTTGACGATCGACATGCAGGCAGGGTTGGGGTTTTTCTTTCCCCAAAATTGGAGACCATCGTCCTCGAAAATTGTCTCCTTAAACCGAAAATCGATTTGATTTAAATTTATAAAAAAGACAGCTAGTTTATAATACAATCCATTATTTAAATAACTAAACGAGCAGAATATAATTCAATATATATTTAAAAATTTTATCTTTACTTTTTTTTTTATCGCTCGCAAACACAATCACAGTGACCCAAATATTTTCTCAAAATTATAATATAAATTCAACACTATCAAATCAGTAGATTTCTCTCTTGATTAATCTATTATTTTCTACTTTCATCGTTTTTAATTGAGCGTTAATAATAATAAAAAATCAGTGGATTAAACTGAAACTTACGAACTAAAGAGAATTAATAATTCTTTATTTTTATTGGTCAGTTTTTATTTATTATTTTTTTAAATTAAAATTTTTTTATTTAGTTTTAAAATATTATATAAATTAATCCAAATCGACGGATGCTCACATCTTCTTTAAACCATTCTCCATTTTGTTTAAAATGGGCTGAGGAATTTTTTTAATATTTTATTTTATTATGTTTTCTTTCTCACATTAAACAATAGAAAAAAAATATAATTTTACAAAAATAATTAGAGAAAATCATTGGAACTTTACACGTAATTTTTTATATAGTTGTATGTATCAATAATTATAGAGTTTAGCCAATTGTAACAGCAATGAGGGATGGTGAGCGAGTTCAACCATGTACTTATTTATGAGTCCGGATTTGCTGGAAAGCAAGTTTAGATTTTTTTCGTAAAAATTTGAGTAATTTCAGTATTAAGTTAATATTTATTTTAGAAATTTATCATTAGTTTGAATATTAATATGATATGTATTATGTCTGTAAAATTTTATAATAATCTAACGGTTAATTTTTTGACAGATTAAATTAAAATAATCTAACTTAAATTAAATTAAATTAAACTTATTTAAATTTAAACTTTTCTTAATTTCCCTATAAAATTTTATAAGTACAATACGAACTAATATGAATATTTAATCTAAAAGGTTAATTTCTAAAACAAAAATAACTTAATACCAAAATTACTTAAACTTTTTGGGTAAAAATCTAAACTTGTACCTTATTTACTTTTAAAATGAATGTAGTGTCCCCTAATTATTTTCATACATATTTTTGTTGAAACACTTCGTATACACATTCTGATAGCGACCCCAAATAAAGTTTACGGTATAATTTCAGGGAAATAATATTATTTGCTTATTAATTACAAATAATTGTAAATAAATTCACTTTTACTTCTTTTAAAAAAAGTATTAATATTACACCCTACTTCAACTTCTAAATAAATTCACTTTTACTTGAGAAATAATATTACAGTCATAGCATTGTCACAGCTGACATGTCGTACTGTAATTGATGGACATAAAATTAGGTGCCAATCGTTAGTAGTCAATTTGCCAAATTCCTACAGTAACAATTAATATATTGCTAGAATTTTTTTTTGATTTGACTATCACTAAATTTTGTCTGTTAACAAGGCCAATGGACATATAAATGCCTAGAAGGATGATAATTTTTAAAAAATAAATTGATGATTTTTTTTTTTGAAAAAAAAGTAATGCAACATGACAAATGATAAAATCAAATTTCCACAAATTATATCCGATATATTTTTGAACTAAATCCGACCCGTTTAAATGGGATTACTTTGAACACATTTCGTTTGTGAAATGTGATGTGAAACTTTGATTTTGTGGGCTTGTCTATGTATGTTGCTGTGCAATTACAGGCAAGAAATGTAGTTTTCAGGTCAGGGAGAAAATACTAGTTTGGTGAGCTGCAACTTCAGATTGTGTTTCATTACTTTCATCTCCTCATCAACACTGACGGACGAAATGCTAAACTTGTACACCAATTTGAAACCAGTTCCCTGTTAATACGCTTCTACATTGGTAACTTAAATGACTGAGACACTGTCAGTATTGGAAGTCCCCAGTTGGCCAAAACCGCTTCCATGTTGAGATCTCTTCGCTGCTGCTGAGCTTGCGGATTCCACCGTAGAACCCATCAGCCTCATTCCCTTCTTCCCGGCTCTCTTTCCTGCTGATGCTCGTCTGTCTCCACCGCGAACCCCGAGCAAATTGGTTGAACTCCAAGACTACAGAGTCTGCAACCACAGATTCGAAGTGAGGGGCTTAGTTAAAAATTCGACTGGCAGTGGCATATTTCTCAATACACCAGCAAAATGGTAATAAAACCCTGCAACATTTTCGTTTCAAAAGTGCAGTGCTGGCCTGTGTGCTCAGGTGAAGTTGGATTTATCATTTATGGGTCTAAAACAAATATTAAGTTCGAATTTGAATGTTGCAACTCCATTTTGGGTTGATGTGCATATGCGATCGAAGCCAAATGGAGTTTTTGGATTCCTACAGGCTGGCTAGCTGGCCTTCAATACCAACATTAAACATGGCCATTCCATGGCAATCAGGACATACAACCATAATGTTGAATAAATTTAAAATCCACCCTATGCAGTTTTCTCATCTTTACCGCATGGGAGTAAAAAAAGTCCCCAAAAGGAAAGTATGAATGAAACATCTTACCGCAATCTTGACAGCGGCAAAAATTTTCACTCTTATCACATGATTCCAAGTGACCCACAACTCCATACCACCAACCTGCAAGTCACGAGAAGTCATAAACTCAAACCAAAGCGTTCACAGATGAAGCAACCATACTAATAAAAGAACAACAATGACACAGGCATAACCATGATGAGAATTCATAAATTCGTCTAGAAAATTAGTAGTCTCGAGAACAAACCATAAGGGAATTCCTTGTTCCGTCTCCACTGGATCTCGATGTGATCACCTGGCTGTAAATCGCTCAAACAATTGGAGATGTGAAGATCGCGCGGAGAAGTATCCATGGGCGGGGCTCTTAGCCTTTCCCAAGGCACACCATTCTCAATGGCAGCTGCTCTCCTACCATGCGATGGGTATCTGAACTAGGCAAAAGCTCATCCCAATTTCAGTTAATCCTCCCCACAACAACAGCAAAAATCAACATGTTCTACATCACTCAAATCCAACAAGTTCAAGTGGTAGGATGACATAATCCCCTACATGTCCCAAAATTAAAAGGACCTACGATCTATGTTCATGCTTCCCATATGGCCTTGAAAACAACTCAAAAACAAAGAATCATCCATTCAGAATGAAAATCATCACTCGAATCCAAGTTCAAAAGTGGTAGGATAATATAAATCCCACGTTCAATTTTACCTGGCCATGAAGGAATCGGTGGGTGGATCATAGCTCAGATCGGCATCATAGCACGACAAGATGAATCCTACATGCCCGTTCTACAAGCAAAAACCAGAACACCAGGCTATTAAATTTGAAGCTAATATGGGAAATTTTGAATAGTTGACAGAATCACAACACAAAGCCCATACCTCTCGGTTGTAGACCTGAGCAGGGAACGAGAACCTGCCAGTCTCAAGAGCAATGTACCAAGACGCAACCGAATCGACCGGCGACGAATTCCGGCGGCTCGGTCGCCCCTCGCCGCTGCGATTGCTCAGCCTCAAAATGAACCACGAAAAGGGCCACACCCAAGACAAGAGCCTCAGTAGAAATACCCACCGACCTCGGCGACGAGCAACCGCGGTGGCGGCTGAGGCAGAGACACCGGACTGGCCCTTGGCGGCGGCGATGTAGGAGTGCCACCCTCGACTGGAGGCGGTGCCCATGAGCTTCCCCCATTTCTGGGTCATGTGCCCCTCCCAGAGGCGGTCGCTGAGACACCTGTTCCTCAGGGAGGTGCAGACTCCGGCCATGCTCAGAAGCTCCGCCGGCGGCAGCCGCTCCAGGATGTTGTCCAAAGCCAAATCCGGCAAGTCGAGCACCGACATTCCCCTGTTTCGTTCCTCCTCTGCTTCTTCTTCATGCACAAGAGAAGTAGGGAGGGTTGTCTTCTTCAGTGGCATTTTCGGTCTGATCAAGGATAGAATGCGCGACATGAATAGTAATTTGGTGCCAGGAAACGCTCGTGATGGGAGGAGTAGGGAGAGACAGGTGCATAGGTAGAAAAACATCAGAAAAGAGGGAGTGGCAAAAATCTACAAAACAATGAAGGCACCCAATCAATCAGTACTAATTGTGGAATTGGTATTGGTGCAGAGCAGTTTCAGAATTGAGTGTGAAATGCCAAATTGTGAATTGTGTTTCTCTTCTTTATAAATTCTTGCCCCATACGAAAGGCCAGAACTGGATCTGAAACAACTTTTAAGATTTGGGTTTTATTGCTTTTTTTTAGGTGGCCTCCAAAAACCCAATTATGGGCCTCTTCTTCCAACTCTGATCAATGCGACAGGGAGACAGATTCAAGTGTCTAGAAAAATGATAGTAACCCAGAAAACCAACATTTCAGGGATATCCCACCAAACAGATCATACCCAAAAGAAAGAGAAAAAGAGTAAGTAAGCGAGAAAGTGGGTGGGAAGATACGAGATTGAGAATATTGATTGCCGAGAAAGATCAAAATTAGATAACCAAACGAAGGACTGCAAAAAATATGTTTGAACAAGGAAATGAGAGATGTATAGAAAATTAGGAATGGTGATGAAGATGCCGAAGACAATGATGAATTCTACAAGAAATCATCAAATCTTCGACCACCCTCACACCACCCCACCCCCCACAATTGCTTGCCCCCTCTTTCTGTCTTTTCGTTTGTCTAATTGTCTTCTGGGAAGGATTGTCGGAGGCAATTAATTTGTGTGGCCTCCAACGCCCGATCTAGGCATTGTCCTACTTTAAGTAAACTAAATAAATAAATAACAAAGAACAATAATAAAAGCATAAACAAAAAAAGTAAAAAAGAAAGAAACAAACATCTCTCTAACAGGAAAGTTGTAAAGCCGCGCCGCCGGCGGCCATCTTGCCGCCGCCGCAACCCCCCCCCCCCCCCAACACACGCAGAAACGTGTGCAATCAGGATTAAACATATTATGACAATTGTGATAGACATTATTTGAATCTTAGGTGAGTTGTTTTATTTTATTTGAACTTCTGTTTTCTGTTTTATTGAAAGGAAAAGTAAATATTGACCTCATTAATGGTAGTTAAATTGGCCAAGAGAGTACATAGAGTACATGAGTTTATTTAATACTTTTGCAAAAATATATAAAAAAGATTATGACAAGGTATATCAGCTTGATTAATGGTAAAAATACTCATTAACGGTAGTTAAATTGGCCTAGAACAAGAGTACATAGAGTACATGAGTTTATTTAATACTTTTGCAAAAATATATAAAAAAAGATTATGACAAGGCATATCAGCTTGATTAATGGTAAAAAATAAAAATACTTTGTCTTTAAAAATTTATGTTTTGTTGATCTTGGCTCCCTCCAATATTTATATTGATATATTTAAAAAATTGTTGTAAAAAGAAAACATATAATTCGATGGATATTCGATATATTTTAGCTATGTAATGAATAACGACAATACCTTGGCAACCCTAGGATTTAATAGGTTATCCCTAGGATATTTTTTCACTATAAGACGTTCGTTATTGATGCAATAAAAAAACATATTTCATTCTCATCACTCTCCCTTTTTCTCTGTTTCATAGCACGTTATCACCGTGATTTGCTTTTTCACATATTAGGTTTATTTTGTATTTATTTATTATGTATTAAAGGATTATGGCGTGTTGGGCTTAGAAAAACCAAAGAAAAATAAAAAGGATATCAACCTCATGTTATTAGTTTTTACTTTACTCATTTGTTTAAAATATTTTATTCTTATAAAACCATAATTATCATTATTATTGTAATTATATTTATTTAAATACACTCATTACTATTGTTTTGTTCATTTAAATACATTTATTATTTTATTTACATATATTATGTTTCAATTATACGCTATTTTCCCACTATCCCCATGCTAGGATTGTCCTAGCTGTTATACTAAACAAATTTTAATTTTAAAAACTTTAATATACATACCAACTCTCTTATGATATTGCTAGGATCTAACTTCAACTAGTCTTAATAAATTATAACAAAAACATACTCATTCATAACTTGTAAACCACGTAATTTTTAATAAAATAATAATTACTTATTATTTAATTATTACATTTACAATTAAATTATTTTGACTACATATTTAATTTAAGAATGTGAAAAATGTCATCTGAATGAAAAGGTTATATTATACTATGATAATTATATTAGTGATTTCAACTAAATTCAACATTTTTATAATAATATAATATTTGCTTTTCCATAAATAAATTATATTTGACATATATTTTAGTTTAAAGAAATAAAGGTTTGATAAACATATTTAAATATAAGAACTATGTCTTAAATTTGATAGGCTCTTCAATTAGAATTCCTTAATAATATGCATAATTTTCCATTTTAAATTGTTAGGAAGTCCAAAATGTATGCGTTGGAATTTTCATGACGGTCTATTTAGGTCCTTTAGGCCTTCATTATTGTGGACAGGTCACTCTGTATGACACCGTCTTCAATTAGGAGGCTCCATTTTTTTTTTTTGATGTTTTAACTATTGAGCTAATTAGTTGCCTTAAGGCAATGCAAGTTTAGAGCTTACTTTTGGCATTGATTCTTGAGCTTAAGGTAGTCAATCTCTAGTTGGAACACTTTGACTTTTGACAACTAATTTTCTTATACGTCAAACTTCTATTTATACTGGACGTAAATGTCATATGAGTATCTCTCACACTACATTTGAGTGCTAATTTCTCACCATACAATCAACGGCAATGCTTTTATATGTTAGTATTTAGCATCCACGATAAGTTGTGTTATATACAATTAGACCATATCAATGGAGTGGTTGCAAAATGTAAATATAATATATTTCATTTGAGTTATATGAAGATGTGTTTGTGGGAATTATTTATTTATTATTTATGACATTTTAAAAAAATGCTAGCAAGTTACTTGAGTTAGTGTTACATTCCAAGAATTTGAGACATCTCTCAATGGCACTTTCCGAATAGAAAGAAGTGCTACATGTAGGAGAGGGACAGGTTGACGCATAGACGATGCACAGTAAAAGGCTTCAAATAGTTCGTATCGTAGAATAGATAAAGTACCTTAGGAGTTCAAACGTACCGACTTACTTGAGTGTGGAGAGCACGTCGCTAGTCAAGGACTTGACGTTAAAGAAAGAATTTAGCTATCCTTATACCAACTGGTTGAGAACTGAAACCGTTATCTGATGAGCCCAAGGTAGGGCGAAGCCATTCTACATGCGCTTCAATCCTCAAAGGCTAAATTTAGAGGACTGTCGAGAAAAAAGTTAAATGTCACAATGAGTTGAAAGATACATGAAAAATTTGACCTTGTGACATTAGCAAGCGAGACACGACACTACTCAATGACATGTTGCTACTTAATTTATCCCAATAGAAAACTCTTTGTTGAAGAACAATTTATACTTTTATAGTTTGTACGCACAAATTTCAGGACACGCATATTTTTAAATTTTTACTGTTACCTTTTTGGAAAAGGGTATTATCTGTTATGATGTGTTTGGCAAAAGATAGAATTTGAGTGGAAATAAAATAAATAGAAAAGATATGAAAAGAAAATGAGTAGAAAAAAGCAGTGAAATTTTATTTTTAATGCAGTGTTTGGTACGGATAAAAAATATATAAAAAAGTAATATAATTTTTTAAAATATTTTTTATTACTTTTATCATATTATTTTATCACATGGCAAATTATTATTTGATATTTTTCACAGGTTTTCCGAGAAAGCATTTCATAATTTTTAATACTATTTTTATTTTTAATTAATTCATAATTAATTATTCACTCTTTTTTAATAAATTCGTTTCTTTTTTTATGTCTTTTGGGCGTTAATGAACTAAACAGACTGGTCATCATATATTAATATTTTGGACCGACACATCATTATTGTCGATTCAAGTGGAGTTGCCCGTGTGTGCTGGTCCGCATGTGCCCTAATGGGTTTGCTTCTCCCTAATGATAACCACATTCGTTGAAACTAATAAAGCAACATCCAACAAAGTATGGTCAAATATGTTCGGCCATCCTCTGTCGGATTCCCTACACACTTATGTTAAGCCTTCACACTACAACATATTTATAGGTAATTGTTGATTAGTGTGTGGTACCAAATCAAATCAGGGCATGTCATTGACGAAAATTGAAGGCAACCCATGTTTTTCTAAAAGGGGTTAGAACATTCATGAATTAGAATAATGGCGGATAAGGTTTGGACCCAGCTGCCGAGGAGATTGAAAAGCAGGCACCCGCACTTCATTGGTCGGTCGGTGACAAATGTGGCAGCAACCGGGCCTTCTACACCAGTGGGTCAGGTTACCCAAACGCTAGAGCATTTTGTCTTTTGATTAATTATTTTATCAGATTGACAGCTTTTTTCCGATCATAACATTGTTATTTCTTCACATTAAATCTAACATTGTTAAAATACCACATCAGTTAATTTTTTTCAAATATTAAAATATACATGCTGATTTGAAATGGATGATTATTTTAAGGATTTGAAGAAAATATAAAATAAAGATAAATAGAAAAAAAAATAATTAAACAAAAATATAAATAATATTCTATTGAAATATTATTAGATAAAATGATCAGCTCTTAGATATTTATAGATAAGTATTATTGAATCAAATCCAAGATTAGTTTATAGGTAATTAGGTCGTGTCCCGATTCCAAAGCATTTTAATGATTTGTTTCAAAAATTAAATAGATATGGTTAAAAAATAATTAATAAAAAATTTATAATAATAATTATTATTGGGTGTGGAGGGTAGGGTGAGTATATAATTTTGTTGTAATTTTTTTTTCTAAACATAAATCAGTGGAACTTCGTTAATTTTGTGTTTTTTTCTTTAATTTCTGAATCTTTTGAAATCTGACAATGAGGAAATTTTGTCATGCGACCCAGTGCTGCCGATATACATTGGATCACCAACTTAGAACCAAACGACGATAAAGTCAACAGCACAGCTTACGGATCCAAACAGAACTGAAACCTAAATAATTACAAAAGTTGAGGAGCAACTTTAAAAATATATCGTACGCACACCAACTGATAAAGAACCCACACGGTTCATAATGTAGACATTACCTGAATCTGGTCACACCCATAATCTTGTGAGGCCTTGCTTCCCTGTGCCTGCTTCAGACGCAATGCTTGTGGTTAACATAGTTAAGGACCCTTGGAAAATTAAGGTGTATTTAGAACAAAAAACCAACTCAACTCCAACTCTTTCGGGACTGAAAAGTTTCCCTCTCTTACCATGAATAATCTGAATCCTTGTCCTGATGTCCATAAATTTAGTAAATCCCTGAAAATAAGCAAAATCATAGAACCACCACTCGTGAATGTCAGCCCATAACTTCTAGCTCTTCCACCCTATATCTTATTATCAAGTTTCAGGCGCTAGACCCTGCAGACTTGTCCTTGATACCTTTAATGATGGTACAAGAGTCTAAGGCGTCAGGATCTCAAGATATTGCAAGAAAAAACAGTGTTGAGTAACCCGCAAACACTGCCCGACTTTCTACAACTAATCAGCCACTTTCATAAACAGAGGTGTAGTCATTCTCCATTTTGTTTTATTATCTTCTGTTTGGTGCTATTTGACTGTAGGAAGAACAACATATTGCAAGCACCACAAAGCTGGGAGAAAGGAACTCGGAATAAGCTATCTTCCTGTGACAGTGGCTATGATCGCTTCCTTAACGCTACTTCCCATTCCTCGCCATGCCCTCTCAGGCACATGGTTAAAATTATCATATTAATGAATTTCAAGCTATCAGAAACATCCACAGAATCTACACTACCACATAAGATAACCAGCATATATCATACTATCTTAACTTTTCCACAAACATCACATTATCACATACATAGGTTTCTTCATAGATTATTAGTTCTGTTCAAGTTCAACAAACTCTAAAAAATACTTCGGTGGCTTGAAACCATATATATAGCTCTCTATACTCGAGTAGCCCAAAAGCTAGCTAGAGTTTAGCATTTAATGTCATGGACATATAGAATGTGTTCAATTATACAGTAACCAGCAATTTGTTTGTTCAATGTGACATATTTCTATCTGTTTTCTATAATCTCATTAAATAACAAAACTCATTGACATGGGTTTACTTATAATCTACCCAGCTGCTCAACGTCAGTGGCATACGCTGTGTGCCTGTAGCACAATAAAAACACCAGAAGAAGCAGTAGTGCGCACACTATGCGTTTAGATAAAGCTATTCGGTGGTGGAAATGAGGCCTTGTACAGAGCAAAACACTCACGTAACTATTGATCCTTAATATTCAGTCAACTGCTGACAACAAAATTTTTTGCTCAAGATAAAGCAAGTGTGCAGTATTGCACCGAGTGAGCGCTGGCGATCGAGCACGGCACTTTATAATATTAAATTATCAAAAAAAACAATAATACAATTCTAATTTATTTAACATTAAATTTGATATTAATACATTATCTAACTCCGCTAAGTAAGTCTTTTGCGACCTGTTTACAAAGCCATTCAACAAACCAAGAGGCAAGAACCCTACTTCAGGCCACGGTGCTGCTCGAAAACAGAACAACCACGGTGAAGCCCAATGGTGCCAGAGGAAAGGGAAGACTTAAATTTGTCCCCGCTAATATTTAACATTTCAAAGTGCATTTATTGAAAAAATACATGTTTTTTTATAATGTACACACATGTTTTTTTTTATAATCACGTAAGATTTTGAATGGCATAATTAGGTATATTTTTGCATATAATCCTTTTTTACCTTCAAATAAAGACTCTATTTTAGCTCACTCTGTTTAAATATTTTTACATCAAAATGGCTAATTGCTTATAAAAAAGTATACTTGAAAATGCGTTGGCGCACCAATGCGCATGTGGTAGCACGCCTTCCAATAAATTTTAACTAATTTTTTTTAAAAATAAATTGTAATATTTCTCATTTTCTCCATAACCCGTGCCGCTGGGAGAAGAATTTACAGTTAAAAATAAATTAAAAACATTTATTTATAATAGTTAAATTAATATTTTATATATTTAAGGTTTCCGTTTATCTTTTTTATTTCAAATCAAACAATCCTATGAAAATCTGTTTTTTCATATATATTTTTTCCATCTCTTTTTTTTTCAACCCTTTTTCCACCTAAATTTTTTAATGAGAGCCACACTGCTAAATTCACATTAGTAACGTCGATATACTGTAATAATCAATTATTGAATATATGATATATTAAAGTCTAATTTCCTAACACACCCCCTTCAAATCGGAGAGTGGGACACCTGTACTCCAAACTTATAAATCAGGGGCTCTTTGTCCAAAGGCTTGGTCAAGATGTCTGCTTGCTTGCTGATAAATAGAACTCTCATAACTTGTAGTCAATAAACCATCTTGAATTTTTTCTCTAATGTAATGGCAATCTATTTTAATGTGTTTAGTTCACCCATGAAATACTAGGTCGGATGCAAAATAATAGAGCTAGCTCCAGTCATTGCACAAGAAAGAGAAATTGCTTTTTGTCACTTCAACCTTCAAGAGATTAATGACGCTCCAAGAAAATGGACAAGGGATATATGTCGACGTCTAATGAGTGAAATAGGGATTAATGACCTCCAGGAGATTAATGAATAAAATAGAGATTGGAGAGACTTCATTTTGAGATATATGCTGAGAGGATAAGAATTTCTATTATGGATGTGTGAAAGGCAAAAGAATTTTCTCATTAGGTATTTCTTTGTTGGCCATAACAGCGAAAAGGAGATAAAGAATAACTACACTAGAGATTAATGTGCAATGATGATTGAATTAGGACTCTCATACCATGAAAGCAAAAAGAGAGAGATATTTTGGAAGCATGTATAATGTATATAATACATTTAATCGGGCATTTGTACAGAAAGAATCATAACTATTTTTACAAGGATTCTAATTACTCCTACACTTTAGGAATAAAAAACATAACAAGAAGCTTACTAATTATAAGATAGATGTTCTAATTATGGATGTATTTAGTTTTTGGCACCATGATTCATATTGGATTTAGATTATGGATTTGCTACATTTTATTTCTAACTATGATTATTAATAATATTTGGGATTGAATTTGGTATAATTGTGTTCATCAACGGGTAGATATATATATAATTGTTTTAATAACTGGAATGTAAGGTACCAAAGGGAGTAATGCTAAGAGGCCTTTTCCCTCCATTTAGCTTAGGTCCCATGAGATCTGAGAAATAAAAAGTACATGATAACACAGATCAAACAATACAATTCAAACAGAAAATGTCATTGTATTAAGGTCATATAAAGCATTCGCGATTCTGGCGCCTCCTACAAAACTCAAACCAAATACGTCACCGAACTGGGGGACCTGTTTTGACAGCTAATCTGTCCTGTGAGGGCAAAACGTAAGGTACCAAAGTTTAGTTAACACGAGGATGGTAGTGTATCAGCTTGAAAAAAGTAAGGCATAAGGATTTAATTTGCCATTTTCATTACTGCAGTACAATGTACTATGATTCAATCAGTTGAAGAAGTACATGGTTGTCCATGTCCTCCAACTCCCAGGCCAAGCCATCCAATCATTCAACATCGTACTCCAACTCAAAGCCATTTCCAACCACTCAATTAACACCGTGATCGTACACGCTGTACTAGCATCGATGCAATTGCAGTACAGGGTTCTATACAACCAGTGAACCACGTGGCTGTACTAGCATGTCGTACACTTGGAGAGTGAAGTACTGATAAAGTAAATTATATAACAGGGGATCACCGCGCCCTCTATTCTTGTCACCGAGGGTGTGAAGTGCATCATACTAGTTTTGCCTGAAGTTGATAGAGGTGGGAGAATCCTACAGGGTCTACCTGAGATCACATGAGAGCACCACTACTGGTACCTCCTAAGAGAACGCACACGAGTAGTGCTCAGGATATGCAAGATGTGTTCTCAGGTCGCCCCTGCGGGGCTCTCTTCCACCATAAGAAAGTGTGGATTGCCAATGTCGCGGAGTCTCTGTAGCCACACTTGAATATGATTCAATGGGTAAATTTTTAATTGACAAACATATACACACACACATATCTTATTTTAATTGTATTTTCCTTACAGATAATCTAAAGTTTTTTTTTTTTTTTGCTTTGTTTATTTTTAGTTTTGTCAGGTATCCTCTCTCTCTGTGAACGTTGCCCAATCCATGGATCAACAGTGAACTAATTCTACGATATCAGTTTTACAACACAATTTTCAACGACCCAAGCGAAGACCAATTGGTCGATAAAGCTCGTGATATTAGCATTTTTGCCTTTACACGACACTTGTCTTAGGCTCTTAGCAAATAAATAAAATGTCTAATTCGTTACTAGCATTTCTTTATTATGAAATTAAGATAACTGGAATTTTAAGAAAAAAAATGTAAAATTAAAAGTATTTTAATATAATTGTAAAAAGGGGTTTATATTTTGGTGACAGAGGTCAAAGGATGTATTTTTGAAGCATAATGTAAAAAAAAAAAAATCAATTAAGTTCAAACATAAATCATATGAGTGACTTGTAGTTCAAGACTGGGAGGCCAGGGAGGGTTTAAAGCAAAGAAATTATGGAATAGTCCAAAAGTTTTCAAATAATGAGATACTAAAATTCAAATATTTAAAAGAGAATAAAAATAATTAATAATTTCTATCATTAATGTCAAATTACAATGTATCAAAAATCGTTTTTCAACTATGACCATACTGCTACGATACAAACCCAAATTCATACAAAAGTCTCGCTAAGTAAATAACTAATATAGAGTCAGTAAACAAACAACAATAAAATTAAAGAAGAGAAAATTAATGTAAGGATAAAAACAATATATATATATATATATTTGAAACGGATTTTAAAAAACCCATCAATAATTCTTACGGTGTAGCAGCTCCGGCGACTGTGGGTCTGCTTGATGCAAGACTCATCCTACCTGCTTCATCTCTCCTCTCCTACATGTGATTTTGGCCTAGCTTGGTCGCGACCCAACCGTTCAATTGTTAATTCTCGGTTTCACCTTCTTCGATGGTCACATAGCTTCCACACAGATCAGTGGACTCCCACTTTGCGGCCCTTTGGGTGCGCTTCCCCGTCACGGATCATTTAGGTTTCTCTGGATAGACCAACGAACTGTCAGGCTGAAACAAACACTCAATTGCCGCCAAGACCTTGCGTCGTGCTTGACTGATCCAAGCCGCTGCCGCCCAAGTTTTGGCTTGGAATCGGACCAATCGGTGGTGATGGACGCTAGCAACGCGTGATTTGCGACACGAATATTCATTTCTGCTCAATTTGATTTGCCGTCGCCGGATGTCTCTTCCGCAGGGACTCGCTCTGCTACTTCGGTCGCTGCTTCGGCCGAACAACCCCAGCCCACATTTCCTCGTTCGAGGCCTCCGGCGGTTGCATTCAAGGGCTCCGGATTCCCGAGACACGAACTAGGACCCCGACGGTGTTACGGTACGAAAACACGACACCGTTTATGCTTGTTGTTGTTGTTATTATTATTATTATTATTATCTAGGTATTTTAAACATAAAACTCTTAAAAGCTAAAAAAAATATTAAAACTTGTTTGTTTTGTTTGTTTTTTATTTTTATGTTTAAAATATGATACTGTTTTTGAATATGAAAAAAAAAATAATAAAATATTATTTTTTATTCTTTGGGTCTCAAAAAGTGAAAAACAAACTTATATTATTTTAAATTTTTTATTTTATGTACTTGAAAATAATCATAACATTTTTAAAATAAAAAAAAAAGCAAAATAAACATACTCTCAACAACACATGAAAGTCAACACAAAATTTGACTTGCAAAATTATCGTGAGGGCTCAAGTGACCAAAATCCAACACATAGCTACAAATAACCAAAAGGTAAGACAAGGAACAAAATGAAATAGAGAAAACCCAAATTAGAACTTAAAATTAAAAACAGGAAAAAGTATTTACATTTTGTAAGCTTCCAAATTATTTTGATACAATTTTCTTTTCCTTAATCAATTTAGGAGCATAGATACCTAGATATTCTATTCACCTTCCAAACCTCACAAAAATCTCAAGATTTCAACCAGAAACAAGTAAGAAAATGTTTATTAAATTACAATAACCTAATCCTAGCTACGAATGAAATTATAATAATAAATTAATAAAGAAATCAGTAATTCCCACTCTAAACCTACCAAACACTTCTCTTCTTTGAACTTCCCTCCCTTTTCCTCTTCCCCTCCTTCTTAGCCTCTCCTTCACACGATTATGATTTTCAACTAAATTAAAATTTAGCTAAGTAGCACTTTAATAAAATATCACATTTGGGTTGGATAATAATAGAGTAAATGGACAAAATTTATCTCCAAGTTAGAGAAAATTTTCAACTTAAGGACAATATTAATTGTTGCCACAATAGTTTCTTTGCTTGATATTGAGCAATAAACACTTATCAAGCAATAGGATATTGAGCAAATAAATGTCGTGGCAACAGTTAATGCTATCACGTCCTTAAGTTAAAAGTAAGTTTTGCTCCGAGTAAATTTTACTAACTATCATGCTTGACCAAATTTATAGAGTCTATTTTAAATTGTTAAAAATTATTTTTCAATTACCCCCATGGGCTTTACGAGATCGAGTTTATCTGCGGCACTCTACCATTCTGATACCTTGTTTTCCCTTGTATCTTAGTCTTACTAGGTTTAGTATGTCTTCAATCGAATTATCAACCTTTGACCCTGGAACCTGTAAGTAACCACAAACATAATAGAAAAAACACACGAGGAAGCAAAGTGAGAAATACGTTATCTTGTATTGATGTAAAGTAAGTTTTACAGTATTAAAACTATCATATAAATTGTTATTCTACATATAGATACTAATGTTATCTAGTCTTCGTCACCAAAAGACATATAGATTGATACAACATATACGATGACACTAACTCTACTTCTCACACATTATGAGACATCTACCAATTAAGGTCATTAATGACATGTCTACACCCTATATGGTACCAAGAAACATTAACAATAATAGTATATAAGTCCTCATACTACAAGTGTGGTACAAAATTCTTATTGTAAAACACTGGCCTAATGGTTAATGAACTCCATTTTTAGTGGTGATCATGATTTCAAACCTTGAGAGCACTACAAGATAATAGTAAAGTCGGAAAGTTTCGGTAGAATAGTGAATTGTTGTATTAATATTTTTTAAAAAAACAATATTTATAGTTAAAATAATCTTTCCTAAAACAAAACCAACCTCACTCTCTTTGTCACCAATGAATTCTTAATGGCCTCGAGGTGCTAAAGATGAGCAATTAAGTCAACTGCTATGACGATGGTATTAGCATCAATAATAGGACAAAAGCAATGCTACATCTTGCACCAAATCTATTACTCTAAATGAAAACAAAGGAGTAATAAGAGTCCCATTTCGTAGCATATAGAGAAAGGGCCTTCCCAAAAGTCGGACGGGTCTAGCCTTTTTGACAGTATTGCATGGATCAGCCACAACATGGACTTTTCAGCAGGTTTTCACAATGGTGCAACAACAAAGTAATAACATATTCCACAAGGAATGACACCAACATAGAATTTTCCATAGGAGGACAATTGTAGGTTTGCCAACGACTTAAGGGATGATGTTGTGGATTCGATTGATACATTGAATAGAGAAGAATGGCAAGGGCTTGGCACATGTCAATTATTGTTAAATATGGATTTATTTATTTATTTTTGATTTTTTTATTTTGTTTTTGGGGCTTAAAAAAAGGATGGTGAAGCGTGACTAGAATTGTTGGGATAGACAAGCATCACTTTAGATTATTAGATGGTTAAGGTAGATCATTTAAATTAATATTTTATTTAAATAATTAACATATTTATTGGATTTATTATTTAATATGTTAAAAAATAAATTATTAAATTAGTATAAAAGTTTATTTTCAAGTTAAATTTAACTAAAAAATAATTAAATTATAGTGTTCAAAACCCATTTCCCTCTCATTTAACCACTTTCAATAGGCCTTCAATCCAACCAACACTCTTCTCTCACCTTCAGCCCCACTTCCCTCGATAAGCCCAAACCCACCCTCGGGCTTGGCCCCGTGTCCATTTCCCCAACCCTCTTCTCCAGGCCCTAAATTCTATTTTTGACCCCGACCCAATCCCCACCCAAACCTTACTAGCCCAGCCCTTCCACTCGTCCCCTCCCTCGTTACCACCATGACGGCCCTACTCTCATTGACCTCCTCGTCTCTCATGGCCTCCCTAACTGCCCCATCCCTTCTGATGTTTATGTCGACATCTCTCTTCCTCCGACCATTGCCCTCCTTTTTCGACCCATCCATACTGGTTTCCTCCCTGGACTCTGTCCCCAACTGACCTTCACCCTGGATCTCCCTCTGATCGATGTTCTTTTCTGCCTTGCCTTGACCATCCTCTCCTATTCTCTGTTGGATTTTCCTCCCCTCTCCTATGCCTTTGTCCGGCCACCTCTTCCAACTGCCGCCTCTTGCCGAACTGCTCTGCCAGTGGCCGACCGGCCTACTCTTCTCTTTTACTGTTGACATCTTAGATGGCAGACCTCAAGCTTAACCCTTTAAGATCCCAAGCTCAAGCTCTTTTCCATTTGCTTTTCAACAAGGCCCTTAGCCCTTAGGCCCATCCACGGGTCCCTTCCAATTACAATCCTAATTATGTGGTCACTGCAGCTTCTTCCGTTCCAGCGAGATGGTTGCAATAATGATGAAGATTCCGAGCGGTGTGATCAGTGCGTTGATTATGATGTTAAATGTTTCTAGAAAATTACGTGGGAAAAGATGTTGGCAGCCGTGTTTATTTTATTGTGTTTTGTTTTGTTTTAGTTGCATTTTGCCTCCTTTTCGTTTTCGTTAATAATTAATAACTTCATAACAAATAAAAATTAATAATAACTTAATGAAATTAATAATCGTGATAATATATTAGATTAAAAAAAATATAAATAAATTATGATCATTTATACTGGTTTCACATATGATAAAATAACTAATAAATAATAAACTAATAAATAGCATTACTCAGTATCAATCTAACAAGCACCATAAATATTAATCGCACACATATTAGCTGTTAATTTGCTTTTAAGAATACAAGCAACTTAGATAAACTTCAAGAAACACTCTATTGACTAACTCTTTATATTTACAAATTGTTATAATAATTTTTTAAAAAATAAAAAATTATTATTTATTTTTTTATCTTATTTCTCTCTTTTCTCCCTTCGCCTCCCTCTCCATCCCCATCAATCATGTCATGCCTCCCCTATCCCACCCCCGGCCGCCTCCTCCTCTCCCGCCCACGCCGCCCCCTCCCCGATGCTGCCCCCCATCTCCATCCCCGACGCCATCCGCCTCCCCCCACCCCCAACGCCCTCCTCCCTCATCCTCGATGTAGCCCCGCCACCCCCAATCCCCGACGACGCTCCCCTCCCTCATCCCGACACCGCCCGCCTCTCCCTCTCTCCTCTCTTATTCCATCTCAATTATTATTATATTATTATTAAATTATTATTTTAATAAAAATAAAGATATTTTAAAGAGCGCTGATATTCGACTGGAATTATCCACCAGGATTTATCATTCGGATTGACGTGACAGCTGATGTGTTTGCATATGTATAATTATTAATTGTGTTTGTGGCAGATGACGTGTTTAAATCGGTTTAATGAATTTTGATTTAATTTCTGTCTTTATTGATTGTTACATTCGCAGAATATGACATGTTTACTTCGGTTCGGGATGAACTTCGGTTTTAAAAAATAAGACTTCGGTTCAGCAAAATAGGACTTCAGATCAGCAAAATAGAGATTTCGGTTCGGAAAATAGAATTTCAGTTCGAAAAATAGAGATTTTGATTGGGAAAATAGGACTTCGGTTCGGAAAATAAGGACTTTGGTTCGGAAAATAGGACTTCGGTTTGGGAAATAAGGACTTCAGTTCGGGAAATAAGGACTTCGGTTCAAGCAATAAGATTTCCATTCGAAAAATAGGTCTTCGGTTCGGAAAAAGCTATTATTCCTCGAACCGAATCGTCAAACCGAATTAATCATCTCTTATCTGCGTATTTTTGCGTTCCATGAACTGTAGCTATCTCCGGTGGACCGTAATTTCCGACGAAAACTTCAAACAGTCATAACTTTGCGCACAGTGGTCGGAATTAGGTCAATTTTTTTTTTATTTGTAGGTATCGACAAAAGCTACAGCCCAAAAATACCCATAGGGGATTTTCCGCTCTTAAATTTTCAAAAAAAAGCACTCTATCACTTTCAAAACCTGATTTTTAGCATATTAGCATATGTTTAATGCATAAAATAGTATTTTAGTTTTTCGTAATATAATTATTTTCTAAATCGAACCAATTTAAATGTTGTTCTGTTTTTATCGTTTGACCGTCTATTTTTTTGACGCAGCGCGTAATATTTTTTTGCCACACTGGACACCTCGTTGGACTAACACACTGGACAGACACGTAGATCCGATTTTAAATCCTGGTAAAAATATTTATTCGTTAAAAAAATAGCTTTTTTAAAATTGTAGGAAAAACTCAAACGAAGACTCGAAGTCCACGCGTGGAAGGCAACAGTTCATTATATATAAAAGTCAGGCTAGCGAAAAAAATCTGTTTCATTACCTTCCAAAGATTTTTGGTCACACACCAATTACCCGCTACTCCCGTCCTCCTCGTCTTTCAATGAATAGCGCGACCGTCGGAATGATTGTTGGGACCGCGTGCGTATGGTGGACGTTTTAATTAATTTCAGCGCAAGCTAGTTAGAGGCCTGTACATCGACGTTCTCTATTTATACGTTGAGAGGCTTCACTGGGAGTCTCAACTGATCTCAACTACGAAGTACATCAACTTGTTTACTAGATTCACTAACCAAATTGATTGTCTCATTGTACGCCCGCGTTGGTGAAGCAATGGCGACACAAAAAGGCTCGCTCATTGCTGCTGCCTTCGTAATGATGGCAACAATGTTTGTGATTTTGGCTCCTCAAGCCGCCACCTCCTCCCGGGCGCTAAAAGACGAGACAGCAGCCTCAGATTCCTTGATCAGCATCCTTGAGATGCACGTGAAGTGGATGGTTCTCCATGGACGCACCTACAAGGACGCCGCAGAGAAGGAGAAGCGCTTTCAGATATTCAAAGACAACGTGGAGCGCATCCGCAGCTTCAACAGCGGCGCCGGAAAGAACCGCTCCTACACCCTCGGCCTCAACCCGTTTGCCGATCAAACACCTGAGGAATTCCGAGCCACACATACCGGATACATCGCGACAGAGCCGGCGGTGGAATTGTCGGAGACTACATCATTTAGTTATGGAGATGCCACTGATAATGTACCTCTCAACAAGAACTGGACAAAAGAGGGAGCTGTTACTGGAGTGAAGGACCAGGGTCAATGTGGTAATATATATATATATGTATATATATTGACATTCACGCATGCAACTGGAAATTAATTAACGTGAATATTAATGCATTGCATTTTACTATTAAAAATAATTGAAACCAAATTTGTATGTGTTTTTGGTTAATTCTTAGGATGCTGCTGGGCATTCTCATCGATAGCCGCAGTGGAAGGGCTCACCTTCCTAAAAACGGGAAAACTGTTGTCGCTGTCTGAACAGCAGCTGTTGGACTGCGACAACCAAAACCGTGGGTGCGGTGGAGGTTGGATGGATGTGGCGTTCGAATACATTCGAAACCAAGGCATCAGCAGCGAGGAGAGCTACCCGTACAGTTCTACGCAGGGGACATGCAGTGCTGAAGGCGGTGTGGCATCCGCCAGGATCGGGGGATACAAGAAGGTACCTTCAAACGACGAGGAGGCATTGCTCCGGGCGGTGGCGAAACAGCCCGTGTCAGTCACTGTTGATGGCAGTGGATTTGAGTTCAGGTACTACCAGAGTGGGGTGTTCAATGGGAACTGCGACCCAAAACCCACGCACGCGGTCACGGTGGTGGGGTACGGCACGAGCGATGAAGGTGAAAAGTATTGGCTGATCAAGAACTCGTGGGGGGAGCAGTGGGGAGAGAGTGGGTACATGCGAATCTTGAGGGAGGCTGGTCCGGATGAAGGCCTCTGCGGAATAGCAACTCATGCTTCCTATCCCACGTCCGATTGATGATTCAAGATTACCCCCCGCATATGCTATAATTAAATCACTTCTTTAATTAAAAAAAAATATGTGTGTGTGGGAGTGCTTGTTTTATTTTGATGTTATGAGAAGGATAAAATTTATGGGAATCCTTGTTAGTTGATTGGGACGACGAGGGTGCGGCAATGTGCAATTAGCCTCCTATATATGTAAGCGATTGAGTAAGAGCCACCGCCTCTTGGCTGTTGCTTGGGGTGTGTGTAATTGAAATATCAATAATAATTTTGTTATTTAAATTAAATTTTATATTTAAACCGATAATTATGAAGAGATACTGATAATTAACTAAAATAATCTTTCGTGGAGGCCGGTGCTACTATTTTTCATAAAATAATTTTATTTTTTTAATTCTTTACATAATATACAATTAATTTATCATAAAGCTCATGGGAGATCGGTTATAATCACCAACCTAGTTTTAAGTTATGTAGCTCATAAATTTATTTCAAAAGCCATGTGTTACATGGTGAGTATTTTCATTTATGACATACTTGATTACTCTAGTGAATGTTTCGTAGTAAATCATATCTATCACCTTGGGCTTATCGGAAAAATGACTTCAGTTTCCGACCAATTTATATAGGAATGACTAAATCCCTCCTTCGCCAATCGTTGATTAATGGCGTACTCCGCTCGAAGGGCTTAAAAATTAAAGCACCCCACAATCGCTGCCTGACCCAGCTAAATTTGTTATATATTGAGCTGAAAATTTCTGAGTTTCAATGTATTTGTTTTTTTATTTCCATATGTTAATACTGACTTACCCATTCATGCACGAAGGAAAAATATTTAGTATTCATATTGTTGATTGAGCTGCAATATTGGACAACTATAAGTCTTTGTAGCTGTCATGGTGTTCCAGTCCCAGAGTATGGTATGCTTTAGCCAAACCTTTCTTTTCTCAGTCCATTTTCTTCTTCTTTGTTTTCTTTTTCTTCTTTTCCTTCTTATTTTTAGAAAAAGAAGTCCCTCATTCATTCACCATCAAATTCATTAATGCGAGCTGATCTTAATTTTCTTTTAGGCTTTTGATGAAACCATTCAACAGACCGATGGTATGGAAAGATGCACTTTTTTGAGAAGGGTTACCAGATTCTTGAAGGGATAAAAAATAATGGGTTATAATACCCGATGTTATAAGCTATATTTCTCTCATAAATTGCTTGAAGTTGAAATTATCCATAGAAATATATGAGAGAGAGAGAGAGAGAGAAAGGTTTCTATTTATAACATGGCTATTTCTGGTTACTGTGTACTGCGAGAAAATTGAATAAACCTTTCAAGATTTTTAATGAGATTTCTATGAATGGGATGGTTCCAACCTTAGTGACATACAATGCACTTATTAATTGGAATGAGCTTATAAAGGCCTGATGAGGGGAGTTGCCAGTTGAGTACGTAATAATAAAGAGATACAAGATTGAACAATGAATGAGAATCTACCTACTTTTATCAAAATGTAATGGAATGAGGATCTTCCTACTTTTTCTGTCAAAATGTGGCAGAGTGATAAGTGATGATATTGGTGTCGATTGTACAATTAAGTCTACGATTATAAATCTTTAATTTTAGAACTCAAAATTCTGATAGTAATATTTTGTAATGGAAATATGCTAGGAGTTTAATTAGTGTTTGTAATATAAGAGTATCTAAAGTAATTTTAGTATTTTTATTCATATTTTAGAGATGAATACTAAATAATTTATTTATTTTTCAAAAACATCTATTTCTATATATATTTATTATTTAATTTATTTTATATTATTTTTCTATCATACTTTCATTTATTATAACCAATCAAAAAATTACAAATTTAATAATATATATTAAAAAATTATAGAAAAAGTATTTAGGGATGAATAATGAATATCTAAATATAGGAATTTACTATTTATTTTCTATTCCTCTACTAGATAACTTACTATAAATGAATTTTTTGATAATTATATATATATTTTTTTCTAAATTATAGGAAAATTAGGAAACTTATGGATGCTCTTAAAACAATAAGATCTCATGTCACGTGCAACCGTTGAAACATGAAATTTTAAATATTAAGCTCTTGTCACATGCAAAAATTGTTGACACGTGCAAATTAAGCACGTCCCGTGCAGAGTGCCTCATTATACCTTACCTTTTGGCTCCTTCATTCCTATATGAGATCTCAAAGAGAGACGTAAAACTAAATAGGATACAAAATAAATACTTGCACCCAATACTTGCTGAGTATAAAATAGTGAATACATATATTAAATCATTAGTTTGACTACATCCTGAGTGAATAAATACATAAACACACACATGACTTCCATGTGTTACTTTTATTTTTTGATAAGGTTTTAAATATTTTGGATTTTAATACGTCAAAATTAAATTTGTGTTGTTATATGTCGAGAATAAATTATTATTTTTAATTTAATGATGAATAAAATTAGAAGTAATAAAAGTTAATTAAATAATTAATTTATATATGTTTATTATCCGTATAGAAAATCTACAAAGTAATACGTATTGATTTGGAAGATTAGAAAGATTTTGATCATCTTTCATTACGACTGAATTAGGCTTCCACATTAGTTTATATATTTTGATGATTCTACATGAATTCTAGGGTTGAATTATAAGTGACGGTTTTCACTGCCATTAAATCTAACTATTATTGTTAAATTAAACAATCGTACGTGCATCGGCTTTACTGATTTTTTTATTAACTTTGATGGTGTTATGATTTGTTTTTTTTTACTATGCTGGCTTTACATATGGAAACCCCCGAGCCACAATTTGTAGCTAATAAATCTGACCTTGTCTTCTTTTTTTTTCAATGTTTAATTTACTGGCCAACTCCTTCCAGTGTTCAACTCATATTATTGCCTGACGATACATTTATAATTGTTGTATAACGTTAACATTCCATATCTTAGGTTAATGTGATTGAATTGTTGTATAACATTCCACATCTTACTTTGATGAGTATGCTTAAATTAATATTCCATTATAGATATAATACTCGAACCAGATCTTTAGATTTACATCATCATCAACCAGATCTGGACCGGATTGAGTCTTCAACACGGGATTAAGGATGGCAGTGGCCGACACCTAACAGGGAGAAGCGGAGGATGAGCTTTGTCATTAATATATATATATATATATATATATATATATATATATATATAAATTTATTGAAAAACAAAAGCCTAGCTAAGATTTAATTAGAATAAAACTTTAGTCGCCTAATAGAAATTGGAAACCTGAGAGAGTCCAACAAATTATAAAATTAGAGACCAAATATACAATACCATGCGAAACTTATCTCAAATTGTACGGAAGCTTATCTTCATAGATCGACAAGTATAAATAAATTGCAGTGGTAGTGGTAAAATAGATGGAGTAGAGTAAAAACCCACGCGTACGTACGTATGTTATTAACAATATTGTATATGGCGAATAGAAGAGCTGAAGAAGGTGGGTCGGGAGACTATAATAAAGCCTACAGTGGTCAAGCAGCAGTACTCGTGTGGTCGCCGCTGCCACCGCAAGCATGGAATTCGAATCCCCCAACGGCCGTGGCGTCGTTCACAATATGCACTTGTTGTGACGACGACCCACATCGCTCTTACCGCTGCTGGTACCGTTGCTGCCCCATTCACGGCGGCGACGCTTCCTTCCTGCAGGACGCGTACGCGCACCCGTACTATCATAGGCTCAACGTGTATCGCCTTCAGCAACCGACGAAGAAGATCAACAGCAGCGCCACTGATGGCGATAAGGACGACGATGCTGATCATTGGGAGGAGTTGAATAAGGTGTTGACGGAGAGAGTCGAGAAGGGGGTAAGCGTGATGACGGAGGAGTATAATGACAAGAACAGCGCTCTTCATAAAACGTACCACAATAATCAGGCTGAGCCGGCGGAGCCGGAGCCGGACTATGAGAAACTGACTTCGGTCTTAAGGGGGGACGGTTCCTTCTTGAGTCCTTGGAATTGGAAGCCTCGTGGTGGAGACGATGATGTTCGCGAGACAAGCTGCGCGGGTGCTGGTTCGTCTTCCACTTGTGAAGCTAATGATGACATCATTAGTAAGGGACACAAACCCAACCCTCCCAAGTCGTCCACGCAGCTCCAACCTGCAGACTCCTTTTTCTTTTACGATCATCATAGCTTAACTGCTGCTGCTGCCTCTTCCAGGAAGAGAACGCGAGGAAGAATGAAAAGTAGAAATGACATGCCATAGCTAGAGCCTAGAGGAAGAGCTGGATTAAGATGAGGCTAGGATGTGAAGACAATATATATATATATATATATATATATATATATATATATATATATATATATCAGTGTGCGCGCGCGTTTTCTCTTTTTCTTTTTTCTTTTTCCTTATATTTGTATTGTGTAATGGTATTAGAGACCATGGCGAGGTAGTAGTTATTACTTATTAAGGATTGAGGATTTCCATCATTTGTGGATTTTCTTGATTTCTTCTTAATTTTCTGAAGTGGTTTTATGTTTTTTTGGTTTTGTTTTATTTTGTTTTTTCCCATGATGTTTTTTAGAATTCAAACTACCTTAAAAAAACAAACTACGTTTCCATTAGTAACAGGCCCAAAAGCCCATTTCTCACTTATCGATCATCGGTCCTGAATGCGTGAAGCGTTCGGCCAAACAAGCCCATGAGAAAATAAATTTAAAAAAACAATAAATAAATAAATAAAAGGAAAGATTGGCGGCGGGCAAAGAAGGAAGTCGGGATGTCAACAGATTATGAATATATTATGGCAGACGGCTGCTTGCCGTAGAAAAAAGGCGAAACCAAAAGCAGGTAGGAAACCACAGTTTTTGCATATTTTAATCATTAATTGTCGACTTACATGTGCTCACAGCGCACCAATAAGAAAAAATTAAAACAGAATAAAAAAGAAGAAGAAAAAAGAAAATAAAATAAAAGAAAAGAAGTAGACTTGTATCTTGCGAACTGCAAAGGGCAAGCAGTAATGGCCACCTCATCCTCCACAAAATTCTACGATACTCCAACGCCAAAAAAAAAAAAAAAAACCAAATGGTCCAAAATATGAGAAACTGTAGTTGTGAATTTCGGGGAATCTCAATATTCCTAGAATTTTAGTTTGATGGCAAGTGCCATCTCTATCTTTAATTTTGGTTTTTAACTAAAATGATATCAATCGCCAATCAATACACAATAGGTTAGGTGACACAACTTGAGGCAATCAATGTGTAGCTAATTAAACAAATGACCAATTTAATGTGCTTGTATTTTTTGTCTATTGGAGTTATTTGTGTAATTAGTTGTAACCTACTTTTAACCTATTTAGACCACCACTAGAGAGCAAATAAATAGGATGAAAAACATATTGTTGCCTTTGAATATACTTTATCGTTCATTAAAAATCCTGAAAATTTATTCATTCACATACGATTAAAGTCTAGAATTTGGACAAGCCAGTCATCGTCAAGGCTTTCTTGCATGTAAAAAAGAAGATGTGATTCCTTAATTAATTTTATATTTAACTCATTTGGCCATTTGTAATTCCAAATAGATCTAAGATTAGTGGATAGTAAATTTCATGAATGTATTATGGATCTTTCAATAGTATTGATCCGATGTTGAGATTAATGATTTTGTGTGAGGAGACTACCAAAGGGTTTTGAGATGATATTCAATAGAGATTTTGAGTTCATAATGGTGTGCAAATTTATCAGTAGAACAATAGAGTTAATCTATAAAAACAAGAAGGTGATTTGGTAATGATATATTATATAAGAAAATCAAGAAGCTTTGGGGTGATTCAAATGATCACGGATCTGATTACATAATGTACTTGATATGGTTGTAAATGCAGCTTGCAAGTGTGGCTAGTAAAACATAATGTAATAATAGTAATATGAGATCAAATATGATTTCCTTTGACCCCTTTCTAATTATTAATAATGTGTATTCAAGAATTTCTAAACCAGAACAAATCAATATTAATTATGACTTAAATCTTTCCAGATTGATCAAGTAAGCATTGTGGCAAAGTTTGTTCCCTCAATTCATGTAAGCCATGGAGGGGATTTACAACGGGACAAAAGACCTTATTGTACTTATCGTAAGAAAATTGGACATATGAAAAATAATTGCTTTCTTATCATTGGATTCCAAAACTCACGACAACAAGGATAACAGGTTATGGGTAAGGTAAACAACAAAGCAAACCTTATTAGCAAATTCCCGACGGTGCTAAAGCTAATGCGACTCATATAAGTGAATATGGTTCGCATGAAAAGGCTTTGGCTAGTGTAGACAATGCGTGCTTGATGAAATTTGAATAGATTCGTATTTTAGGTAACCTTTTTAGCTAACTATTATTTGAGGATGAAAATGTTCTAATAGTGATGTAGTCATTGATACGAGTGTTTTGACTGTATTTAAGTCTGATTTAAAATTCAAGATCCCGAGATGTTATTTTATGAATTTATTTGATTTTTAAAATTAAAATAAATATAGGAATATTTGATAGCCAATTAAGAGAAAGGAGTCATTACATTTAGTCCAACCACACAGGGAAGGTGAAGAGTGGTGAATTTGTTTTTTGAGATTTTGGCTAATCTGATCCACAAAAATAATTCCAAGTTGGTGTTCTTATCACTTTATACTTTGATATTCAAACGATGTTAAATTTGGAAATTAAACCTACTTTGTTTATACAAAATTTGAGAATTTAGAAGAACCATATAATTTGAGGGAATTGTATTATGTTAATTAAATTAAGAGTTAAATGATATTTATAACATTATTTGATCCAAGTCCAAACAATGCAACATGCTAAATATCACACACTTGCTACTATTACATGTGAACTTAAGTTGCAGTTGGCCAATTTTGGTGTTTTTTGTTTCTTAGCTTTATGTATTTATAGTGATAGCTAATTTTGGGGTTTCTTGTTTGTGGCCTTAATATTAACTTTAATATGTTTTGTACACTCATGAAACGCCTAAACAATATATTTTGTATGCTCACGACGACGGTGAGGAACAAGAGTATGGATTTGGTGGTGTTATTTTTGACTCCTATATTTTAACTATAAATCTGTCATTGAGATAGATCTTTTACTTCATTACTTGGCAATCCCACGCGTGTGATCATTGTAACATACTTTTAATATTTGCATATAAAAATTATTTGTATAATTAACTTTACCCTGGCTGCAACCAATTTAAAACATCTCTAGAGAGAAAAGAACAAATACTTCGAAAAACATCTCCCACAAGCCACATAAATTGTCCTCTCCTTCGACCATAAATGCAGGATGTCAAAACACAAAGCAACAATAAATCGACCCCACCACAGATATTTTTATTAATTTTAAATGTGAGGGGAGGGGCAGATGCCATATTGCCATCGCCTACCCACACACCATACACTTGTCAACAACTCGACCCAACCACAATTTGTTTTTCTTTTTTTTTTTTTTAAATCTGGTGGGCTATAACTACTCGTCCGAAACTCCGACTCCTTTTATTTATTTATTTATTTTTAACAACTCGTCCACGTTTCTTGCCGTCACACTCTTTTCCCGTCAACCACCCACCGCGTGCACAAGTTTAAACCTTAAAAAGCCAAAAAAAAAAAAAAAAAAACCGAAAAACAGACTCGTCTCCTCCCAGATCCTTCTTTGTCTGTCTCCCGTTTCCTGAACCTGGTTCGTTTTTCTATTAAATTTTCAGGTCTATGCATGGGTGGTTCTGCTGCTGAAATTTTGGTTCGTTTTGGTGATTTGGGTTTTGTGAAAATTGGGTTTTCTGAGAGACCCATAGTTACTTACTCAAATTAGATGCTTAGACTTAGTTGTTGACAGCCTGAGTTTAGTGGACCATTTGGATTTTCACGAGTGCAATAATCATTATTTGTGTGGTTTGGTTTTGTTTTCATTGTTCCTCATCAACCAGGGAATTTGGGCTGGGAAGTCTTGCTTAAAAAAGACTGATTTAGTTTAATGTGCTCATCTTGTTCTCTACAATTAAAGCTGGAAATTTGAGCTCTCTTTTGGTAGTTGAAGCTTTTAATTGCGGAAAAATCTATATGCAGACTTAAATTAGATAGCCAGAGTGCAGTGGAGCCTTCGGATTTTTTGAAGTGAGAGATCAACAGTTTTAGAATTTTGTTTCATTTGTTTTTGGCTTTCACTCCTCTCCATGATCTTGGCGATCAAACACATAATTTGAAGTAGTAAAGGTCAATGGCGAGCAAGGACTGATATGGGTCATTGTGATCATCAGGCTCTTCGCTGTTAGGAATGTATTTTTGCCTATTAGATGTGTTGGTACTTGCCAAAGGTGCTATATGTCTAATGTTTTTGCTGTTTTCATTGGTTTTGGTTGTGTAATTATGTTTTTTAATGTTCTTAAAATCAAGAATAATGTTTTATAAAATGTGCAGACATTAATCTTAGTGCCCCGAATATTTTGCTGTGGACCTGTGGTTATGTTGCCTTTTGGTTTTTAGTGTAAGACACAAGAGCACTTACGCTTTGCATTAAAAATTTCAGGATTTTACAATTTTTACTCAGACTCGAGATGCTGGGTGAAAGTTGATATTATCCTCTATATAGCATGCATGGCCGTTTACTTGATAGCCATTTTCAAATTCTGTCTTGACTGCATGAATAATGGTTGTAACTGGTTATTAACAAGAGTTTTTAGAAAGAGTGTTAAGATGTATGAATTTCTGAAAGCTCTCAGTCGGCCTCACGGTTCCCATTAGCATTAGTTTGTGCTACATTGCTAGGGGGATTTAAAATGTTTAGCTGATTTCGTGGCTGAGTTTGCATCATACAATAATTAGTCAATTTTAATAATTATTATATGTCTGAATAGCATGAGGACTATATAAATTGGGGATTATCATAGGTATGCTCAATGATAATAATTTTTTTTGAGTGCCTCTCAACTCAATGAGCATAAAAATGGTGCTCTAGTGTGTATATCTATCTCGATCTTCTTGCGAAAAAAAGAAAAAAAGAAAGCTGTGAGAAAACTAGAGTTGAATGTAATATTATTTTACATTCAATAGAGGAAATGCATATGCATGCCATTGTGTGGTGTATCTTTAGTTCTATGAAGCACATTTGTGAATCAGTTGTTTGGTAGGTTGCTCAAATATTTTAAATAGTTTTTAATCCTGTTGATGATTTGAACCATCCTGCAGTTTAGCTATTAACTGGCCTTAAGTGTGCTACCATGGCTTATCTTATTTCTGTTTTTATTTATTTATTTCAGCTTGGTCAACGTGCACAATGTCAAGTCTGGAAGAACCACTTGGCCTTGACAAGCTGCCACGCTTAAGTACTATTGATAGGCTTCACAGTTTCCCCTCCAGTGCTTGCAGGCCAAGGGCAGAGGATATGGGAATGGGAAACTGTTGGATTGAAGGGAGGAGTTGCAGCTCATCCAACAGTTGCGAGTATGTGTGACTTCATACATATGTTATTTTTATCTCACAGGATCTTTTCTGTGTGTGTGTCTGTAGGGTTGATGGGGGAAAAGTAATTATGAGTGAATTTTCACTTTTGTACACATGAGCACATATTGTTATCTTAGCACAGAGTCAGCATTTCTAGTATTTGTCTTTACAATAGAAGTTTTATTTGAATTATGAATCAGTAATTATGTTACTGTGAAATTATTTCTGATTACAGTGAAGATAATGGAGGTTATAAAAATGTCAAAAGAGAGCCATTCACATGTAGAAGGCAAATGAGAGAAATGTCTTATGGTGATTTCTCTACTCAAAGGACTAGGAAATTAGGCTGGAACCATTCTGCCCATGGGCTTGCTTGCGATACTCCATACTTGGCACAACATCATTTTAGCTCCCACTGCAACGAGAAAGTCATTAGGAGCATAACCAATAAGGTGATCATATACTGAATGCATGGCTAATTTTTATGTTTATTCTTGGACTGATACGTAATATTAATATCATATTATTTCTTTGTTACTTTTTTGTTTTGTTATATATACATATTGATGATCTTTTCCTTGGTTGAATTGATTTGTTTACTTTTGGGTAGAGCAGTTTCTAAAAGGTATGCCAAAGTTTGTGAAGATAGTGGAAGTTGGTCCAAGGGATGGACTACAAAATGAAAAGAATATAGTACCTGCAGCTATAAAGGTCGAATTGATTCATAGACTAGTTAATTCAGGATTGCTTGTTGTTGAGGCTACAAGTTTTGTCTCACCAAAATGGGTTCCTCAGGTAGTTAAAATTTCCTTGATTTTGGATGGCACTTCATCCATTTCATTAGTTGTAACTTCCATATGCTTTATATGTGTTTTAACTTCCATATGCTTTATATGCGCGGGTGTTTGATGATCGGGAAAGGCCCCTGTTGAGTTTTTTGTGATTTTTTTTTGTTATTTGGGTGATTAGTTGTATGTGTCGGGCGGATTACATTTTTTTTTCCGTTTGGGATGTTATCAATGTGTGTTCTTTTTGATTGGGTTGCTGTCTTCGCTTTGTAATTTTTCTTTTTTGCGCACTCCTTGTGTGTGTGATTTGCTATTGATTAATAAATTATTCTTACCTATTAAAAAAATGTGTTTTAATTATTAATCTTTTTCTTGCAAACAAACTCATTGTTACTTCCCTGATTCTTTTCAATACGAAATATCTTGAAAGCTCTATCTTGGTGTGCTTTTTTCTGATGAGTAAAGTTTCTTCAATACTATATAGATCCCAGTGTATATTCATTCCTTTGGGGTGGTGGAGCCAAATGCCTGTTTTTTTCATCTTCAGGCTAATTAATAAACAACTAACATTTTATGCAGTGAATTATTCAAATTCATTGATGATGAGTGGCAAACATATTTCAGCTTTCTTGCATTTCATGTCACACTATATCATGAATCTTGGGTTTTGTGGGTGCCTTATACTGATTCCCTCCACTATTTTCTAATAGCTTGCAGATGCAAAGGATGTGATGGAAAAAGTTCAAAATGTAGAGGTTGCTAGGTTGCCAGTGTTGACACCTAATATAAAAGTGAGTAATTTTGCTGAGAGTTCATGTTGTTTAAAAAATGCTGCACTTGTGTCGTGGAGATTTTCTCATTAGCATGTTAACTACACCCAGGGCTTTGAAGCAGCTATTGCAGCTGGTGCAAAGGAAGTGGCTGTCTTTGCTTCAGCTTCGGAGTCCTTTTCAAAGTCAAATATCAATTGCAGCATCAAAGAGAGTCTGAACCGTTATCGTGCCGTCATTCATGCTGCTAGAAAACTTTCAATCCCTGTTCGTGGGTATGTTCTATATCTGTGTGTCTGTGAGTGTGTACACTGCAACTAAATATCATGAAATCGCCTTGATTTGAAATCCCACACACGATTTGTTTCACAACAAACACGCACTTACAACTCACTACACTTTTGTTGATGGCATTGGCACCAATTCCCATGTATCATTTTTTTTCAGAGCTTTCATTTCCTTGAGCATTGCATGCTTCCATCTTGGTTCCTTGATTGCTTCCTGCCTATTTCTTGGAATAGACAGATAGTCCAAAACTTGCAAATGCTTTGTAGGATAATGCTAGGAAGTTATAAGAGACAAAATTGGATAACAAATACAAAGGTTTTGGTGTGCATGTACAACTACTTTTCATAATGCAATAGGTGTTAGGAACGCAACAACACAAACACATACAGGCAATCACAAATACAAAGATAAAGGATCAAGAGATGATACAAAGATTACGTGGTTTGGAAATCTGCAGTGTCAATATAAGAGTCTATTCTTTCGCTTTTATGCTTCAACAAATCAACCCAAGCAAACCCGAGAGTGACAATCAATGAAGCTAATGTACCAACTATGACCTCAATAAGAAATATGTCAGGAAGGCTTCAAACATCAAAATGAATATCATCAAAGAACCTCTCACTTTTTAGTTTCTAATACTGGAAAAATTACAAGCATCACAAGATAATTTATTGATAGACAATAAATAAAGCAATAAGTAACACATGGAAAGTGTCCAATGGTGGATGAGCAAGTCTTTGATGCCATAGATGTATCTTGGAAATTTTGCTATGATTTTTCTGAACTTGATGTGCTTGAGGTCCATTTGACCCAATGTCATCGAAGTAGAACCCACCATCCATTCTACTACAGCCAATCGTCTGCTGTTTCTAGATCCTGAAAAACACAATGAGAAGGGAAAAACATGACCTTGCATTGTAAGTCACAAGTTAGGTTGCTAATGGAAAGTAGATTCGATGGAAAATTAGGCACATGTAAAACATTGCATAATAAGGAGAGATTTATAATTAATGGATCCTTTGACCATGATTGAGGATGATGGGCCATTAGCAAGCTAACCAGAGGCAAACCAACACAAGGCACATAATGAGAAAGGAGATTAGAGGAACCCTTTATATGATCAATGGCTCCTGAATCAATTATACAAGCAGAAGCTTTATATTATCTGGCAGTAGCCCATCTTAGGGACACATTTGCATTGTGTGGAGTTAGGATCTTGCAAGGCTGCTAACATTTGCCAGAACATGGATATTTTAGCAGGAGATAAGCTTCTATTTTCAGTTAGGGAGGACTCCACTAATTCTGTCAGGTGCGCACAGGTTGCACCACGACCACAGTTGCAACCCTGACCCCCTCCTTCGCCATGCAATTTCCAGCACTGTTCCTGAGTATGTCTTGGCTTACCACAATAATCACGGCAAACCATTGCCTTCACATTGTTTTTCTGAGTAGGCGCATTATTAATTTTTTCAGCTGACCCATTTTTGATAGAATAAGATGGGCTACTGCCAGATAATAGAGCTGATCTTTCTTATGGGACAAAAGGCTCACTCATGGTGTTGTGGCACACAACTTCAATTTGGACCATTGCAAAAGATTGCTCCAAGGTGGGAAATGGCTCACAGCTCAGAATTTGAGCCTGAGTCTGATCGTGCTCTGCATTTAGGCCAGCCAAGAAATCATAGATTCGCATCTTCTCAATCCATTTTCGAACAATCACACTATCAGATGCACATTTAAGATTGAGATTGTCATAAAGATCATCTTCCTGCCATATGCTTCTCAATTTTGCATAGTATTCAGATAAAGACAACTCCTTTTGTTTTTGTTCACATGTCCTCTTTGCAAATCAAAAACTCAATCATCATTGCCCTCATGAGTAAGTCTTTTGGACTATCTTCCCCAATTTGGCACCACTATGAGCAGCCACATATCCTTGGGTGACATGAGATTCCATTGAACCAATCAAAACCCACATGTCAAGGCAATTATCTGTTTCCCATTTGTCTTGCTGTAGACCTTCCTCCTTTGGCTTCTTTAACTTGCCATTGAGTTATTTGGCATATCCACGACCAGCAATGATGAAGTATATAGACTTTGAATAAATGTGATAGTTTGTCCCATCAAAAGGTACAAGAAGGAAAATTGGGAATAGAACTGATCATAGAAATCAAGACAAATGAGCTAGCTTTCTCCATTTTTCAGCACCAATAATGTCTGATTAATCCTTCAACCCATAGGAAAAACTGTTTTTTTTTCTTCGCGTATAGTGTAGGAAAAAACTGACAATAAGAACTCATCCCAAGGGCTAGCCGGCAGCAATCAAGCCTTGGGATTTAAAAAGAGGTTTTGATAGGTTTTATTTAATTCTGCAACAGCTTGGATGGGTTACAGGGAAAAAAATAGATCAGGTTTGAGGGATGAGGCAGAGGCGGCAGTAAGTGGATTGAGCGAATTGAGGTGGCACTGTGGCAGGAAGGGGGGATTGAGAGAGGTGGCAGAAACCTAGGAGGGCCCTGATACCGTGATGAGATTAAAATAATCCAGGGCTTAGCTTCAATGACTAGCTGGCTGGTAATTATGTAATAATAAATGACTTGAACAATGAGTAATACAGCTAGAGTACAGCCAAGACACAAATAAATATATATAATTAGACAAGTAGGAATGAGCAAACGTTCAACAGTTTGACTGCCTTGACTGTAATGAACCTCCTCAAATTTAATTTGGTATTCAATCAGGTTTGTTTTATTTGTTGGCTTGGCTCCATGACATGTATGATGTTTTTCTGTCTTGTGAACAAATGCTTTATTTATTTATTTTATTATATACATAAAAAGATATTTTTATAGTATACTGTCCCAGTTATAGTTAATCCTTTTCTAGTATTTTGAATACTAGATGTCCACAACCTTTCACATTCTTGAAAAGTTTGTTATCTCCCTCTCTCTCTCTCTCTCTCTCAATATCCACAACATGAAAAATATTCTGTGCGAGTAAAATTGGATAATGTATCGCTTTCTGGAAAAAGTTGGGATAGTGAATTGGCCTTGATGAACCTCTATGGAGTCTTTACAGATAACAATGCATTGATTTAACTATTTTTAGCTGTTCGCAGTAATTGTGTTGAAGCATTGTTATGATTTGTGATAGGTATCTGTCATGTGCTGTTGGATGCCCAGTGGAAGGAGCAATTCCTCCTTCAAAAGTGGCATATGTGGCCAAAGAACTTTATGATATGGGTTGTTTTGAAATTTCTCTTGCTGATACAATTGGGGTTGGTACACCTGGTAATGTTCTTAACTATTCTTGGCTCTTGAATTTTTCTATAATATATTTGATCATTTTGTTTTTGGGACTTGAGTTTTCCTCATGTTGATGTCATTTCTTATATAGGTAATTAGCAACTGCGCCTAATATAATGTTTATGTCACACTATAAAGCACAGACACTTAAAATAGGCTTGTGAATCATTGTCGAACACTCATGATCTGACACATCCATGACACCTGAAAAATGTGTGGGGTCTTTTTTTAAGGGGAGCAGCTATGCACAAGCCGGTGTGCCTTGACCAGTTTACCTTGGCTGATGGTTTCAAGTTTCAGGCTACTATTACTGGTTTTATATCATTAAGTCATTATGTGCCTTGACCACATGTTTATTATATGCCGAACTTTCTTTACAATTTATTTTGTGTTAGTTCCCTCAATCGAGATATTAATTGTTATATCATTTTTTTCTAGCTTTTGTATTTTATGGAATTAGGAAACTTGATATCAGATGGTTGGTTGGCATGAGTCTTGTTTTTTCTATTTACCTTATGACTACTAATTGACAATCTTGAGATGCTTAGAACTCCTTTATTTCCATCCTGTTAATCTATCAGTTGGCGTCATTTGTTAGTTTTTGTTTGTATCTTTGTCAACCCTTCAATTTGATTGCAGACCATTCAAGTTAGTCCATTCTAATGTTTGGAGTCATTGTCATTTCTTTTTGTTTTGACTTAAGTACTCTTTTACCTTTATTAATAATGGTTGCCCTTGTGAAGTTTTTGTTCAATTTTACTTTTTATCAAGAAGTTCATAATCAATATGATATATCTATTAAATATTTGTGTACTAATATTGTTTGTGAGTATTTCTTCATTCTAATTTACTTTATTTCTTGTCTTGTGGCATCGTCTACTAGATTTCTTGTGATCACATTCATTAACAAAATGTGATCGTGGAGTGCAAGAATTGTCACTTATCAGATGTGGCCCATTATAAGAATTGTTACTTATGTCCTATTACATCTTGTTACATTATCATTTCTTTGCCCTTATCTTTGTTAAAGGGTGAAATGCCTTATATTGTCCTTCATGCGGATTGTTTACAATGGTCTAATCATGCTTAGATATTTGAGTGTGTTTATTTTGTACTCTCTAGGTCCTGGATCCAATAAGTCATCACATCTATGAAAGTGTGTTGGTTGATTATTCTCAATCAAAAAATGTCTGTTATATTCCTAGTAGGCATTTGCTTATATAACTTTATTCGAGGATCAGCTCCTTATCATGGATAGAAACTCTATATAAACTACCTACTGAGAGGTTGGCCCTCGTGTTTGAGTTAAATACTGTGGAACTTCCTTTATCTATCCGTTTGTAGGTGTACCCGCAATGATGTTGTGAGGTCCCTAGAGATGATCCTCTATATAGTGTGTCTAGTCCCCATCTGAAGTCTCCTATCTCGATGCACTTAAGCCTATTAAGTTTGCTTGTATAACTTTATTTGAGGATCATCCTGCCCCTTATTATGGGGTTGCATCTCTATATGAGCTAACGATTAAGAAGTTGGCACCCTTATTTGAGTTGAATACTATGAAACTTCCTTTATATGTCCCTTTGTAGGTGTATGCACGGTGATTTCATGAGGTCCCTACAGATGATGCTCCATAGTAATATGTCTTACCGCCACGGCTGAAATCTCTGGTCTTGATGCACTTAAGCCTTCTAAGTTTGTTATAAGTCTTATTATCCCCCATACTTGATTCCGTGTAGGTAGCCAGTATCTCCTTTCTGTTTTTGTTTCGTATTCTAACATTTCTCCTCATACGTCTGCCTTTGTATCTTTCATTTCCTGTCTGTGCTTAATTGTTGGTATGCAAGATGTTTTGGCTCATGCTGATTGGATTCATGCTATGGAGAATGAAACCGCTGCTTTGCATGCTAGTTAGACTTGGGGTGTTGTTTCTTTGTCTCATGACAAGTAGGTAGGCTGTTAATGGGTATTTATGGCATAATTGAATGTTGGAAAGCCTGCACTGTTGCTAATGGCTACACGCATATTTATGCCAAGGCATTCTTCCTAGTGGCCAAGATCACTTATGTTTGTGTGCTTATTATATTGGCTGTTTGTTTTTATTGGCGATTATATTTATTTGGATGGGGAAAATCGTGATATGCAGAAGGAAGTTCAAATGGAGAAACCACTTGAGTTTGTTTCTAAGGAAAAAGTACTGCAAAGACAATGGTTTGAAATAGTCTCTTGACGCTTGGTGTGGGCAATTTGGTGATGTTGTGGCCCATAGGGTGGATTATTCGGTATTCAATGTCTTCTAAGGTTGCATGTGTTATTGTCATGGTTTGGGCAGATGATATTGCAATTTCTAGGAATGATATCAATGGCATACAACAGCTCAAACAACTTTTATGGTAACAGTTCTGTATGAAGGATTTGGGTTTTGTCTGTTATTTTCTTGGGGTTAAGGTTGGGTGCTTTGATGTTGGCATTGCTTCCTCCAGAGAGTTTACTTTTAATATATTGACGAATGAAGGGAGTTGTGATTGCAAGCTTACAAATTAACACCAAATTGCCTGCACCAAGCTTCAATAACAATGGATCCTTTTGGGAAGCTTGATAATGGGAGAGGGGATCTTTTATGATCGAGGAGAGTATCAGAGACTTTTAAGTATAATATGTTGAATTATCTTATCATTACCTGGCCAGGTATTAATGTGGTCAGTCAGTTCATTTTTTTTAATTAAAAAAGAGAATTTTTCACTGGGGCTATTAAGAAAGTGACAAAAAAAGTTAATATTCTACAATTGAGGTCATCTCCACGTATTTGGGTACTCAGATCGAGATGCCTTTGAGGTAGTAGGATTTTTTGAATGCAAGTTAGTTTATTATGTTCTCTTCTATAGAAATCTTGTCCTGTGGAAGAGCACTAAACAATTTGAGGTTTCCCATTCTATTAGTGAGACTAAACATTGAACCATGACTAATGTGACTTAAACTAGGCCTATATATACATATGTAAGAATCACGCAATAATAAATCGTGAAATTACATTATTCTTTGTCTTGCAAACAATTAATAATCTCCTCTTTTGTTGAAATGTCATTTAAATTTTAGCAATTTGATGTAATGGAAAGAATCAGAAAAATAAATGAATTCCAACTTCTCTATAGCATGTTTGCAATCACACAAAGTGATTAAAAGCATTTAGGTAATGTATGAGGAAATACTTGGTTCAAAGTCCATTGAATCTCTAGTTTTATTGGCTTCATCTGGTTTCTCAAATGTAGGCTTATTGTCATCGTTTTTTTTTTTTTTGTTTCTCTGTTTCTGGTTGGCACAGGTACAGTTATTCCAATGCTTGAGGCTGTAATGGATGTTGTTCCTGTTGAGAAGCTTGCTGTTCATTTTCATGACACCTATGGGCAGTCCCTTCCAAATATTTTAGTATCCCTCCAGGTAGGCATTCTACTCTGTTTATGCAGATATAGCTAAGATTGGTGGTCCATTGTTTAAACAGTACACAATGCTGAACTCTGATGTGAACATTTCTTGCAAACACAAATTACACATGTGATTACTGTATTTTGAGTTGACAATTCCTTATCTGAGAAGAGTGAGTCCTTAACATGTTGCATTTGATTGAGATATTTTTCACATTTGATTCCAACTGATTAGTGGATTATTCACAAACTTCGGGTTTTTTGAGGTAGAATTGTGGAATCGTGATTCTTATGGGTTGGAATCACTGCTGTATTTCCTTGAGGATGTAAAAAAGTGTTAATCTCAACAATTACTTTGTAATTAAACATCAAGTCAAACGAACTAAACATCCGATGCAGAGGAATCATCAAGGCAAATGAACTAAGTTTAAATATGAGGGAGGTAGAATTGCGGAATCATGTTTTCAACTTCTAGTTTGCCTTCTGCTCCAGGTGCAGAGCTATGTTCACTGTGTACTTAATAAGACGAATGAACTAAGTTTAAATCCCAGAAGTTTCGTGTCAACTATTATCCCTGCTTTTTGTGTAATTGAAAAATTTTAAATCCCCTCCATGTGATTGGTAATTATTTTTTTCTTCAATATTTTCATTTGTCTCCAACAGATGGGGATTAGCACTGTCGATTCTTCTATAGCTGGGCTGGGAGGGTGTCCATATGCCAAGGGTGCATCTGGCAATGTTGCCACTGAGGATGTTGTCTACATGCTCAATGGGCTTGGCGTGGAAACTAATGTTGATCTGAGTAAGCTCATGTTGGCTGGGGAGTTTATCAGCAACTATTTGTGCCGCCCTTCTGGTTCGAAGACAGCCATTGCCTTGCGCCGTGCTGGTGCCCCTGTGATGTAAGTTACTGAGCATCCATATTGTTAAGAGTTCATAAATTCTATCAAAGAGAAAGATGGGAGGAGGGAAAAAAAAGAGGAAAAAACAGAACCAATCATTATCATTCTTGTATGTCATTTTTTTGTCTGTGGAATCTATACTAATGTATGAGCAAAAAAATTATCGTTGTTATGCCTTGAAATATCAATGGTAATAAAGTTATATAAATTGCAGTGAGCAGTATCATATTTTATTTCAAGAACCGTGCCTTAATTTTCCATTGTTCTCGAGTTAACCTATTAAATGCAGAACATTGTTGTAACATTTTTTTTTCTTACTGACCGGTAAAATAAAAATGTATATTCTCAATCTAATCCTATTGGCTCCTTTTGTTTTTAAGGTAATATGAGATTTATGAATGTTTCATGCAAACAAAGGTGGGTTAGGAGAGAAATAAAGTGATTACAGATGGTTTAGAAAGTAATCAAGTAATCCTAACAAACAGCCTCCAACAAACTCTCCTGTTTTAAAACAGTAAAACCCAGTCGGTTCCTAATGATTTAGATTTACTCTCAATCGCAATTGTCATTTCAAGCCAACTAAGATACCACGCTACTCCACTGAGCGTAATGATGGTCCACCCCATTTGAATAGCTACCCGGGCCTTGATAGGTTTTGCTTTCAGTTTTTTGTATTTCTCTTTTCCGGTTTCACATTTCTCCCTTTTCGTTTCTATAATTTTTAAGAATTAGGAATAAAACACTTGTTCGGTCTAAAATTTGTGTTCCAAAACAAAGGACCATTTTTGAAATTTTAAAATTCATTAAAAGGGAAGAACATTATTATCTTATCCTCTCTTCTTCGGTCTTTACTCTGCCATCTGGTGGTTCACCTCGGTGGTGATGATCGCTATTGCATTAAACGATCCTCTGGCTGGTGATGGCCAGCTGATTCCCATTTCAATTGGAAAATATGATCATCAACATGTTTAGTAATTATATAATATTTTCAAAAATGTGTGAGAGAGAGAGAGAGAAAGAGAGAGGGGAACAAGACAACTGAAGAGTGAAATACAACACCAGGAGTGAATTTTTAAAACTGAACAGCTTGAATGGGAAACCATTCTATAATCCAATCAAATTTTTTTTCCAATAATTAATCCTTGCTGAAATTTGAGTAGTCTTTAACAATATAGAAAAAGGAATTAATAGGCTCCCCGGCTTTTAAGTGTCACAGCTCATTAGGCAGTTAAGAAAAGCCTAACGATGGTTGAAGACTCACTTTGACCTGTAGAGAGAAAAGAAAGGACAAGGCAAAGAGGAAAAGCAAAATGAGTGGAAAAAAGGAAAAGGCCATGACGGGTTTGTTTGCCCACCAATATTCATCTTTTGCCTTCTTTGCCTTCTTTGCCTTCTTTGCCCTAATGATTCAGATTGCACTCATTTCTCTACAATGTGGTCTGATCTTTTGCCGGTCAAACCCATACAGCATTCTCAAAATGTTCACATAGCTCCCAAACTCAACTTTGAGGAGTGCTGGGTCCAGCCAATCATGGCCGACCAAAAATACACTGAAAATTTAAGTTAGGATTGACCTATTTATGGAAGCAGTTCAGCAGCAAGTAATAAACCCTGAAAAAAATAAATAAATAAAAATAATGAGTATTACAATAGGATTACCGGCTCATCACAATAGGATCCCCATGGTAAGATTGTTGAATATTTTTTACTCATTTCCCTCATAGCTGAGGGAAGGTGTTATTCAACTTATTTTATCTTAATTCATTTGTATTTGTCCCTTTCCTATGCATATGCATGGCTGCTACAGGTGGAGAAGAAAGTTTGCTCCATTTTTCTGTGATGCAACTTATACTTTTTTCGACTTTCTATTTCTTAGATGTTATGTCCATGCCAATTTAATTACTCTCTAGGCAACTTTTGGTTAGATTCATGTCAATTTTTGACAAAAGTTTTGTGTATTTTTTGTGAGGCAGGTCTGGTCCAAGCTGACTGCTCAATATGAAGATTTGGATCATATAAGAATATTTTCATACTTTATCATGTAATTCCAATGTATCTCTTTTTATGTAAGTTTCCCTTATAGCTAGTGTGTTGCATAGGGGGAGAGGCAGAGAGATCAAATCGTAGAAGAGGGAGAAAAAGAAACAAAGCGAGCTATGTGTGTAGTAGCTACCCAAGAGAAAGCAATTGTTGTAGATAGGAGAAGAGAGGTCGGATCTTGATTTGTGTAAGTATACTCAACCTTTCTATAGTGGATTTGTTTATTTGAGTAAGAAACTTGTGATTTTCTATGATATAATTGGATCTATAATATTGTTAAAGAAAAGATTTTTGATGTAAAAAAGGTTCGCATTAATGACAATAACTCCAACATGATAATTAAGCCCTTAGGTCAATATGGGTGCGTGCAAATGTAATAACCTTGAAGACTTAGGCTAGATTCTCTTAAAGGATATTTTTGTACTTTCTCATGTAACTCGATTGTATCCCTTTTTATATAAGTTGTTGTGTGTTGTATAGGGAGAGAGGTAGAGAGATTAGAATGGAGGAGAGGGAGGAAAAGAAAGAGAGACAAACTACTTCTATAGTAGGTGCCCAGAAAGAGAGAAGGTGTATGTGCAGTAGTCGTCTGAAAGGAAAAAAAGAGAGAGTGATTGTTATAGATTAGAGAAGAGAGGTTAGATTTTAATCTGTGTAAATATATTTAATCTTTCTATAATAAATTTATTGATATGTGTAAGAGTTTAATTGTTTTTCCATTTTGAGTTTCCATGTAAAACACACACATTTGTATTTCTTCATTTTAATTTTGTTGCAATATATATATATATATATATATGCATATTATTTGTGGTGATTATTTGTGTCGTTGGCAAAATAAGTGTACGAAAAGGTGAAATTTTCTTGAAAATTTCAATCATATAAAAAAAAAGTCTAATGGAAGAGGATCAACAATTTTCATTGTACAATGGCCCTAATTTTACAAAATAAGTGAGAGATTGTTATTGGATTATATAAAATTTTAAAATGTGTGATAATTAACATTACTTGAATTTTTGT
This sequence comes from Taxillus chinensis, assembly GCA_023512835.1. Classification (NCBI taxonomy): domain Eukaryota; kingdom Viridiplantae; phylum Streptophyta; class Magnoliopsida; order Santalales; family Loranthaceae; genus Taxillus; species Taxillus chinensis. Next base: position 5,285,972 of record CM042085.1, read on the forward strand.
TGAAAAAAAAATATAATTACATCATGACTGATATTGAGAAAACAATACCCATCAAAATCAAATATATTTTTTCTCATAGACTTATATATATGGGATTGATAATTTTTATTTGAACAATGTTAGAGAGGTTGTGTAGATAATATCATGACTGATATTTCCCTGCATAAGAATCTACCTCCTTATAAAAAATAAAGGTGGCAATCCCATGCTGCCAGACAACACGGGTGTTTGAGTGAGAGACATATCAGTAGGGGTGAGGAGGAACTACTACAGTACAACTAAAATACACCCACCAAAAGACCAAGCCGATGGTTTCATATGCCGTTATGCAGTATCAACCCCTTTAAGCAAAATAAATAATAATAATAATAATAATAAAATCTGAATTTGCTGATGAGCACCGTCAGCTTACCACCGTGGTGAGCTGACTTATTTCGTATTTTATCGATATTTGTTTTAAAAATCAACCGTTAGATTGAATATTCTTGTAATATATATCATGTTTATAAAATTTAAAGATGATCTAACGGTTAATTTTTGTGCAAATTCAATTAGAAAAAATCTGAAGATAAATAAATAAATTTTAATTTATTAAAATTCAAATTTTTTCTAATTGAATTTATACAAAATATAACCGTTAGATCGCCTTTAAATTTTACAGGCATGATATATAAATTTAACGATTAATTTTTAAAATAAATATCGATAAAATCTAAAATAAGTCAACTCACCACCCCCGGTTGCTCACCAGCGAATCCAAATCCAAGTACAATAATAATAGCCTACAAAGGGGTTGACGGTATTGCTTTTCCGACACGCCGTCTCACAGAGTGGCACGTGACGCAATTCTATTAGCTTACCGTAGCCGACTCACCCAATTCTCATGAATGGCCCACCATTTTGAGATTTCTTTTTGTGTAATATATATCTATAAAACATTCTCCTTTTTTGACCTGATTTTCTTGATTCGCCATATGTCTAATTGGTCTCCAATCTTACGCCAAGCAGCTATCTAGAATGAGTAAATGAAAAATAATAAAATATAATTAAAATAAGTAATATAAAAATAATTATTTAAATTAATTTTTAGTTAAAACAGTAATGATGAATATGGAGCAGATGCTTTAATTAGTAATTCCGTCACAATGTATTCATTTGATACTACACAAGTTTAACTTGTTAGTGTTTAAATTTAGCTCTATTAATATGTAAGTTTGATTCGATTTGGTTTAATTATTGTATAAGATTAGCTTAGTTCGAGTCATTTACAAAATTGATGCATTTGATAGCTCATTCAATATTTATTCGATTCGAACCAATCAAAGTTTGATATTTACAAGTTTATTACTGTTTAAATTCATTTAAACTCAACCGATTTACAGCCTAATCACAACGGTTTAATAGTGTTCTATAAATAATAATAATAATGAAGATGATGGGACGTTGTAACAGAGAGTGGGGGTCTAAGGTTTAATTAATCACAATGGGGACCCTTGGGAGGTGGAGAGTTATGAAATCAAGCATCCATGACTTCCATGTATTGGCTTTCCCAGTCGGTGTACATAAAAAGCAAAGAGAGACAACATCATTGCCCTTTAGGAAAATAATCACACCACATATTTAGGCGTTTTCTACCCTCCTTTTTGCTTCAAATCTTCTTGGGTGTGCTTGGCCTACCGGTCAAACTCGCATTGAGTTTTGTACATGTTTGGCTTACGCCAAAATTTTAGTGATTTGATATAGTTTTTTTAGTGATATAATATGATATCATTATCTTGAAAGAAATTTATACCACAATTTTCCAATTATGACAATAAAGATAAAATAATACATATTATATGTCTCATATTAATCAGTTAAAATGTGAAAATTTATTTTTATTGTATATTGTTTGTTTTTTAAAACAAACACACAAACATGAAGCTTTGCTTTTTTGGATATAATTAAATTATTGTCTCATAATGTTGAATTTCTTATATATATTTTTAAAATATAATAGATCGTATTAAAAATTATTAAATTCCAATTACTTAAATAAATTATTTAATTGTAAAAAAATTATATATATTTAATTTATAATATTTTAGATGACATTATTATATTTTAATACAAGTAATCCCATACTAGTGTTATATATCCTATTAAATATATATATATATATCCTATTAAATATATAATAATATTATATTCAATAGAAATCACCAAATATACTAATTCACCTAGCAAACTGGGATGGTGATGAGACCTTAAGATGCGAGTAATTTGAGGGACTCCAATTTGTTAGATATTCAATTCCCCTCATACACTGATGGGTTGTGTACTTACATGTTTCAGGTCTGGGAGTATGAATTGGTCAGGCATTGTCCATACTAATTAATCTCTCTACTGCAGTATACCAAAACACATCAAAACCATGTCATTTTTGCTTCTTTTTTTTTTTAAAAAAAAACTTGATAAACATAACCCCATATATATGTATATATACATACACACGTGTGTGTGTGGGAGCGAGAGCTCAAATTTAGAATTTTCCATGTTGTTTTATGGGGAATTCCATTTTAATAATCGTATAATTGATCCATCTTCAGCCTCATATTAGGAGAGTAGCTAGACTACAAAACTATACAGATGCATATACATCCAAACCTTGACCGGCCGGTATATTTATATATAGGACATTAGTCCGCTTCACAAGTTATATAAGCCAGGTTATGTGGAGTTCCCTCATTGGGGAAGCTATATCCAAACCCATCAACCACCCCCCCCCCCCCCCCCCCCCCCCCCCCTCTCGCCGAACACACACAACTGTGTGTGATCAACAAGAAATGAGGCTCCGAATCTGAAGAAATGAGTTTCAAAGGGGCCATATATATTGCATCAAATTAATTGATGGTGAACTCTCCAACGTATAGGAAGACGCAGCAAGAGTTACGTCGTATATGTATATATATATATTTGAAGATATGCCCTATGCCCTATATTGACCCAGCTCACTCCTAATCATTCTTATATTCGTCCATATATGACCCCTTCTCATTCAAAGCTCACTCCTCGAAGTCACCCACTCTCCTTACATCGTGACAAGTACTACCACTATAGCTACGTATTCAGCTTAAAAAGAATCAAAACCTCTCTCTCTCTCTCTCTCTCTCTCTCTCTCTCTCTCTCTCTCTCTCTCTCTCTCTATTTGTGTTCTGATCAGAAACAATAGTTATAGTAGTAGCAATAATATAAGGAGATGGGTTCTTGCTTCATCCTCATCCTCTTCACCCTAGTGCTGCTGTTTCTGCTGTTCAAAGCTTCCTCTTCTAGATTTGCAGCCACTGCTCTCGGAGCTTCTGGGTATGGTGATCATCAGCCTCCACCTGGTTATTCCAATAATCACGTTTACAGCGGCGGCAGCCGCCTTGATGGGTTGTTTTCCGGTGAAAAGAGGCACGTCGACACTGGTCCAAATCCTCTACACAACAGATGAAGGAATCGGGGAAGCAGTGTGGTTAATTACTGGCCCAAGTATTTGATTTGGGTTTCTTCCCTAACAGTACAGCTTCATGAAGCCTTCAAGCTGAAGCTACATATATAAATGTGTACACATTACATATTTCTTTTGTCTTTCATTTTAATAATAAACTTTTTCCACGAGTAACGTTACGATTTGTCGATGTGGTCTGAAAGCAAAGCAGCTTTTCAATTGCGGGCGCGTCTTCATCTTTCAAAGAAATAAATATGTCCATATATATATTTACATATGTATATGTCCTTTTTTACATCTTATTATTATAATAAGCTGTAATCAAGCAAAAATGTTTTGGAAGCTATAGCAATGATAATGATATATATATATATATATATATATATATATATTATATATTCACACAATTTGGAAGTTCACATGTAGATTCATCAATGGTCTTCTTGATTCATTGATGTGAATTAATGCTTTCCTCACGCTTGTGCAACGATTGTGTAACACCCACATGGATAAATGATAAAACAAGACCACTAATGGTCATTAATTCTGCCCTGACGCGTGGTTGGTTTCTGGGGTACAGTACCGGGACAAATATATGGGCATGGATATGGATACGTGAGAGGGTCTGTCCCCATAAACCCCGCCACATATGACATACCTACTCCATTTTACAATCAAACTTATTTCAGTGCGCCTATCCCATGTCATTTCTCCAAAAAAATTTAATATCCTTTTCCAATGAGACATTTTACTTGAACTTTTTTCTATTGTACAAGTTTTTCGCAGTTGTATAAGTAAAATTCTATCAGGCATGATTATAGTTGTTTTTATTGTACTTCTTTCTCTTTATATATATATATATATAAAGTAAAGAGCACAAGTACAATGATTCTATGATTTATGTTAAAACCTGTTTTGGTACATTTTATTTTATTCGAATTAAACAGGTAATTCAAATAAAATATAGTTGTTGCTTTTGATATGGGAATTGCATAGGCTTTTCTTTGGAGTTAAAACTTAAAACACACGGAACGGCATGTTATCAATCTGCCTATAGTTTTGGTCGAGTAAAAATCTGAAGGTAATTATGAGGGTGGCCTTGCTTTTTAGGACACAAATTTTTCACATTTTTGTGGTGGTGGTTTATTCTTTTTGGAAATTTTATTTTGATTTGGCGCGGTTAAAATTGACGCAGGATGGTTTTAAAAAATACTGACGTCATTCACCGTCATAGCTGTCTCTTCCTAAAATTGCAATATATATATATATATATATAAAAAAAAAAAAAAAAATATAATGTGCAAGTCTCTTAAATTTGTATAAGTCTTCACACATATTTGGCTTTATAGTATTTTATTAGTCCAATATTTTGTTAAAGTTAAATTTACGATTTGAAGGGAATCAATAAAATATTATTATTACGTGAAAAGTTTGCACATAAAGGTGACAAAAACAAAAGTTAATTATTCTTTATTCCTTTGTTATTAATTGTTGCAAGCTATAGTTTATGTTAATATTTTTACTATAGAATGACTAGCATAGTGTGGTATCATAGCTAATTAGCTCCCATAGTTTTAATAAATTGTTATTTTTTAATTTTATTTTATAAAATATAATCACTTATTAAAATAATATAACTTTTTATTAAGGAGAGATGAAATGATTTGATAAGTTACATTGTAATGTATGGCAAAACTTTCTTGTTTGTTACTGTCTGTGATCATGTCTGCACAATGTTAAGAATAATTTTTCAACATTATGGATATTTCATTTTCATTTTGGTTGTATGAGAACGAGTATTCAATTTGCTAGTGGTTCTTTAAGTCTTTTGCTACCGATCTAATGATAGTATTAATAAATTTGTAAATTATTACCTAATGTTTGGTCATATATTTATTAAATTATAATTCTCTAATTTAAGTGGATTGTTTGGTGGTTGATTGAGGCAAACGTAAAATTTATTGTCCATATATAGATAGAATGGTTATACTATAATATTAAGCAATTACACACTCAATACTCCTCGAAAAAACAGTTAAATATTATTAATTTAAAATGTTATTTTGATTCTTGTGCCATAGTATAAAACTTTAGTCTCCTTACATGTGTGCGCACACTTATTCTTATACTAGCTAGTGCAAATTTTGTGCAACTTACAATAGTAGCTATGATTTCTATGATTTTTTAATTCATCAAGTAAACATACATAGATATCGAGTAGAATCTAAAGTTTAATTAGTTTCCAAAATGAAGCAAGCAAATACAAGTTTAACGTTCCGTGAGAAATTATCAAACCATGCACCTTTGTAATAACTTGTGAGCCATTATGACCCCGATTATATATACATAGTGGTAAGACTGTAAATGAACCAAACGTTCATGAACAAGCTCGCATTTGGCTCGGTAAAAGATCATTTATGTTCGTTCGTTAAAGAATAGTATCGTTCGTGAACACCATCGTTATATTCGTGAACATGTTCATGAACATTCACGAACAAGTGTTCACGAACAGTTCGTGAATTCGTTCGTGTTAGTAAAAATTATTTATGAATAAGAAATTAACAATTCAACTAATACGTATAAAAGTTATTTTATTAAATATAATTTAATAAGTATATGCTTTTATATTATTATTAAATAGAAAAAATATATTTTTGATTTATTTGCTTATTATTACTATTATTATTATTATATTTTTGTGAACTATATATAGTAATTGTTTAAACATATTAAACAAAGATAATGCATTCCAACAGTTAATTAATTATACTTTTTTGGGATAAGTTTACGGTAGAATTTTTGTTATAGATTTTTATGATTTTATAATTGTATTCGTAAATGTTCGTGAACAAGTTTTGTGAACACATGTTCGTGAACGTTCGTGAACAATAGAGTAACGTTCATGAACAGTTCGTGAACATCATAGTTTAAGGCTCGTGTTCGGTTCGGTTCGTTAATGAATAGTAATGAACATGTTCAAACACCTTAATACTTGGCTCGGCTCGGTTCGTTTGCAGCCCTACCTAGTGGCCACCAATAGTTTGTTTCTTTGGTGGAAAAATGATACAACTTTGATGTTTGAAGGACAATGTCATTCATTTGATGATATAATAACTTAATACTATGGAATGTTACCCTAACGAAAGAAAGCCCACCAAACCGACACTATGTCCCTGATGACATATCACTGTAAGAGAGGGTTATTGCACTAAAACGTGCTGTTGAGTTAACATAATTTGTTATTTTGTTAATTCTTCTTAAAACTAAGTCAGGTTTTGAATAACATTTATGTTTCCAACGCTCAACTTTTAGACAAATAGAGCATTTAATTCAATATTTACCCATGAAATCTATAGACTAAGCAAAAGTAAAAATAAAAAAACAAAAACATAATAGGGAAATTTATGGTAAGATTGCTTCTTGCATAGAAAGAATTTGAGCACTAATTTTTTGGTTGTATGATAGGTGGTAGTAACAAACGCTAAAAGATATTGTAAGGTCTTTCAGAGAATTCATTATAAACTTGTATATATATTAAATTATTATTGAATTAAATTTATTTTCTCAAAAATTTATGCATTCAATTATTAATTTAAATTTTTTTTTGAACAAAGTTTAGATGTTGCTGGAGCTTTGTAAACACACTCACTTCATGATATATTTTTTTGATTTCTTTTCTAGAGTACACTTATAGGAAACTATGATTTAAATTTAAGCTTTTGACCATTGAAATTTCAATTTTCACACACCACTTCATATCAACATTTTGTAAGTGGGTTTTGAAATGAAACTAGTTTCTTTTGTATTTTCTTTTCTAGTATAAGGTTCAAGCTTAATGAAAAGGGTCCTATCACCACTGACCTAACTCTCCTTTTCAAGACCCACCTCATGCAATTGGAGTAATCTTATGGGCCTTGGCATGTTAGGTCATCTCTAACCCATGAACAAAAGCGAAAGCAATATTAATATTTAACTAAAAATCATCTCTAATGCATTAATTAAACTAGTAATAAAAAAAGATAAATATGACTTTGACTTTAACTTTTGCTAATAATGTCAGCTAAGTAAATACAAATAAATTCTCACACAGTCCTTCTCTCACGTCACTCTCTCCCTAGTCAAGCCATCTCATCCATCCAAGTTCCCCTCATTGCACCCCCCCCCCCCCCCCGGCATCTCTCACCGCGCCCCCTCCCCATAGCCCTCTTCCCAGTTCTGCTCGTCACAAATCTGCCCAAGGGAAAAGGAAATCGTTTGTGGTGGCTGCTGCGTTTTGGAGGTAGTGATGTAGGGTATTTGCTGTTGTTTGCACAAATCTGCTAGTGTCTGAAAATGGAAGAAACAAAAAAGGATGGAGAGTGAAGTTTAGAGGGATTTGGTGGGCAAAGAAGAATTGAATAGTTTAAGAAAATAAAAATTAGGTAAAAATATAGATAATATAACATTAGAGGACCATTAACTATAATGTTACTGTAATAAGTTAAAATTAATTTTAACTACCTATTATAATTTGATAAGGTTAGAGATGAACTTATTGATTATATGGATAATGCAGATTTAAATAAATATTTTATATTCAATATTAAATATATTAAATATTTTTTATTTGTTATTAAAATAATTATTAAATTAAAATAAGAGAAAGATAAAAGAGATTAAATTTGAAAAGTATATAACTGTTTTCCGACAAGACTTTTATGGCACGACATAACCCAATCATAAGTCACAAGGCACAATTCGTACTTCCTCTTATTCTTTTCTGTCCAACTTTTTTTTTTTAATTTTGGAAGGGATTTATTCACGCCAATTTCAGGGGTGACCCCGACCCGAGAGCTATTTATAAGGCGTCTGCCTACTTAAAAGCTCGTGCCAGCTTTTATTATTATTATTATTATTATTATGGATAAATAAGAGTTCACCACATTTACCAAGAAATGAAAATTCATAATAATAATAATCAGGGCATGTTTGTTTTACCTATTTTCTATTTTCGTTTTTAAAATATGATAGCTGTTTTCGAGTATAAAAAACATAAAACTGAAAACAATAAAATGTTATTTTCATTCTTTAGGACATAAAAAATGAAAACATGTTTTTGTTGTTTTCAATTTTTAATTTTTTTACATGAAAACAACTATTACATTTTGAAAATGAAAACAGAAAACACCCCAACTAAACATGCCCTTAACTTCTCTAAAATTTTGCCAGTTTGGATCCTCTATACGCAGAAAATTCATACAGTAAACCTACAGTACACGAGAACAGAAAAAATACTTAACTTTGAGCACGTTAGTTTTATATTTTTCATCAAAATAAATAATTTAATACATTTTATTTATATTTCATTTCTATCTCTATTCTTTTATATTATAAATTTTTATTTTTTATTTATTATATTTTTTATCTCTTTTATGTGTTACTATCGATCAAAAGTATATATATATATTCATAATGATCTTCTAGAAATTCTCTTTTTAATATTTATTTTTATTCTTTAAATTTTAGAGTTTGAAGGATTTTTTATTTAAAATTTAATTTTTTAAAAAATTTAAAAAAAATAAAGGAGTTAGCGTGATACTCTAACATGATTTTGTATTTTCTTTAATATGATATATCAAAGCAGCATAATGCATATCAAAATAATATTTACGTAATGCATCCTGTCATTAATACAGAGGATCCTGATTTGAAAATTTCATCTTCAATTTCATGTCACTATTATATTTTAGGCGAAAAAAAGAGTATTATTAATAGAAAGTTTAGAATTTTCGAAACTATTAATAAAAAGTATAAATATGAAAGTCCAATGAATAAGGGAAGAAAAATGGGACATTCTTATCAAATTAAGAACCATCAATTTATTTTAGTAATAAATTATGACACTGAGTTATTTATGATTGTGATCGCTAATACTCATATGAATTAAGTATAAATGTACATTTTAGGAAATGTACCTTTATTTGTTATCAACTCGGGCACAATTAACTGTAATTTCTTAATGTTGAACCTTCGGACTATTCTTGGTATTTTTATTTCTAAAAGCATCGGCAGATTTTCTATATATATATATATATATATATATTTCTTAGTTTGAATAATAACTTTAACAAAAATATTTTAAAATTTTTTAAAAATAATTAATAATTCTTTAAATTTAATAAATTACTATTTACTCTTTATTTATTAAAATATTATTTTTTTTCTCAATACATTTACTTATTTTTTTATATCACGTTTACTTTAAACGAATAAATAAATATTTAAAAAAAATTAATTGATAAATAATTAAAATAGATAAATTGAAAAAATAAGCTTTCTAAAAAATTAGATTGTTAAAAAAAGTAATATTATTACTTGTTTTGAACAAATTACAATAAATGATCTAAGACATTTGCATGCTATTGGCAAAATTTCACCCAAATAGATAGCTAAAATCCGAACCACAACACATAATGGTCCCTTCATTACTACAATAAAATTAACTTACATCAGTTCACTCGCCAAATATAATCAGTTTCAACGACTCGAGCGATCTGACGTCAGAGAGACGAAGAGGAAGAGGAAAATTTGATATTTTTGTTTTTACTTTTTGGTTTTGTTTTTGTTTTTGGTTGGAATATATCGTTGATGTTTGGTCGGAAGTGTTTTGGATCTGCTAGTTAAATTAATGGTGTTTTTGGTATAGTTTAATAATTTATTGAGTCTATTACTTGATGGGTTGGAAAATGGATTAATAAATTTTACCAGGTTGATTTTTTAGCTAAATTTTAACTAAAAAAATACATAGGACCCTATGAATTAATTCTCTAAAAAGCTAATAAGCATCGCCAACGACGATATGGTAAATTTAGCAAATGTCCATATTATTTACTAAGGCTAGGTTGTCAAAACGAGTCCTAAGATGTTTAAATTATTTTAACGAGCAGGCACCAATAAAAAAAACGAATGAAAGTAGTGCATCTGAAAATTAGCATAACTTAAATGTTGCATTTTACGTATTGAATGTGAGTATTTTCTTTTGATATAATCATCTTCCATTGAGATCCTCTTAATTAAGCACAAGTGTCATAAAATTGCTATTAGTCATGTTAATGGCAATCATTTGGTAAAACTTTTGTCATATTTGTTTCTTATCTTATAGCACATTATTTCATGCATGGTGGTCATAACGTAAATGGAAAGTACTTGAAAAATGAATCCATGCATATATATATATATATATATATATATATATATATATATAATAAAGAGATTTAAAATGTGAAAATTTTTTAAATGTTAATTTCTTGTTTTTATCACGTATTATCTGCTTTGTCTATAATAAAGTATTGAGTAATAATATTTGAAATTGTTGTTGGATAGATATTGAATATTATAGATTTGAATATAACAAACAAAATATATTAATATTTATAAAATAATATTATTATTAATTATTAATTATTATTATTATTATATAAAAAAAATGCATGTAATATTATTACATGTTAAGGTTGGATTTTTTTTAGCATTATCGTATGATGCGAATTATTTAACTGCTTTCCCAAGGAGTCACGAACCCGACCTAAAAGTAATTAGAGGACTAACATCAGCTTTCCAGTCAGTTTCTCTAAATTTACAGTTTTAAATTATTTTTTACTTTTCTATACAAATATAAATCACAATTGATTCCAAAAGTCAAACTTTATATTATTAAAATAATATTTTATATTACTTATTTTATTTAATAATAATATTTTTATAATTTAATTTAAAATAAAAGTTAATATTATGAGAAATATAAATAAAAAAGGTGAAAGAGAATTTTTAAATATAATATAATAATTATAGTAAGTAAATAGTAATTCTTAATATATTAAAAATTCTATACAAATTGTATGAAAAAAATTAAATATAAAAGCTCAGAGTGTCCATCACATTTTATCATTTAATAAAAAAAAATGCGTCTTATGTGACTAAAATATAATAATCAATGGAAGATAAAGATAATAAAAAGGCGTCACATTTTATCATTTTATTTTATGCGACTAAAATAAAATAATAATAGTAATAATGAAGATAAAGAAAGTCCCACAATGGAAATATATTATAAAAAGATTATGGTATAATGAGATTTTTAAATATGTGAGCTGTAAATTTCTTTATCTGCTCCAGATATATATATATATATTCTTTACCGTATATATAAAATGATTACACGATAAAGAATATGACAAAATATTGTATCGGATGACAAGATAACACGAATGATATATTAAGGGTAGAACACGAATGATATATTTACGGTAATATTTATACTATATCTTTATATTATACGGGATGACTAAATATCATATTCTTTATATATATTGTACAGACTGTGTGGCATTGGCCTAAGGTGAAATCGACCAGGCTTTGACAAACAATGGCTCGTCCTCTCTTTGTAATTTTCTTCACAATTCTCGCATCGCCAGTTTCTCTTCTAGCACTGAATGCCACAAATGCCTCACAAGAAAATGACAATTGTTCAACATCCAAATTGGCCTCCGAGGCACCATCTTCTCAGCCCATTGACACTCCATTCAAGTTTCCATCTGCCATACCCAAATGGTCACCATCACCTGGTAAGTTCAATTTCAATAATCTCTTGCGTCGATAGTGTGCCGTGGCATGCGTGCCTGTGCGTTCGTGTTTTTTTTCTCTCCCCTCCTTATTTGATTAAGTATGCGTGTTTGATTGAATCGCAGCTGGTGGGTTCGGGGATGGAGTTATGGATTTGGGAGGCTTGCAGGTGCGTGCTATCACGACCTTCAATAAGCTCTGGACAGCCTACGACGGCGGGGAGGACAACACGGGCGCGACGTTCTTCGAGCCGGCGGAGGTCCCGCCTGGATTCTCGATGTTGGGCTCCTACGCCCAGCCCAACAACCGCCCCCTCTTCGGCTCCATCCTCGTCGCCAAGGCCGCCGTTCCCGGCGTGTTGAACCCACCCCTCGACTACAAACTCATCTGGACCAGCCAATGCACCAGTGTCACGCACCGCGACGACGACGCCTTTTTCTGGGAGCCTGTCTGCGCCGCCGGCTACAAAGCCATGGGCCACCTCGTCACTGCAGGGCCGGCCAAACCGCCGCTCTCGAAGGTGCAGTGCGTTAGCTCAGCCTTCACCCACCAGGCCCAGATCCAGGATGTCATCTGGTCCGCGGAAGGCGACGAAGACCGCAACACCACCGGCTTCCACGTGTTCACCCTATGGCCGAACGACCGGTTGCCGAGCTCCCCCGGCGTCCTCGTCGGCTCGTTCTGGGGCGCCGTCGATGGCTCCGAGGACCCGGCCTCGCTTTCGACACTGGTGTGCTTAAAAAACACCAACAGTTTCGTCAACACCTCCATGCCGAATCTCCAACAGATTGGCGAGTTAGTTGAATCATACTCGCCCACCATTTCGTTACACCCGGACGAGAAGTACCTGCCTTGTTCGGTGAACTGGTACTTCGGCAAGGTTCGGCTGTTCAGTAGGGATCTACAAGTGACGGACCCGGCTTTGATACAGCCCAACGGTACGAACCTGCCCCAGGGAGGCTCCGACGACGGCATGTACTGGCTGAACTCCGTGATGGCCGACAAGGACAGCATAAAACCGGGGAACCTGTCGAGCGCCCAGGTGTACGTCCAAGCAAAGCCCATGCTTGGTGGGACCATGACCTACCTGACGTTCTGGGTGTTTTACGCTTTCAAAGGGTCGGCGAAGGTCAGGATTGGGAAAATTTTCTTCTTGCAGAGTTTGTCCCTGGGGCCGGCCGCGAGGCACCTGGGCGACTGGAAGCACGTGACCCTGGCGGTGAGAAACCTCGACGGCGTGCTCACCGAGGCATTCTACAGCGCCAACGGCGGAGGGAAGTGGGTGCAGCCGTGGGAGATGGAGTTCTCGAATGAGACGACCAACAGGCCGGTAGCGTACGCGGCGCGTGACGGGCACGGGTTCTACCCGGCGGAGGGGATGTACGTGAAGGGCAAGCGGGGGGTGGGAATCAGGAGCGACGTGGCCAAGGGCGGTACGGTGGTTGACGCCGGCGCGATTTACGTGCTCATCTCCGCCGAATACCTGGGGATGGCGTCGCCGCCGTGGGTGGAGTACGTGAGGCGGTATGGGCCGAGCAACAGCAACACAATCGCGACTCTGCTGGAAAAAATTGAGTCATTCCTTCCGGGGGCGTTCAAAATGGAGTTCCAAGCTTTTGTGCTTCTCTTCAAGCTTTTGCCGCCGGAAGTGTTGGGGGGCGGGGGTATGGGGCCCAAGGGACACATGAGCTGGTACGGCGATGAAGATGCGTCGGGAGATGATAAACTCATAGACTAGTGAGGGGCAGTAAAAAAAAAAAAAAAAGAGCCCATATTTCACCGTTTGGCTGTTTTAACTTCTTTAGTTAAGAGTAAAAACAGGGGATTTTATTTTAGCATTATGTTATAGGAGTTTCCTCATGGCGGCAGAAGCTAAGCAAGCTGCTTCCTCGTGTGTGTGATCGTCGGTTTTAGAAATATTAATATATGTGCTTCGTTTTTTTTTTTTTTTTTGCTGATTTGTTTGTTTGTTTGTTTGTTTTTTTTTGCTAATTTTGAACGGCCAATGAATAACACAAATTTTAGTAGAAAAATGATTTGTAAGCATACATGCTATGCAACACGTGTTCCCCGCCATTCCTTTCGTTTATTTTTCCCAAAATACATGCAGAATGGGAAATAATATCTAGATTCCAGTGATGGGTCCCAAATAACTAGTGGAGTGGGGTGAAGGACACCTTTATCGACATTTACTTTTGGGCAGTGGGTTGGTACCTTTGTTCATGTCGGTGTGCGTACTGATTTGTAGGCCGTTCATTTGGTAATTCCTTACCATATCAACGGCTAGCAAACTGGAGTATTTGTGCAAAGTTTTCCTGTGTCATAATAATTGCATGCCAAAATTTTCAGAATCCAATCTCTCTCTTTCTTTCCTCATTAGTTAATAATTTTTTCAAAACTCCATGCAATAAATTTGAAAGTACGTAATATAAAAGATTAAAATTTGTTTAAATTTCAAAATTAATGTGGAGTTTATGTATTTATAGTAAATTTTATAAAGTAATTATAAGTTCAGAATATTTGATATATGTATTAATAGCAAATTTCATTAATTAAGTAAGTTTATAATATTTGGGATTGATATTTAATAAACAGTATATATATAACTCGTTCTTATCCGATGAAAGACAAGTTATTAATTATCTATTCATTTTTATATGGTATCAAAATATTCACCTATTTTCTTTTATTTTCATTTTTACATACTCTCTTTTTTCTTTTCAACATAATGGCTTCCGCTCTGTAATATTTCACACTAATATTCGAAATACCCAAGACCCAAATAATTCTCTTGTTACCATCAACATTACAAACATTATAAAATTGACCACCAACCCCTATATCACATGAGGCCTCCAACTGACAAATCTATTGGAAAGATATGGTCTTTTGGCTTTCTGGTTCTCATCCAATCCTCCACTAACCATAACTATTAATGTCAACTTCACTACAAATTCAGCCTACACTACATTAAAGTGTATTGTCTTATCTTAAATTAAGATAGAAAAACCAAAGTATTGTGCATATGAAAACAACTTTCAACTAGTGAGAGACATTGTTCTCAATGATTCGAACGAAAGCAAGCAATGCGCGCAACGAAAGTAACGAAATAAACAAACAACATGAAGGGTAAAAATAATATAAATGGAGGAATACAAAAAGTTGCAAAAAAGGAAATTGTATACAAAAAATCATAAAAGTTCAAAATACTTTCTCGTGATGTTGCACATGCAAGACCACTTTACCTCAATCAAAGACATTCAAAAATGGCTTTCACTGTTGTAAATGAGAACTTCCCAGCCAGCCTAGGGTAAAAGTA
This sequence comes from Taxillus chinensis, assembly GCA_023512835.1. Taxonomy (NCBI): domain Eukaryota; kingdom Viridiplantae; phylum Streptophyta; class Magnoliopsida; order Santalales; family Loranthaceae; genus Taxillus; species Taxillus chinensis. The sequence goes on from CM042085.1 coordinate 5,301,364, forward strand.
TTGAGAAGAAATTATTGACAATGAAAAGCTTTCTCGCACTCCTTAGCAATCTGAGTTTTGTAATATTCATTTCAATGAGTTTTATCTAATTTATTGAGCTGCAATTTTCTTAATCTAAAAGTTGTATCTAATAACATATTAACATGCTCGGTGGCCCGAAGTGCTCAATATTAAATCTTAACAAGTAAAAGTGGTTTTCTCATGATTCGCTGGTAGCACAACAATTTGATAATAACTAGAATAGTCATATAAAAAACAATAAAATACCTTTTTAACTACTATGTTTAAAATATGGTCCAAAATGGTAAAGGGAAATGAACATTCAAATTATTTAGCAATAAATACATTTTCAATTAGGTTTTTTTATAATCAATGTATATTCTCAAACTAGTAACAATTTCATGAAAATGCTGCGAGGAACCTTGCACAAGACACTAGAGAGCTGTGGTACCAAGCACATCATGCATGTGTCGTACGCGTGGTGTTCACCTTGTGCTTTGCCACGTGTAATCGCAACATGTACTGTGTCGCTTTGTTAAAGATGTCTTCTTCGTTTAACATTTCTTCTTTTATTTAATTAATGTTTTAATATAAATAGGATTATTTTGATTTAAATAAAATATTTTTTTATTCAAATTGTAATTTTTATAAAGTAATTATTTTTGAAAACTAGTTTAAGTTGTTTTTTGTTTTCAAATTTAAATTTATTTTTAAATATACAATTTATTTTAAAAAGATTCTTATCTTTCCTTTACTTTGTTATTTAGAGCAATTATATTTTTTAAATTTTGTAAAATCTGATTTTTTTAGAAAGGAAAAAAACCATTTTCAAAACACATTTTTCTCACCAATCAAATTTGTTTTCAAAATTCAAACTTAAAATTTCAATAAAAATAGAAGTCATGAAAAAAAAAAAGAAACATGTAATAAAACCAATGGCATATTTGTAAGGCATCACTTTATTTGGGTTTCAATTTCTTAATCGTAAAAACATGTGATTTATGATAATTTAAAATTATTATTCTTTTGAGTTGAGTATCAAAAGTAACCGGGTGTTGCATTATTTTTAAAACTATTTTATATTTTTAAATACAAACTCAATTTTGGTAACATATCCAAATAATTATCTTTTAAAACTTTTTTCTATTTTATTATTTAGGTCCATCTCAAGATTTATTTTTTCAAAAAATATATTCTTTTTAAAACACAATATTAATAATAAGATATTAAAATAAATAGAATTCAATGCGAGAACTCTAAAATATAAAAAACAAAAAAATAAAAATAAAATTACGTATCAAATGACTCCAAAAAATGAAACAACAAATAAGAAAAGGAAGGAAAAAACATATAAGAAATTTCTTTATATGTATATATTCAAAATAAAAATAAATAAAATAATATATATATTTATATATGTATATATTTAGAAGAGCTTTCTTGTAAAAACAAATCAATACAAATAGTAATCAAATATTGGGCCAGTTTGGCATTGTTATTGGGAGGCTGATTCTACTTATAAAATAAGCATAAGCATCAAAAGATGTTTGATAAACTTAAAAAAATACTTATGAAACAAAATTTTACTTATTTGTACCTAAAAGCTAAAGCAGTTTAAAATTTGCTTCTACAAGCTTTAAAAAAAGTAATTTTAAAATTTTAAAATACCAATTTAATCCTTTAATCATGTTATGCAGAGTTTATGGGCACAATACAATAAGATTGGGGGGGGGGGGGGTTGTTTTATTGGTTTTTTATGTAAAAAATTATAACATAATTAAAAATTATTTATATCTTATTTTTATAATACTTTTATTTTTTAATTTATTAAATATTATTATCTAATTTTAAAATTTAAAATATTTTTAAAATTATATTTTATTAAATATTTATCTTGCTTATTTTATTTATTTTTATAATAATTTGTTTTTTTCAGTATAATTAAAAATAATTTTTTTAAAGTATAGGCCATTACGAAAACCGAATGAAATCATTTTATCCACATATTAGGCCCAGACACCAATGACTGGTGAAACTGAGCCTACACAGTCAGCGTAATGGCTTGCTCTCTCTTCACGATTCTCTTTACACTTCTGGCGTCCCATCTTTCCATACCCAAAGAGACAACATCACCTGGTAATTTCAAAATTTCAATCGTCTCTCACGTTGATTTGATGTTTTTGATTTTCTCAGACTTGAGCATATTTTAATTATTTACGGGTTAAGTTCAAATGGCAGCTGGTGGATTCGGGAGTGGAGTTATGGATCTGGGAGGCCTGCAGGTGCGTGCAATTACATCCTTCAGACATGTCTGGACAGCCGACGGAGCCAACAACACGGGCGCGACATTCTATGAGCCGTCGCAGGTACCGATCGGATTCTCGATGCTGGCCTCCTACGCCCAGCCCAACAACCGCCCCCTCTTCGGTTCCATCCTCGTCGCCAGGGCTGCCGCCGGCAACAGCACAGCCTTGAAACCACCCGTCGACTACAACCTCGTCTGGACCAGCCAGCACTCCAACATCACGACCCACGCCCACGGCTTCTTCTGGGAGCCCATCTGCGACGCCGGCTACAACGCCGTGGGCCACCTCGTCATGGCTTCCCCGGCTAAGCCTCCGCTCTCCAAGGTCCAATGCGTCAGCTCCAACTTCACCGACCGGGCCGAAATGCACGATTTCGTATGGTCCACGGGCCGCTCCACCGACTTCCACGTGTTCACGCTGTGGCCGAGCGCGCCGTCGACGAGCTCTCCCGGCGTCCCCGTCGGCGCGTTTTGGGGAACCACCGGCCGCTCAGAGGCTACTCCCACGACACTGGTCTGTTTAAAAAACACCAACATCAACAGCTCGATGCCGAGCCTCGCACAAATCGAGGAGTTAGTTAAAGTCTACTCGCCCCAAATTTTGCTCCATCCGTCAGAACGTTACCTGCCTTGTTCTGTAGACTGGTTTTTTGACTCCGCTCTGCTCTTCCGTCGAGGACTGGTTCAGCCGGATTCGGTTCCGATCGAGCCGAACGGCACGAATCTGCCTAGCGGGGGCGCGGACGACGGCGCGTACTGGCTGGACACCCCGGCGGCCGACAGGGGCAGCGTAAAACGGGGGAACCTGTCGAGCGCACGGGTGTACGTCCAGGCAAAGCCCATGTTTGGTGGGGCCACAACGTACCTAACGTTCTGGGTGTTCTTTGCTTTCAAAGGCCCGGCGAGGTTGAAGGTTGGGAACGTTGCCCACTTGCAGAATATCTCCCTGGGGCTGGCCGGGGAGCACTTGGGCGACTGGAAGCATTTGACGTTGGCCGTGAGAAACCTCGACAGCGCGCTCACTGGCGCCTTCTACGGCGCGAACGGCGGCGGGCAGTGGGTGCTGCCTTCGGGGATGGAGTTCTGGAAGGGGACCAACAAGCCGGTGGCGTACGCGGCGGAGGACGGGCACGGGTTCTACCCGGCGGCGGGGGTGTACGTAAAGGGCGTGAAGGGAGTCGGAATCAGGAGCGACACGGCGAAGGGTGGTCCGGAGTTGGACGCCGGCGCGAGTTACAAGGTCATCGCCGCCGACTACCTGGGGTTGGCATCGCCGCCGTGGGTGCAGTATTTGAGGCGGTGGGGGCCGACCAACAGCTACACCATCGCGGGGGTGCTGGAAAAGTTGGAGTTTTTAGTTCCGGGCGAGTTCATAGTCGCGTACGACGCTGCCGTGCTTGTTTTGAAGCTGTTGCCGCCGGAAGTGTTGGGGGGTGGGGGTATTGGCCCTAGGGCGAAGAAGAGCTGGGACGGAGACGAACATGCGTCGGCAGATGAACATGCGACCAACGGGGGACAGTAATTCATATTCCCCGATTGGCTGTTTTAACTTTAGTACTCACTGTGTTAACAGGACTTGTATTCAAACTATGTTAGGAGTGAATCTTTAGAAATATATAACTGCTTTGTAAGCTTGTAACTGACTGGTTTTTGGTTAATTCTGCATACAGAAGAATAGCTACTGATAGCATTAGCCGTAAATATGAAACAAGAGGAGCATAAATCGGCAGGTGGCCAGCACTGATATTTTGGGTCCTCAACCACCACCTTCATCACTCATGGCATGCAAGTTGAGGTACAACGACCAAATCTACCGAATAAGGTACCACTTTGAAACAGAAATAGTAGACATTACAGGCTGTTCACCACGCCCTCCCCCACATATGAAAGGATAATAAAAGAGGAAAGACAAAAATCAGATTGCACGTATATAAATGATGGTTTGGTGCCGCCTTTTCCCGCCGCCCTTCTTCTTGCTTCGATTCCTCTTCCCCTTGCCCTTATTCTTGTACCCTTTTCTGCTGCCTAAATGAATGTGTTGGTAATGCTGGTCGTCCTTCGTGGATGGAATGTTCCTGAACATGTGTTTCACATCAAGTACCCCATTTCTGAAACTGGACTTCAGGACACTATCTTCAGGCTTGTGTTTCTCTTCTCTTCCTTTCATGCTGTCAGTCCGCTTCCGTCCAAACAGTCCATGAATCAGTAAGTTCTAAAGAGCAGCACTTGTTACTTGTTAGCACAAAGGAAAGCTTGGACTAGGGAAACTCCAAAATGGATTAATGGAATATGACAGGCAGTAGAAGACGCTGATCACCTCTTCCATCTTTTTATGTTGTCTTTCCATTTGTTTCTTCATTATTCCTCGAGCAATGCTCAATGGCAATCTCTGCTTCTTGGTTAGGAGGCTGTGACGGCAAGCACAGAAACGATAGTCCCTGTAAATCTTCCAATTTCATGGGCATGATGAAAATTAGGCAATTCAATGCAAGTAATACCTTTCCGCCGAGCCCAAGTACTTTCCGGTTTTCAACTCCTTCCTTTCTTTCCATGTCATATGACAAGAACAACAACAGGAAACTTTCTATTTGAGATTGTTTTTTTGTGTAACTAGTCTTGTATGGATGGAAATAAACCTTAGGGATCAAATAATAACAAATATCACGGATTCACCCCCCAAAGAATATATTTACAACAACGCAGATTTTTAAGAGCACGAATACTTTCATGTCATATATTATTTACACATTGAAAAGATAGACGCACGAAAAAAATGGATTGTCTGTCTTGTAAGTTATAATATAAACCTCGAAAATTAAAATGTGCAAGCAGAAGTGACAAATCATCATTTAATAAAAAAATTAACACAGAATTCTTGTAATTCAAGACAACAAAATTTAACTAGATCCTGAAATTGAAATCTAACAATTACCTAAAACTCAATATCTTTCATCATCTTCTTAAAGATAATGCTACCATGTGGTGAATCCACTTCGGGAACTGCATTTCTCTGATGCATTTTCATCGGAAGTAGACACAGCTGAAACAAAAACACTAACTGGTGAGGCCTTCAATGCCAACTGAACAGTGTGGTGATACATTTTATTTAAAGACGACGCTTACATAGCCTAAGAATACATAACTATATGAATGTAACACATGTTGAATGTCTTCGTCTCAACAACACAATCAATAAAAATTGTAAAATTCAGAACTACTGATACATCTACACCAGCTAGGATAGAAACATAGATGCATACATATCCATATGTGAACATGAAAAAATGTTTCTATTCAATATGAACAATTTGATTGTTGTTGTTGTTGTTAAAAAAAACAAAAAACAAAAAACAATTTGATTGTAAAATACATGAAGTACATCCATAACGTACGTATCAACAATATCAAGATATTTTAGAAGCCTCTAGAAAAAATGCCCCTGAAATTGGCCAAAAGATTAATTAAACGAAAGCCATCCTTGGCATCAATTCCCCTTATTGTAGGCAGCTGACGACCAGGATATCCTCTCAGTCTTAGTTCCTATACCTGAAAATGTTTTAAACAACCGGGCGTGTCTAACAACTCAATAAGGACAAGGGGAATACATGGGAAAAACCAAATTGTAAAGGAATTCAAAAACACTAAAGGGGAATTAAAGTTATACCAAGAAGTTTATAAATTTAATAAACCTCATACTTGTCTGTGTTAGAAACTACAGCCTCCACATACGAACCAGATCTCTCTGGTTTCCCCCTCTTATGGGCTGTCTCTGGGTTCCACCGTCCACATACGAACCAGGTCTAATTTCCTCTGAGGGACTACCTCTACTACCCACAAACGTCCAAATAGGGACTAGTGCTGGTCCCTGTGTTAGAAATAGCTTGGGGTTCGATGTGGCATTCCCCATATCTACGTTCTCATAAATAGTCCTACGAATATCTATTAGCTATAATAAAATTTTACTTAAATTTATCTCTAAGATATAGCAAAATAATTATGTAAATATAAATATATTTTTATCAATTAAAAATGCCACCGCTGACCATCATCCTCAATTTCCTAACATCCCTCTTCAGTGCAAAACCTAAACTAACCATCTCCTCCATCTCGCCACCACAAACAGTTGCCATCTCCTCCCTGACCACCTTTTCATGCCCAGCCCTCGATGCACATGTTAGATCCCCACCTTTTCATGCCCAGCCCTCGATGCACATGTTAGATCCCCCACCAGCCCCATCACACCTCGTCATTTAATTTGAGCTAATTAAATTTAACTAAGAATGATTGGATTGGAGATACTCTTACATCTTACAATTTCAATCTATTGAATGTTAAGACCCATACACTAGCGCAGGCTGCGCAGCCATCATTCCCATAAAATGATGTAAGGGACCATTTACGAACATAATTGGAAGTGTCAAAAACCCATGACATTTTTTTAAAATTAATATTGAATTGTAATTTAAAAATAATATATATTTAATGTGGGAGAAAATTATTTTTTAAAATTGAATTTTATAAAAAATTTTAAAAAAATGTTTGAGGAATTTAACTAATAAAATAAAAAAAGTAAAAATATATATTTGAATATCTCAACAGAATAAAATTTAAATTTGAAGGAAAAAAATAATTTTTAAAAGTAGCTATAGAACTTTATGTTTTTAAAACCATTTTAAAATCTATATTAAAATGGGTTCACAATAATCTATTGTTTTTTTCATTTAGATTAGATTGCATTTCATTCCATTTTCATGTACAAAATATTTTTTATTTACAAAGTACATAAGTTATGTAGCCTTAATTTACAAAGTTGCAATTTGCTTAAGTGCATCTCCAATACTATTCTTCAAATTATTTTCACAGGTGAATAATTTTTCATATATTAATAGCCATTTTTTAACTTTCATTCAACACTAATATTTAAATTACCTTTATTTTTATTAAAATATTTTTTACTTTCCTATTTCTATCACACATCTTTTACACATCTGTTCTCCTTCTACACATCTCGTCTGTAGGGAGGAGAGAGCAACAGTGACCAGATGGAGGACAACCTAGAGGGAGGAGGACGCAGCACTTCTAATAATTACATCCTACTCCACAAAATTTTTCTATAAGTTTTATTACTTTATTGAGTAGATATTTGGTGGGTGACTTATAACTTTTCTTATAATGAGTAATTTAGTCTTTAGGAATGTCCGAATCACTCATATATTATTTTTGTTGAGGGTTATATATTTAATGATTATTTTCAATACTTTTCTTGTCTTGTTTCTTTCTCAAAACTGTTATTGTCTTTCGGTAAACCAAACTCGACCATTGTTTTGGAAGATGAAATAATAATAAAATTTATCGTAAGCAAGTATGGGTATAACTATTTTAGGGTTTTTCCCTTATATTTTCTCTTTCAATCCTAATTAATGAATTTTATGTATTATAAATTTATAAGTGTAGTGCATGTATAACTTTAGCATAAGATGGTATAAAATCTACCCTTAAGATATCATAATAAATACACTTATCATACATATAATTCCAATGGTAAATAAATATTTTATGATAAATGACTCAAACAGTAAACAATTAAATATCTCATAATATTTTCTCTTATAAATGGTCATATCAAAACTTAATTTTAATTTAATAAATAAAAAAACTTTTTGCAACCACCCCACGCAACTGTATTGTTCCAATCAAATTGTGCTATATCAACCATGGTTGCGCTGCAGTAGCAATCCCCAAAGATTACATTATGTCATTACTCAAAATAGAATATGCATACAAATAATAAGATAAGGTAATAGATTTTTATATATTATATCTTCTTACATTGGTTTATTCTTAAAAATAAAATAGACAAGAAAAATAATATTGTATTATTTTAAAATAGAATATGCAACACTTTATTATTATTATTATATATAATTTTACTAAAATAAAATTTAAAAATCATAAAATTTTTAATCTAGATCATTAAATATTATAATTAATGGATAATATTTTACATTTTTTATTTAATATATGTAGGACAATATAACGGAATTATAATTTAATAAAAAAATTAATCCATATAATTAAATATTAATCAAAGATTAAAAATTATCATATTAAGATCGGTCTTTCACATTGAAAATTACAGACAGAGCTTTGACAGCACCCACACATGCCCAGTGCGTTATGAGGTATCCAACCTCGGACTACGAAGTAATTATTGTGTAAACTACAGAACCCTAATCATATACCCACCAAGTAATTAAAAAATAATCACATACAACATTTAAGCAAGCTCATAAATAAATAAATAAAATCGATTCCGCCATTCATCAAAACAATAATACACAAGCAAAACCCAACGCGATGAACACGCCATTCATCAACGAGCTCATCCCAGACATCGACAATGAAACAGACCCAGATTCCTTTGCGACGTCGCTGCTGGAATTCTTGGGGTGGTTAAAGTTTGATGAAACCACGGTGTCCGGCGCCGACTCCTCATCGCCATCGTCAGAACTTGTTGTCGGCCCGGGGGCCGCCACGACAGGGCTTTTCAGGCCTGCCGGGAGGCCCTGGCCGTGCGTGACGTTGATGCTGAAGCGCTGGCCGTTCCTACATTGCTCGCCCTCGTAGGGGCTCGAGAAGAAGTACGTCATTCCCTCCCTCACTAGCTGCACGGGCACCGTCACGAGCTTCGGGTCGGCGGAGGGGTCGCCGGCCAGCAACTCGGTGGTGTCGCTGTCTAGTGCATCGTCGTAGTCGCAATTCTTGTAGGTTGTCGAATTGTAACTCCGGATGACCGAGTGGTTGGTGTTCGTGTTGAAAACTGCAATGCCCAGAAAACATCATTGTTAGTTACCAATGCATTATTGAATGTAGAGATCAAAGAGACTGAAGGGAAGTTCATCGGTTCAAATGAAAATCACTAGTTTATGTAACATTATATGAATTACTAGTATTTGTATAATAGCAAACATGGGTCAAATTACAAAAGGAGATTTTTGTTGCACTTTGTACCAGAATGAAGGTGTCATTGGTTATGTTAAAATCTAAGAATGAAGTGTTCAAAGATACTTCGTAAGTTCCATGTTATCATAAAAAAAAAAAAAGAAACATGAAAGCTCATGAAGTGCTTTCTTATTGAATTGACACTAGAGGAGAGTGCACGCTGAGTTACCATTCTAGATTTGACACTAAACATGAGAAGACAATTTATATATAGAACCCTCAAAATAATGGGGTTGCAGGCTTCATGTTACAAGATGCCAATATGACTGAAAAGTTGAAAGAATAGTTATGCAAGGCTTTTGATATGAAGGACTTTTTGGGGCGTGCAAATTGTTAATGGCCAAGAATAAAAAACTATGATTATCACTAGAAAAATGTGTTAATTGAATGCCTAAAAGGTTCGACATTAAAGGTTGAGATGGTTATGTCCATTCATTAATAAAATAAAATAAAAGACCTTAATGGTTGAGATGGTTTGCACACAATCAAATATTGCAGTCAGTTAATGTTGCAAACATGTTTCTTAATGAAAAACAGAATATTATGAGTTTGCAAAGTAAAAGTTAAGAGGATACCCCAAGATATGCTTATATTTTGGATGTTCAGATATGATTTTGATATCACAAGCAACCTTAATGGCTGAAAGTCTACCTCTAGGCTCTTTTTTACTTTTGTAGGAAGGTCTATTGATAATCCAAAATGCAAAAATATATTTGTATTATTTACGATTGACAAAAAGATATATAGTCTATGAAGGATATATTATAGTTGAAAAGATTTCTCCAAAAGCCAGGTTTGAAACAACCAAGATGGATATGCAGTCAAGGTGATGTAAATATCAACTAACTAATACCATCCTCACACAAAAGCATATTAATGTGATACTATTTGGTATGAGAAGCGACGAAAGAAGAATCATTAAATATTACAAAGACTGAAACTAACATGAATGTCTTAAGAATATTGGCTGAAGTTGTTACTAGAAAAAAAAATTATGCAAGGAACTTGCTCGGATGGGATCCAAGTGGAGGGTAAAGTCAGGGTTGAAAAGATTTCTCTGAGGGATAGGTTTGAAACGAGATGAATATGTAATGGAAGATGAGTTATTAAAGATTAGAACGATTCAAACTAGAGTCCGTGTCGTGATTTTGTTTTGGGCCCATTTGTATGTTACTGTAAATTGATCTACGTACGTGTGCTGCTACTTTCAGTTTACCTCAAACATTGTTGTTTGCTCCTAAAAAGGTTCCATTTTCATCAGAACAGATGCAAACGTCGGAATCTAGGTAACTTCTTTTCAACAATATTTGTCAAATTAGCATTACAAAAATGACAGTAGGTACCATTTATTTTCAATGGGGGTGGGTGGGAGGCCTCTCTCACTTTCTAGTTTCTTGTTCGTGGAAAAAAATAAAAAAAATAAAAAAATCTATCTCAGATTGACCGTGTTTATTTTAACAATTATAATTAAATCCATGGCTTTCCGAGGGATGGTCGGACTTTACTTGTACAGGGAAAATAACACAAGATCTCAGATGAGCATGAGCATAATATGATGTGTGCGATCGTCCATCCAATTATATATAAAAGGAAACATATCCTTTGAATCTACCCATAAGCGTAACAATATATATACACACCTCAACTTCAGAAAAATTAAAAATTAAAAATAAAACACGTAGAAACAAATACAACGTCCGGTAAAAGACGGGTACCTTCCATGGTAAAAAAACATATCAGAAATAGTGAGATTTCACTCGGCCGGCAAGCCATAATTGAGAAAGAAACAGAGGATATGAGACTAAAACAGGGGGATTTCGAGAGCAATTAATGGAGATAACCAGATGGAGATTTTTCTGGGTTTTGAAATTTGTTCTTTATTTTCTTTCTAAGTCCACTGATTCAACGATTCTAACTATAAGCGTTTGAAATAGTATAATCAAAGTAACACACCAAGAGCAGCTAGCGATCACTGAATTAATAATTAAAATTCATAATTAATGATCATAGGAAGATAGTTTATGATTATAGAGAGAGATTAAGAACTTAAGAGATTAAGACATATATATATATATATATATAAACAGAAGAAGAAGATCTGATGTTAGTAAAAAAAAAAAGGACTTACTGAGGAAATCTCCTAAGCTGAAGGACTTGCTAGCTGCCCATTTCTGGTAATTTGCATTGGGCTTTTGCAGGTTGTCGTACCAGCCCAGAGTGTCCCCCACGGTGAAGTTCTTGTAGGCATGGGCAGAGCCTGAAAGGCAGAGGAGGAGAAGACAGAAGAAGGGAACGAAGAATAACATGAGAGAGCTCGAGCTCTGCCTGCATCTCTTTTGATCCATTCCGTGATAACACAGAGAATAAAAGTTGGCTTGGCCACTTGGGAAAAATGGAGACCAGACCATTCATGTATATCATGTCTGGCATCAGGATGCTTTTTCCCAGCCCATATCCCTACGTCCCATCACATTTACCGAAATGCCAACTCTTTTTCTCCCTATATTTTTTCAAGGACCCAAGACTTTATGTCTACAATTATTTGGGACTGCAACGAAAAACCAACATTTGAAAATAAAATTATTTTTAAAAATAATAAATTTAAATAGTTTAAAAATAAATTCATTTGATTTAAAAAAATTTAAAAAATAATTTTATTTTTTAAAAAAAATCATAAAAAAAAAAAAAAAGAAAAAAAGTCATAAAACCTGAACCAGCCGACATTTTGCATATTTTATTGTACTTTAGAGATTATTTAGTAAGTGTTTTGCTTTCTTTTAAATAGTATTAGAATTTGTGTGAAGTTGTAATAATTATATTTTTAAAAGAGAGTGTATTTTTAGAATTGAGTCTAATAAAATTTTAAAAAAATAATATTTAATGAGCTCAAATAATAAAATAGAAAAAAATAACAAAGTATTTTAATCTTCTAAGATTGTGTTTAAATTTAAAAACAAAATGCATGAGATTTATTTATTTTAAATTTTAAATTTAAAATAAAATAATTTTTAAAACTAATTTTATTTTTAAAAACAAACCGTACCAACGTTGCCTTATGGTCTGTGAACAAAAATCAACTCTCTTTCTCGCCGTTACTATATCTCATCTTTAAGGACCCATAAATTATAATTAGAATTAGAAGCGTTGGAAGGACCGGGTGCCAGAAAAATGACCCAAGAAGAAGAAAAAAAACGATGCTCCAATTGGAAAGAACAAACCAAAGTGGTTTGATGTTCAGCTTCAACTTCAAGGACCGATCCTAGTAGGGATTATGTCTACTATTATTTATCATTTGCTGGGTAAAGGCTAGAAAAGTGATGAAAAGATATAAGGTAAAAAAAAATAAAAAAGAAATTAAGAAAAAATAAAATTAGTAAAAAAATAATTATTTGATTGTTATGAAAAAGATATAAAAACATAATTTTTATAATATAAATAAAATTAAAAAGTAATAAAAAATATGATATGAAATATCAAATTATAATATTATTTACAGTAAAATAAGACAGAACAAAATTCGGAAAAAACAGTACACCCATATCAATGTAATTTTTGCTTTTTTATCATACATTTTTCACAGCATTTTTAGATCTACAAAAAGACTTTTTTAATTCACTTTTCATATTTCACCCCAAAATCTATAATCTATAGCAACCAAGCAGCTTAAGGAAGTTAAAAAAAAAAATAAATTGTTTTTTCGTTAAATAAAAGACGTGCTCATTTTTTTAAAATTTTTAACAAATTTTATTGTAGTTTGGAAATATATTTTCAATTTTAGGCTTTTTCTAAAAGCTTGTAAAAATATGAATTCGGACCCACATTTTAGTTTCGGTCAAAATCCCAAAAAAAAAAAAAAAAAAACTCAGCCAACAAATATAATGAGATTGAACCGATTTCAGCCCCACTAGTTTAAATACTCAAATTTGACCAATCGAGCATCAAATTTATGTCCAACATTAAACGACGTTCAACGGTCTCATTTACGCCTTTGATTTTAAGTTTTTTTAGTATAAGCAGGGCATTTAATTTTATTTTGAGTTAACAGGCCTCTCTTTTTTAAAAGTAATGCTAAATGCATATATATTATGCATGTAAATCGTATAAAACTATTTTTATTGTTATTATTTTTTTAAAAAAAAATATTCATACCAACAAGAAAAATATTCCTGTACAAGATATATGCGAATAGAATTTTTCTTTTTTTAAAATAATTAACTAACCAGAAAATTTTAAATATTTATACATTAACCAATTCTTCGTGTTTGGCTAAATTTTATATACAAGATTTAACCATGAAAAAGTTACATGTGATTGAATACAGCGGTGAGGCGGTGAAACATGCCATGGAGTCATGTGAGCATGTGCACATACATGTCATCGAAAGCGCCGTTGGATAGTGGCGGTCCGCGCATCCCCATCCGATAACGAAAGGACAGCTGGTGAGTTTGGTGTACCTGGTACACGTGACGTGTCAGAGCCAACACTGTGGTGTGTGTGTGTATATATCGTGCAGGAGTTATGAATGTGGGCCCGGAATAGTTGTGAGGTGGGTCCACGTCTATGCGTACGATCCACCACCGACGCTAGTACAAGTGATCGACACGCAATTAATCTTTTTTTTTTTTCTTTTTGGGGCGGGGGGGTGTATGTTCATGCAATTAGTTACGACTTATGATTCGTGTGCATTCACACGCCTGACTCCTCCGATCCGATCCCACTCGGCTCGCTGTTAATTTTGTAACATCAAACGTTAGTTGTCTCAGAATTAATATATAAAATTATTATTTAAATTTTATACTTAAATTTTATTATTGAAATTGATATTTAAATTTATGATTTTGAAAAAACAAAAATTTGATATATGTTTTAAAAAAAGTGTTTTAAAGCCTGGGGCTATAAAAATTAATAAAACAATATATAATATAATGGACTTAAGTAAAAAACTAGATGAAAATATACATACATTTCTTTTGAAAATAAAAACTTTTTCCGAAAACAAAAACCAGTTTATACTTTGTATCAAATGATTCTTATAAGTTTTTTTATGGTAAAAGATCCTACTATTATAATTTAATTAAAAATGTAAAGATTTTAGGGGCAAGTTTACAAACATAAAAAAATAAGAAGATTTGTATGTAGTAGTAAGATATGATTTTTTAAAATTTTATACTGTTTATAACAAAAAATAATTTTCTTTTAATTTATTAAAAAATCAATATGGATGCTCTTATAATTTATTTTGCAGAGAAAGATTATCTTCAAACCTAAACCCAAGTTAGAGAAAATTTCTCCAACCCAAAGACGTGACAACCCTAAATATGATTTTACTTAACCTACTTAACTTTAGTTAACTTCTCAACCTTCTCTCTCCTCACAGTCACCCCCCTCTCCTCTACAGCCTTTTACTTAGTTTGTGTTCGATTGGTGACATTCCGACCTTGTGTAGCCATGTATCTTCCACGTGATCGTGCTTACTCCAAGTGACTTGTGCCATTTTGGTTTCTCCTTTGCTTTGTGGAACTCGCAACCCTCTCTTTTTTTTGCCTTAGTTTGATCCAGTACTCTTTGTTCCAGCTCCTATGTGTCTAACTCACATCCCATTCCCGATCAGAGAAATATCCTATTGTCTTATCCATCCATATAAAGGAATGTGTTGAGAGGGAAACCCAAGGTACATTAAGAAAACAATTTAGAAAGCTCATCTATTTTAAGTTTTTTCATTTTATATAAACCTGTTTATCTCTTTGATTTATCTTCCTTACAATTATGTTAGTTTTATTCATTTCTATCACTAATTGTGGCTCAATATTAAGCTCTTTCCCTTCTTTATCTATGCTTGTGTTTTGTGTATTGAGCTAGTTGTTGAAGTCTCCGCATAATGACAACCCAAGTGTCCCAATAAGACGATCATCATATGTAACCTTAGTGCCCCTCCAACTGTTTTCCATTTGCCACCTTTTCCCAAAGTATGGCCCGAATTGTCGTACTAGTGGAGTAGTTTGAGGCGAAGAGAAGAGTTTGCACCTGATTTACCAGTTGATTGGCTACGCCAAGCACACTACTGTTGGTCGCATTGAGGAAGCCAATACCTCAGCCTTGCTAGAATCCCAATCATCGCCTCCCCACGAGATGCCTAGGATCAAATCGGGGGTGAAAGAAGAGGAGCACACATTGCACGGGGTAGAGGTGGAATAATGTGAGTCACATTAAAGAGGAACTCGAGTGTTGAAATGGTGATTTTGGTTGTCTCTTGCTTTTTTCTTTAGGGTTTGTGGATTTTAGTAGGGCAAAACAAGATCTATAGATAAACCATGGTTAACTAGATTAAATAAACTGTGTGTGTGTGTCCATATCTAGGGTTGCCATGTTTTTGTGTTAGAGGAATTTCCTCTGGCCTGTGTTGGAGGTAATTTTTTGAAAAAATTGATGGAGAAATGCAATAGCATTGAGGAGAACATAGATGGCAACAACAAGGGTGGCAGCAAAAACTTTCAAAAACTACTAAATCAATTTAATATGAAATTAATTAAATCTTTGTAGATTACAAGACACTTGACAACGCTATATGTTGACAAGTTCTTGAATTGAATACTTGTCTCCAAAATAAATTGATTTGCTCTTTAAAACACAATCTCATCATTTCGTGTCAAATGACAAAATGAATTACCTTTGATAAAACTCATAAAAGTAACACAACTACATATTCAGCTATACAAAGTTTAATATAAATTAAGCTAATCTCAATTTAAAAATAAGTTATCACTAAACAAGCCAATGCAAATGAAATGAATAATAAAATGTTTGAATATTTTTTATAGTATTCATTAACGATCAAAAAATTTATGAACACCATGAATAATAATAAAATTTTTAAGTAATTATTAAAATTTTTAATAAGGTAACTTATTTATTGTTAAAAAAACATAACGTTGTACTTACATATGAGAAATACAATCAAGAGTAATGTACATAATTAATTCTTTTGCTTTGTTTATATTTCATGAAAACAGTCTCAACTGAGTGTAATTCAAAATATAAAGTTATTCAATTGGACTATATTATTGGTATTTAATATATTTAAATAATTATTAAATAAATTTGAAATAATAATTTCATTTAATAATGATTAGTATACATATATTTATGAAATTATATATATATTAGAGCATTCACACAAGCTCTATCTTATCTATCCCTATTTTGATGAATGAACAGTAAAAACTTAAAGATATTTAAGAAATTGCATACATCAGGTCCTCCATTTCTATCTCTATATAATAAATTATAATTTTTATTTTATATTTAATACTTTTTTAATCTCATCTATTTATTATAACTAATTAGAAATACACATATAACAAGAAATATATTAAACAAAATATTTAGATGATAAATAGTAATCCCTCAAATATGGAGATTCTCTCTCCATATATTTAAATTTATTTTCTAAATTTTAGAGTTTGAAGAATCTGATGTATGATATTTTTTCTTAAATTTTAAATTTTTTTTAAACTGCTCTTATACCTAATATTTGATTTGCTAATTATTCCGACGTCATACATTCGTATTTATATTCCTGAACAAAAACTATTGTTTCCGAACAACAAAAAATTCTTGTTTGCCAATGATGCTATTCATTAATCGAGGTCGAAATTGTTCATCAACGGTTCATAGTAAACCAATATACGAGGCTCGAACTTTAAAACCAAGCCGGGGCAAATTTAATTTCCATTTTAATCCTGATGAATTTCCCCAACGAACCATGGGATATCGTTCCATTTTCTTTTTCCATAACCACCAAAATTGGTGTCACATGCACTGCACGGGAAGTATATTTGTTGATTTATGTCATAAATGCATGCCAACAACAAGACAATGGCACAGCAAAAAGTAGTTCTATTAGAATATTCATATTAATTCCTTCGATTTTTTTTTTAAAAACATTTTAAAAATGAATTTAAATTTTAAAAAATAAAAATAAATTAAGAAAGATTAATATTTATCTTTTAACTATTTTTTATATAAATAAAAAATATAATTTAAAAATAAAAATATTAAATAATATATCACTTATGTCATAAAAATTATGAAGTTAATTAGAAATATTTAAGAAAGCTTTGGTTCAAGGTGAATCTCTCCGTAAAAACAAGGCGAGCATTACAAAAGTATTTCTCTTAAACAGAAACATTGCAGATAGATTTGGTTCAAGAACAAGGTATGCATTACAAAGCAAACATATCAACATCTCATAAACCCCACGCCACAACCACAACAAATTTTTTTCTTTCTGACAAACAACGTAAAGCCATCAGGCAGAATAGAACCATCATATGAAGTGATACTTCAACACAGATTCTCTCTCTCTCTCTCTCTCTCTCTCTCTCTCTCTCTCTCTCTCTCTCTCTCTCTCTCATTATATATCTTCCTGTACACCTTCCTCATCTTCGTACTCGATATCATCATCATCAGCAGTTGCATCCTGGTACTGCTGATACTCAGACACAAGGTCATTCATGTTGCTTTCAGCTTCAGTGAACTCCATTTCATCCATGCCCTCACCAGTATACCAATGCAGGAAAGCCTTCCTCCTGAACATGGCCGTGAACTGCTCACTCACACGCCGGAACATCTCCTGGATGGAGGTTGAATTCCCAATGAAAGTGGATGCCATGGAAAGCCCCCGGGGAGGAATGTCACACACACTAGACTTAACATTGTTTGGGATCCACTCCACAAAGTAGGAAGAGTTTTTGTTCTGGACGTTGATCATCTGTTCATCTACTTCTTTGGTGCTCATCTTGCCCCGGAACATTGCAGAGGCAGTGAGATAGCGCCCATGGCGTGGGTCAGCAGCGCACATCATGTTCTTGGCATCCCACATCTGCTGGGTGAGTTCAGGGACGGTTAGGGAACGATACTGCTGGGATCCACGGGAGGTCAGAGGAGCAAACCCAACCATAAAGAAATGCAGCCGAGGAAAAGGGATAAGGTTGACAGCGAGCTTTCGGAGATCAGAGTTAAGCTGGCCAGGAAACCTAAGGCAGCAAGTGACCCCACTCATTGTTGCAGAAATTAAATGGTTAAGGTCACCGACTGCAAAGCAATAAAAAAACGCAAAGTGTTAAAAGATAAGCTATAGTCACAAGAAAAAAATAGGGCGAAAGACAGGAATACAGTATCAAGCAGGTAGATATAATTTCAATCAAGGACGGACGCTTGATTATTAACGCTCAAAACTATCAAACAATTATCATTAGCAAATATAAAAATAAGACAAAAATATAAGAATCTAGTGATGTGCAGATCCTTCCAAAAAGGCAACGAATTATACAAACAGCTTTTTGTAAGTCACAAATTCAGAGTATAAAATAATAATAAGTCAACAAAGCTCATCTAGAGACCAGGCACATGCAGCATCGGGCCCACAAAAAAATGCGTACTACAGAAACATGTGAAACCAGAGTGCACAATACTAAACGACAGCAACCTGCCTAACAATCTCCACCCCAACCCCAGATTAGAACACTCCTGAAGAATCAAATATTTATTATATGGTCCCAAACCAACAGCTGCGAATTAACTGCCGAGACTTTAAGAACGATTATTTGGAGAAATCAATGCAAGGCAAACAGATTTGGGGGCCTAGGATTATATAGAGCCCCTCTCTCTCTCTGACACACATCTAAGATACCCTTAAACGAGTGGGGCGCAAGGATCCTCATCAACATCTTCCATGCTGTCTTGGCTTAGCTTATTTTCCAACCCTCAATTATAAAAGCATGTCATCAACTTCATCCTTAAGCCTTTCTTTGGTAAGGTATAACAAAAGGTGGGAAAATTTTGAGTGGAAAAGAGGTGAAAGAAAATATGGTGGAAAGAAAAAAGGTTTTTTTATAGGGTTGTTTCTAGAAAAGGTATGAAAAAAAGTATAGTTTATTTAGGAGTAAAAAATGATGGAAAGAAAATTTATGGTTACATGAAATACCAATTTTGCCCTTATGTCCCTGAATTAGAATTAAAATGTAAAAGACTTTTGACAAAATAGCTATAAGTTTTCAATGTTGTAAAAAAAAGTAAAAGGTTAGAGGTTATTGTAGACGTCAGTTTTCAACGTCTACTGGTCGAGGGAAAATTACACTTCCATAGATTTCTTTCGCATCCCCTTTTATTTCTATGGATTTTCCATGGTTACCAAAAGGGGAACGTGTTGAGCTGGAAAAGTATAATCTCGAACATGAAAACTACTCATTCAACTGCAAAAGGCAATGTAATTGAAATTCAACCTCCAGAAATGAGAGTAAAAACTTACAACTGGGCGTAGTCAGCTTGAGAGTTCTGAAACAAATGTCATACAAAGCCTCGTTGTCAAGCACCATGCACTCGTCTGCATTCTCAACAAGCTGATGAACAGAAAGGGTAGCATTGTATGGCTCAACAACAGTGTCTGAAACCTTTGGGGATGGAAACACAGAAAAAGTGAGCATCATTCTGTCGGGGTACTCTTCCCTAATCTTCGAAATCAGCAAAGTACCCATTCCAGATCCCGTTCCACCACCTAGTGAGTGGCATACTTGAAAACCTACAAAAGATTATAACAGAATTTATGAACATCGTATTAAACAAATTATAAATTGGGAAACTTAGAATTTTGCACAGAGAAACTGCTGATACTACATGCAAATCGGAGAATAACAAACATAGAAATTGAGAAAACAAACTATGTACCTTGAAGGCAGTCACAGTTCTCTGCCTCTTTCCGCACAACATCAAGAACTGCATCAATAAGCTCTGCCCCCTCTGTATAGTGGCCCTTGGCCCAGTTGTTCCCAGCACCAGATTGCCCAAACACAAAGTTGTCTGGCCTGAAGATCTGGCCATACGGACCGGTCCTCACACTGTCCATAGTACCAGGCTCAAGATCCATGAGCACAGCACGCGGAACATACCGCCCACAGGAAGCCTCGTTGTAGTAGACATTAACCCGCTCCAGCTGCAGATCAGACGTTCCAACGTATCGCCCCGTTGGATCGATGCCATGCTCGTCACACACAACCTCCCAGAACTTTGAACCAATCTGGTTCCCACACTGCCCGCCTTGAACGTGGAGGATTTCTCTCATTTTTGTTTTCTGAAACCAAAATCACGAGTCAGAATTAGAGGCATACAATTCCACGTCTTCACTGTAAATTGAAATTTCTATGCAAATAAATGCTCGGCTTTCGAAATCCCCATCGTTAAGTATAAGCAAAAACATGTTTCCGTTTATTAACAAAAAATAACAGACCCATATAAAATCGTGTAATAAATTAAAATATAACAACTGTAAGGACAAAACCAGCAATGTTTCAGTAAGCGTAACAGCAACGCAAAACCAGAAAGCACAAACGACAAGCACTGACTAGAAATGTTGCACTAAATAGCACAGAGCTGACACCGCCGTATAGATTCTACAATTTCAAACCAAAAAAACCACAAAATAGTGCTCGTTTGCCTATACATACATATATATATATATATATATATTGGAGTTACGAATCTAAGAGCACCATTGTCGCAATTGAAGAAGCAGAAGCAATCGTTTTATCAGAACTAACGAAATAGGCGATTCGTAAGAAGAAGAAAAACACAAAACGAGCCGGATCCGAAGATTTTCCCTCACTTTCCTAATTTTTCAGCTACCTTCTCAACAAACAATCAATCAATCAATCAATCAAACACAAATCACGCGTGCCTGAACATCAAGAACAAGAGACCAGAGAAAGAGAACGAACACTTACAGGAAACAAGCGCTGCGAAGAACAATCGGCTCGCGCGAGAGCTCGAGCTCTAACCCGATCCCGATCGATCTGAGGATCTGAGAGAGACGACGTAAGCGTGGCTTCTGGAAATGGGGGTTTTATGGACTCGGAGGGTGGTTGCGTCGGGGGGAGTGTGAGATCGGACGCTCAGCGTTGCTTCCCTCCTCTTTCTCGTCGGGCTGCTGGTAGCCGTCGGATGATCACTGATTTTAATAATAAAAACAAACTGAAAATATATGGGTGGAGCTGATGCGCGTCATGTTTTTTTTTTTTTTTTTTTTTTTTTTAAATTCGGGGAACGTTTTGACGATTACCGCGCCAACTACAAATGTTCCCCTCGGTGACGTATGGCCGCCAACCGGTTGGCTCCCCCTTCGTTTTTCAAATAATTTCCATTTTAAACAACTTTTTGGGAGTGACTTGGGAAGGTTAGTATGAATCATGAAACATGATGACGTGTATTAGTGTATGTATCGGTGGAATTTGGAAGGACTATAAATTAATTTCCGCACTGATTTACAACTAACCCTGTTTCCATAGAAAACATTAGATTATACCTAGTTAACAAATGTTTATATCTATATATATATAATTCAAGAGTTTCAATTATTTAACCGGATGAATTAACCGGCATGTGAATCATATTTTATTTTATTTTTTATATTAATCAACTACGAATATAATTATAATACATCATTCGACTATTATTTTTATTAATTTAATTAACTCATTCGATTAAAAATGTTTATTCATAATTCAAGACCAAGCAACTGACTTTGCGATCAATCATGTTGAATTAAACTTAGAATAGGAGTGTAAAACGTGCTGAGCCGGTCTGGCTCGTAACCCGTTTAGATCTATATTTTTTACTAACCAAAAATAGAATGGTTTCAGACCAACTCATTTTTAGAAGTAAATTCTAGTTTTTTTAGTATAGTGATAAATTGAAAAACAAATATAAATTATTTTATGAATGCAAAATCAAAATAAAATCTTAATAATACACATGAATTATATTCGCCTATGTAAAATATATTCAATATGTTAACAAATCTTTTCATATATACTAATCAAATCTCATTAATAGATCCTTAACATTAAAGACAGTTGATACGAATTCAACAAAAACATTATTAGAATTGTACAATTAATAGATACAATAAGTTTCTTTTAAAAGTAAATTTTAAACTGTTACTAGTTTTCATCATAAAAAATAAAAACGTTTTTAAAGTATTTTTTTTAGATAATCAATTCATAAAATAAGTAAAAATAGTCTTTCAAAATTAATATTAAACTGTGCCATATTACTTATTATTACATAATATGTTGATAATTGATTACTCCTTCCTTGAACTTATTTTTCAAATATTTTACACGTCAACTTGATTTAGTTTCATGCTACCTACGTATTGCACATTATAATGGTGTGTTTAATTCCACATGGAGGTGCAGTGCATTGTTGTTACCGTTTATTGAATATTGATTGACTAGCAGTGGGGAGTGAAGTGTAGTATTGCTAGATTCAAGGCTAGCATGTTCACTTTTGGTCGTGTACTGATGATATAGGCTGGAAAAATCGGAGACAGGGACAGAGTACACGTCACACATGAGTAATGACAGAGAGAGGCTGTAATATAATGTAATGTAAGACGCCCAGCTGCCCCATGTGACCAGCCAGCAACCTCACTCCCAGATCTGGTTTATAGGATTTGGGGTACCTTTCGCTTGTGGAGTCGTGTTCCCGTGGCCACAAGCCTGCACCTGCACAGCCGCACTAACTTTGTTTGCTTACACCTTGAGCAAGCCATCTTCATCTTGACAAAAACTGACATCGATATGTCAAAAATTAAAGCAAGAAACACTATATATATATATATATAGAGACAGATATCCCGCATTATTAAAATAATCTCAGGGGACAATTATCTAAACGGAAACAAACGTGTGTGAGCCCCGCGGGGGCTTGTCCTGTTGTCCAGGTTATAATAATAATAACAATAAAGAAGATGCATGAGCCCTGAATGTCGGAAGAGGTGTCATAATATGAAAAATATATTAAAATATTATTTACCATTTGTATGCTAAATCGGTATTCGTGAATTAAATTAATTCATCGGCGAAAATTTCTCGCTGAACGTAATAATAAAATAATTACCGAATAAATATACAAATTATTTTATTTTTTTAAAATTAATAAATAATATCCATAATATCAGATTTTCTATAAAAATTTATTTTCTCATATTTTTTTTTTAAAATTAAAATCATAAAATTATTTCTACAGCAAATAGAGTTATACAGTATTTTTTAATATATTAAAAAGTACTATTTTACTTCATATAATTATTAAATTATATATAAAAAAATTTCTCTTACTTTTCTCTTTCACATTTCTATCAAGTAAAAATAATTTTAAAAATCTATTATGATATATATTTATATAAAAAAACAAAAAATAATTTAAATATATAATTTTTTTAAAAAAAATTAAGTGTCTAATGATAGTGCTCTAGACGATGGTATTGTAAGTACAAATCATGTGTTTGATAAAACGGTAGAAAAAATAGGGTAGAAAACAAATATTTGATTGATATAAAAAAGATATTTTTATAATTTGATGGGGCTAGAAAAAAATCTGGGAAAAAATTAATATCATTTAAAAAATACAATTTTATCTATATATATATAATTATATAAATTTATATAATAAGCAAAACATAATAATTTTATAATTTTAATAATTTTTTTACAGTAAATTCTATCATTTTAATTGTTATAAAAATAATATTACTTGTCACAACCACCCTTCCAGTTAAATGAAAGAAATTATACAACTATGAAAAGAAGTCCTTGATTAAAGGTACTCAACGAGTCAATTGGTTCATGAATAGTTCGGAATCAATTTGCAAAAAACTCGATTCCTTACTCATTTTGAACGAACTCATGCCCGAACTCAAGCTTACGTTGTTATATGAATTAATTTGCTTATATTAATACTAAATTTAATAATTGATGGTAGATAAGTTAATATTATATTTTAAAATTAATTTAAATAAATTAAATTTTATATTTTAAATTCAAACAAGCTCATAGAAAACTCCTAAATAAGTCTTAGCCCAAGCCTGATTTATGCTGCCCCACACTAATAACATGTTTGATAAGGAAAGAAATCAACATAAGAAGTCCAAGCCTAATAGCATGTTGAATAGCATGTTTTAAATTTTATATTTTAAATTCAAACAAGCTCATAGAAAACTCCTAAATAATCCCTAGCTCAAGCCTGATTTAACGCTGCCCTGCACTCGAATTCGTGAAATTTTAAACACTAACAGCCCTGGCATACGGTTTCAACTATAAATTTTCATACAAGTGAGGCGGAGCCACATTACTGATTACTCTCCAAACATATGGTAAGGTGTAGCAACCAAAAGGAAAAAAAGCAAATCCAATATATTCCAACTTAAAAAAAAAAAAAAAACACCACCAAAAGGCTCACAGCTGCAAGCTTCTCCGGCTAATAGAATTCCTATACGGGTTATCAGTTCACCTATATCGCTTATTAATCAATAGCAATGATGAGAAAACCAACGGATACATACATGAGTAGAACGGGGTAGAGTGCCAGGGCCTTTCTTGTCGGATTGACGGCTGAGCTCATGAATGGATATGCAGCCCAACAGCTCCACACCAATGTCACGCACACCACAACTAACTTGATTATCACGTTGCCCTTCAGCATGCAAATTAGAGCTCCAAGATCCAGAGGGAATAAACAGTAACCCAGAAGACTCAGACTCTGGAAAAAAATTATGCGGCCACCCTGAAACAATTAGCATTAAAAAACCAATCAACAATCGCAATTTCATGTGATCTACGGCTCATCAGATATTTAAACAATTCAATCAACTGCTAAATAGTCAGAAGTGGGTGACCTATGTAGCATGCATACAAATTTTGAACATCTGTGTCAGTATGTGTTGTATGCATGAATTAGTAAGTTTTTTTTTTGGGTCTGTGTGCGAGAGAGAGAGAGAGAGAGAGGGGTTTACCAGCAGTAGTACATTCAATGTAAGAATCACAGCACCAGCTGACAATAGTGCAAATGCAACAGCGAAAACCTGGGACTGAAGGATGTTTGAAGATTAAAAACAGTCAGCAAAATAAAATAATCATGCAACGACCAGGAAAAAAAGTTCGATAAAAACGTATACCATAGGGATTGTTCACATGGTTTTTGTTTTTGTCAACTTCAATAAAGAAAGAATATAAGTCATTGTTTAGATCATGCATGGCGCACCAGGTTTGCCCTTTTTATATTGCAATCAACATATACCTATATTGTTAATAATAATAAATAGATAAAATTGCTATTGAATCGGCCACTTTTTGGTTCATGTTTGAGTTACCAAAGCAAGAAAGAGAAGCAAAGACTAGCATTATCCTGGAAATGGATGCCACTTCCCCATACTGGTACGACATACACCTGATGCATAAACTACATCTTTAATAGACCTCGCCGGACTGATATAAGGCTTTAATAGACCTCTTTTACATAAACTACATGTTTATTTATTCATTTATCAAGATGCAAATTTTATCCTTTTGCATAATCCATCAGTAAAGTTGTTTAGGATTACTCTGATATTTTCAAGACGAGAAAAAAACTAGTGTTGAGGAAACAGCAAAATTACAGTTTTTTCTAATACGGAACCTGACAAAAGAGGCCAACCATTCAAAATTCTTCAAATTTAAAAAATATATAAATGCATGAATAATTCTCATTTGAATGCAAAAAAAATATAAAAAACAGACTAACATACATGGATCTACTAGTCCGTCAAAGTAGGGCTCTCGCAGAATGGGGGCCCAAGAGAAGCAATCTAGCAATTTCATACCATAAAGAACTAACTGACATTAAGGCACAATATTAGGGAAGCAAAATAAACAGTAAAGTATCTACAATTTCTGTGCATTTGATGTCATGAAAAAGTATTCTCTGATCAAATTTTAGTGGAAGGAAATGGAATAGTCCACTGTATGCTAGTGGAATGTGAACACTTAGCAGTTTAGCACCATAAAATTTGGCACATGAAAGCAATTATTTTTCATTCTCTTATGGTCTATAATATTATTTTTTTTAAAATGAATCAGAGCATGGATTCCAGAGTTTAATTGATAACAGTTTTGCTTGCATCCAAAGTGCATCTGTAACAGCAGCTCACTTTGCAGATAAAGATGCGCACAAGAACTAAAGGGAACAACAAGGTACTAACTGCTTTTGCAGTTTCGCACCACAGGGAATATCCATGGTTCAAAGTCGTTGTTGCAACCGTTGTTGCATCGTGATCGCGGACAACTCATCGTGTACCGGCAAGATGTAACTTTAGGCATTAAATAATATATATATATATATATATATATATATAAAAGTATAGAAAAATCAGAAAAAAAAACAGTCAATCCCATTGAAACATTAAACAAACAAAATAAATTATTTAGAGTGCATAATATGACTTAAAATATTAAAAAGGTGATAGTGCACTATTGTAACAAATATATTATCTTCACAATAATAAAATCATACAAAAAAATATCAAATGAAGTCTTAAAAAAAATTATAACTCTTTTTTCTTTGAATTTTAGGTTTTATAACTTTAAAAACTATTTTATTTGAATTAAAAAACCCAATTATCCTACAAACATTAATTTATTTAAAAAAAAATCTAAAAAATTATTCTCTATTTTTTACCTATTTTTTTTAATATTAATCATTTTTTTCTGTTTTTAACAAACAAAATAAATATAATAAAATAAAAATGAAATAAAATAACATATTATTCATATATATATATATATATATATATATATATATATATATATGTTTGCTGTCAGCACCTATGGTACTACCTCTTACCTTTACGAAATCTCAAAAATCGCAAACAAGATCTTAGTCGAGACGAGACTAGACGAATCACTAATATATCATACGACTCATTACGTCTCGGCTAAGATTTCTGGAATTCCTCAAAATTGGCAAGTTCCATGAATCATTCCTTGATCTCATACTCACACCCTCCGATACCTAGTTGAAACGTTTGAGTCATTTCGAAATACTTCGAACCATGAAAATATCAACATGCCCACCATAATGGCAATCTTTCAATAAACACTGAATTAGTGAATTTATTAAGGAATCTTAAAAATGAAGTGGCTAATAAGAGTATCTCTAATATAATTTTCTATATTTTTTCAAATATGAAATTTTTTTTCAAATGTAGAGAGCAATTGTACGCGTACAATTTCAATACTATAATTTAATTTATTTGTATTTTTATTAAAATATTATTTTTTTAATGTTAAATTGACTCTATTTTAATTAAAATAATAAATATTGAAAAGAAATAAGATTTTTTAAAAAAAATTAATATAATAATATGTAAAGAATAAATAGTAATTGTTCATCGGTGAAAAGTTAATGTAGTAATTTTCATATCTAGAGAGTCATATAAAAAATCTGTTGAAATAAATTTACAATTTAACTATTTATTTGTAGATAATAAAAATCCTGTTAAAGTTACTCGAAATCAATTTTTAAGCTTTCACTCTTCACAAAAATCTCAATTTTAATGAACCTACTTTTTAACATGCCTCTCCACATCTAAGCTTTGTATCTCTAGGCATAAACAAGGCTTAACAGGAAATTGTAGGCAATCGACCCTCTTGGACATTTGGACACTTAAAAGACAATTGGCATCTCAACTCTTCTAAAATATTATCGTCAATAAAACAATTGTTAACTCAATAGCTCCACCTCTCGGTCAACAACCTCATCATTTTTTTATTCTATCCTTTGATTTCTGTTGTTAGATTTTATAACTACAAATTATTATAAATTGAAATTCATTATTAAAGAAAATACTTAAAATCTACTTATCAAGATCTACAAAATAGGCCCAATATTAAATACAAAATTACATGTAAAAGATTATTTCTTTGAAGTCCAATATTGATTTGAAATTTATTTTGATATTAATTGTTCATTCAATATTAAAACTAACAAGTACAGTACAAATTAAATGATAATAAACATATTACAGAATAACCAGATTAATATTTTACTTTAATTTTTGATATTAAAATCAAGTATTTATTACTACAAATTTAAATGATGGAAAAACAATTATTGGATAAAGGTGTTTTAATTCGAAAACTATGACAAAACATTATTTCAAAAAAATAATAATAATACAATTGAATAATTATTAATTCAAATAAATATTTTTCTTCCTCAATATTGGACTTATTTGGTCAATTACAATGCATAGATTTCAAATATATATTAAATGAATGAATTTCTAATTATGATATTCTATAATTACAATATGCATAAACTTTAGAGAAAGATATAAGTGGAAAAAAAGAGAACAAAAAAATATATTTATATAGGAATCAAAGGTATGCCTTCCAAATTGAGCAAACAAGGCTCACAAAATTGGGTGATCTATACTAAATAAAGGAATTACAACCCTATGATTTTAGAAGACCTATAAAAATAAAATGATTACACATTAACAACCAAAAATAAAAATAGAATATTATGAGGCAAACTTTAGTCCTAAAACCCATAAGAGCATCTTCAGTTTTTATCGGTTAAAATTCCAAATTAAAGCAATATTTAACTTGCTACAGTATTATTTTGGCTAATAATGTTTCAATTTATTTTATTTTTTTCTTGAATTGTTATTTTACCTAATCTACCTTTTTTTTTAAAAAATATTTTTCCCAAATTCTAAATATCTCTAATAGGTTTGCTGGGCAGAGGAGCACGCCGTCACGTGCGCGAGGGGGAGGGGGGGGCACCGAACGGCACCGGGGGGGAGGGGAACCGACAATGGAGGGGAGCAACGGGGGAGGAGAGGAGCATGCACGACAGGGGGGAGGTTTGGGTAGGGGGGGGGAGGAGGGGGCTTGGGAGGAGGAGGGGGGCGCGATGGGGGAGTGCGTTGGACGGGGGGGCACACACGACCGAGAGGAGATTTGGGGGGATGGGAGGGGGTGCGCGACATGGGCTGGAGGACGAGGAGGCACACCATTGGGCTAGGGGAGACATGGGAGAGTGACAAGGGAACTACTTTTTTTTGGGGGGGGGGGGTGTGGGTGAGGGCAATGACTTGTAATCTCCTCCTATTTGCTGACCTGGCAGAATTAGCAAAAGTAAAAACTATATTTAGCTTTTATTTTTGTTTTTGTAGTTACTTAAACCATTGGAGAGCAATTCTAATCATATTTTGCTATAGCTGATGAATTGGAGATGCTCTGATATAATATTTTCAAGTCTCTTTCAAAGTTCTAAAAAAACGAGATTAATCACCAATTAATAGTTCATCGGTGGATTAACACGTGGATTAATAAGTAAAACCGTGATTTGCGTTTTCTACGAAAAGACATCGAGTGATCAATGTCTAGTTGCCCCATGGAGCTTGTCTAATGGTTGGGTGAAGGATCTCAAACTAGGAGGTATAGGATTCGAATTCGATCGCCAACGAAGGAGGGGTGGGTTGGGGAATAAAAAAAGGTCCCTAGCATGTTACGTAGTTGAGAATAATAAACAATCCCTTGCATATGTGAGAATATTGAGGATGAAGTAAAAGGATTTGTTGGGACATGTTAGAGCTAAATCATAGTAGTGCATCAAGGCATGGTGGAATACTTTTGAGAAGTGTTGGGTCGTGTATTTAATGGATTTGAATCAATGTTAGTATGGGATTTGAAATGCATGTTATAACCATCTTAATATTACAATAATTAAAATCCCATACTAACATTGATTTCAAATCCATACACTACTCAAAAGTATTCTATCATGTCCTGATGCGCTACTATGATTTAACTCTACATATCCCTAACGACTCCTTTTATTTTTAAAAAAATTAAATAAAAAAAAAAATTATTTTTTTTTTTTTTTTTTTTTTTTTTTTTATTAAAAAAATTATTTTTTTTTTTTTTTTTTTTTTTTTTTTTTATTTTTTTTTTTTTTTTTTTTTTTTTTTTTTTTTTTTTTAATTTTTTTTTTTTTTTTTTTTTTAAAAAAAAAAAAAAAAAAAATTTTTTTTTTTTTTTTTTTTTTTTTTTTTTTTTTTTTTTTTTTTTTTTTTTTTTTTTTTTTTTTTTTTTTTTTTTTTTTTTTTAAAAAAAAAAAAAAAAAAATGGTGGGGGGGGGTGAAAAAAAAAAATTTTTAAAATTTTTTTTTTTTTTTTTAATTTGGGATATAATATGGGTATATATAAATCGTTAGGGGGGGGGGGGGGGAATTTTTTTTTTTGAGAAAAAAAAAAACCCAAAAATTAATTAAAAGTGGGGGGGAAAAAAAAACCCCAATTATTTTTTTTTTCTTATATTTTGTTTTAATAAATCGTAGAAACAATGTTTCTAGAATCAAAATTGCAGAGAAATGTATAGTTGACATTGCCCAATGCCCACTAATGCAGAGAAATGTTTTGTTGGCATTGCCCACTAATACATCAAAGCAACCCAGGCAAGGAATTATAAGTCAAAAATGTGTTGAAATTCATATATCCCTGAAATAGTTGAAGAGAACAACAAAGATTGAATTGTATTACACTACCACCCCAATCTTAGTGAACACAGAGCAAGTAGGCTAATAGCGTAAAAAACATTTACTAACATGAACAAGTTTAACCAAAAATGCCATCGCATACAAGGATAGTTATAAACAATGTAGAATGAAAAAAAATGGTGGAAGAACATTAACCACAGAATAAAAAATAAAAAAATAAAAAGTCCTTGTATTTTACCTTTCTTACAGACGCCGACCATGAGAGGGCAAGTCCGAGAAATACGATGAAGAAGAAGGGTCCCCAAAGGTCCCAATCCCTCAAGGCTTTGCCGGGGTCTTCGCGGTTCGGGTTGGGGAACACAACGAGCTTTAAATTGCTGATGATTCTCGACAGATCTCTGTTGACCGTGACCCACACAGGTTCCGTCAACGTGTTCGACGGTGACCCGAAACCGGAAGCGGCGATGCCGGACGATGCGGGAGGGGGAGGGGGAGCGGACGAAGGCGGTGGCGGCGGAGGATGATGGCTGTTGGAGGCCATGAAGGGGGAGGAGGAGGCGACGTGGATGGAAGGGAGCGAAGGGGGGCTGGGGGGCCTGGCGGGAAGGACGGCAGCGGGAGCTGCTTGGACGCTGGCATTGATGAGGTCTTCGATCTCGTCGATGTCGGACTGAGAGGTGGCGTTGAGGGGTATGGTGTCGCCGTGTGACATTTTCTTGGGTAAGGAACTTTCCCGAGAAAATCGGAGGATTGCAAGCCAAAGTTTTAGCCCCCCCAAAAATAAAATAAATGGACAAAAAATAGGTTTAACGGGCTTTTTTCATTTTTTGGGAGGGCTAAAATCGCTTTGCTTTAATTTGCACTTTAAAAATCATTAATCAGCAACTTAAACCACAATTTATCCCGCATTTGACCCTTAAATCTGCAACTTTATACTTTAAACTAAAATTTACCATAGCATTAAAACGGCAGGCTTTCATGACTTGCTACTTCAACCATTAAAATTTATTTCTCAATGGAGGTTTGGAAAAATGCAGTGGAAGTATATAAATTGCTGAGCAGGTACAATCAGCGATGCAATATTTTTGTGTCTTTGATTGACGTAAAAAAAGTCATATCAATAAATTTTATGATGTGTTCTATTTTTTTCCGTCCAGATTTACCGTTTGAGTCTCCTTCATACCTCCTTCGCTCTCTTTCTATCTATCTCAAATGTAGTATCTCAAATGTAGTGTGTTAGACATTAAATTTTAAGTAATTTTACTGACATAACAATTGCCACATCAGTCGAAGATGCAAATAAAACACAACGTTTGCAAATAAAATTTTTCATAAACTAATTTATAACTACTTAAAATATTATAATAATTAATATTATGTATATATATATATATATTAATTATTAAGCGAAGAGAAAGCGAATCAGACAATCAGTTTAAAAAAACAAAACCACTTGCCTATAATCATAGTGTTCTCTCGTATATATTTAATATTTATGTAATTTAACCATTAAATTTTAAAACTTTTAATATTTTGATTTGCTATTCAATATCATTTAAACTGCTGTTGGTGCCTTAGAGTTCGATAACAATTTAAACCATATATTATATTTTATTAGAAATATGTTAATTTAGATTGGATTTCTTTGTTATTTTGAAATTATATATATTTGTCATTATCTCTCATTATATCACTTAAATTTGATAATTTGATAATAATTAATAATAGTTAAAACATAGATATGTATTTTTGTTTTCCGAGTACATAAAATAATGCAATAAAAATTGATCTTGAAAAATGAGTGACCAAAATGGGGAAAAAAAGTATAACAAGCACACACGTTTAATTATTGCAAACAGTAATTACCTTGATAAACTGTCAAAACAATAAATTTGTATACCATTTGCACCGCAGTTGCCTATTAATTAAAAAAAGCCCCATTTGAATGTTCAGCCACGCTGTCACGGTTGGCAACTGGTGACTTTGACCCCCATGCTGATATTGACGTTAAATATTTACTTTCATATTTGCATTTAATAATCATGCAGTGGATAATCATTGTAGGTATTGACATGGGAGGAGCAAATGAAATGGTAAATTCAGACACTAGCTTCCAGGCTTCAGCTTTCAGTTGAACTTGTGGAATGGTGGGGAAGATGCAGGCCCCCTGGATTGAGAAGATTGCAGCACCGTTTTGTACGTAAGTGTGATGCGATCCCAGAAAAGCATACATATGCTGGATATTTTAAAAGGCATATTGGAAAACAAAAAACAAGGAGCATATTGTTTTTTTAAAATTTTCGTTTTTAAAATATAATAATTATTTTTTAATGCAAAAAATATAAAATTTAAATTAATTAAAAATTACTCTCAACTTAAAAAATAAAAATAATATTTTATTATTTTTAATATTTAATATTTAAAAATAACCATTACATCTTAAAAACAAAAACATAAATCAGCTACATGTACCCATAATTCCCGCCATTCATTCGTTTGTTGGCCTTCGCTTAATAATAATAAGATATCACAGGGAGGGAGGGAAGGAGGGGAGGGAGGGAGAGATGGCCAAAAAAGGAAACAAAAAAAGGCACCCTTATATTCATGAATCAGAAGCTCGTGCCAACATGGCATGGATGTTTAATACCAAATTCAAGAAAGACTACACACCCATAGAGCGCATAAAATGTCATCTATGAATGCCATGAGCATCCCAAAAGTAAGAGTGTTAATATTTTATCACCTGCTGAATAAACAAATTAAAAACAAAACCGGGAAATCAAAGCTCCCAGAATGGAGGAAGATTTTGTACACAGGCAAAAAAGAAAAAGGCAAATAAAAAGGATGCCTTGGTTAGGACAGGGAAAAAAGAAGAAGAAGACACAAACAGCTATGGATATCATCCACTACCTAATACTCTCCAAAACTTACAAAATGCGTGATATATATATATATATAGCAGAGGTTCTGTGTAGTTTCAGTCAAATCCCTAGGGGAGTTCTGTCATCGGGCCCAGCAAGAACAATCTACCATTTTAAAGATCAGCAATCAATGAGTTTTGTACTAAATCATGAAAAGCACAGCAATAGAATAGATACATAATGAACAATGTGTAAAGGTGGGCACGCATCAGTGTGACCTTGACTCAGAAGATAGAGATTCTTACATTACAGTCAAAAGCAACCCTTCTTGCAAGCATAATGGCAGCATTGCGTTCTCTCTCTGATTCAAATGCTAACACAAAGGAAAGCTCACTGTTGGCTTTCCAAAACAGCGCCTGAGCAGCAGCATTCCCACCACCTCTAACCCCACACAACTTCAAAAGAAAGATGACGAGTCAAAAGTGGGTTCTTAAGTTTTTTTTTTTTTGAAATTTAATCATAATTCATTCTTCACTATAAGAGTCAAAATAAAATATAAAACGAAGATTGTCTAACTAGTAACTAGAGAGATATTATATTTGTTTCTTATTTCTCTTTCCAGGCAACAACATTAGTTACCAAAATTCCTAGAAGCATACTCCCTTGAATGAACTCTGAAATTCTACTAGAAAATAGGATACATCTTTGAAGCATTCACAACAGACCAACACCACACCCTTGAATGAACACCACATCCTAGAAGCATACTCCCTTGAATGAACTCTTAAATTATACTAGAAAATAGGATATATCTTTCAAGCATTCACAACAGACCAACACCACACCCCAAGTGATCTAGAAGGCGTTGGCATAAATGACTAGTGTCAAGAATCAACTTGTGTCCTTAACAGGAAAAGGTATCAAAGGTGTCCTGTATGGCACCAAGATGGATCTAAATAAGATCTCATCCAATCCCACGTCGCACATATGTCATACACATACTATATATAACTTCAAATAATTGCTCCAATTAGATCAATTGCTAACAGCACTTCACACTTAGTCCTTAAAATAGAAACCTTCCTACAATTATGTAGTGGATGCAGAATTAAGAAACTCAGTCATAGGCCATTTTTCCACATGATATCATACATATAACTGTTCAAGTCCATTTCAAAATCATTGATGCATTGAATGTTATTTTGTTGTGTCTGGGTGTAGGGGAATAAAAAGGCACTTAATCCATGATACCTGCATTGATGTAGAATAGTATTCTTTAGCAATTGCTGACTTCCCTTTACAAAGTTTCATCCGCATCCTTCCTACATGAAGTACATGAATAGACTCTGATGGATGATTTGTGCCGTTCATCTGGGATATCACAACCTAAAAATTAAAAACAAGCACCAAGAGAAATTAAGGCGTAGTTTTAGAAGATATAACAATGTGTAATTATTACCACCTTGCAGAATGCAATACAATACATAAATGCATAACATTGTGATTTAATCAAATACATTCATAATAGAGAAAAAAATGTCTCCTAAATTTTATTTTGACATGCACTATCGGTTTCTTGAAAAAGAAAAAGAAGAAGCTTACATTGGACATTTAAGTCAGCAATCAGCAGATAATTTGAATAGGTTTGTTAACATAAGCTGAATTTTGTGTTATGTGTGATTAATGTTACCATAAAGGTAGATAATATTGAATAGGCCTGCTAACATACATTGAATTCTGTGTCATGTTTCCGCACAAGAGTCTCTACATAACTTCCCAAACCAGCAGCTGTTGAACAAAGTAACAAGTAGATGGGGGAAAAAAATTAGTTTTTCTAATTCTATTCACATGGAAAAAAAAAGAAGCTAAAGAAGTCTAATGATTTTAAGATGAATAAAACATTTTAAAAAAAAACAGAAACTCCCTACTGAAAGAAGAAAATATGCATAAAAATCATTAAACAATACAATAACTATTCGCCAGAAAACAGAACACTTAGGATCAAAACCTAACCTGGATCTATTGGACCATTTGTTTTCAAAGCAACTATTTGGCCATCAAAACTGACATCAGCTTGCAAGATTCGCCCAACATCAAAAGGCTCTGGAGCATAAACTGATTTGGTTGCCCCTGAGATAGTAAAAGTCAAATTAAACCCCCCCAAAAAAGTCTAGCATTCAGACACAAATAAATAAAGTGGCATACCATTTAAATTTCATAGTGTGTTCATTGTATATGAATAACATAAAATACAACTTGTTTGTGCCAAATCATTTCATACAAAAAAAAAAAGTTCTGTGTTGAACCAAAATTATTGTGCAGAATGATAAGAAGGTATTGAAGGAATGGAATTGCATACCAGAAACAGCTTCCTTTTTGTCACCCTCTGATGATACACGGTACCACTGGATTGAACATTTTGAGAGTTCTGGAGCTGTATCAGAACAGGATCGGACACACAAACACGAACCCAATGCTTCAGAACCTTCTAATTCATAGAAATGGGACATGTCCTTTTCCCCTTTTTTTGTCACTGCCAGCTGCAAAATAAATATTACATAGCAATGACACACATTGTACCAAAAATGATTTCAGGATGCATCATGCATATATTAAAAAAATTATCAACAAACACCTATGCAATAGATGATCTATTCCTAGCCTTGATCCTACCTCCATATTGGCATGCAGGAAAAGAAGACAGTAGAAG
Organism: Taxillus chinensis; assembly: GCA_023512835.1. NCBI lineage: Eukaryota > Viridiplantae > Streptophyta > Magnoliopsida > Santalales > Loranthaceae > Taxillus > Taxillus chinensis. Next base: position 5,337,618 of record CM042085.1, read on the forward strand.
CATAATTCGAGTATTATCATCTAAACTTATGTTTTACAAGCCTAGCTCCATCATGTTTACAGCTCTAAATTATCAGCTCTAATTTAGTATATTCTCTTTGTATCATGAAATTTAGCAGCAAGTCGTAAGCGATTTGACATGTCAGAATGTTTGATGTATAATATAAATTAATCCAGAAACTAAAATCACTATCATTTCAATTTTAGAATCAAAAAATTAACAATGGAAAATTAACAGTGCGTGCTTATTTCTTTTAATTTGTGCATATGCACACAGAAATTTGAATCTCCTATGGACAGAGCAACAGGATGCTCTTACTCCAAAATCATTCCAGTTAGGTACTTCAAAAGTGAACATAATTGGTTTTCTAAGAAGAGAGATTTTTCTGAAGTATAGAAGAAAGTGTCCCCCAAAAAATTCATTTTATTATCTTGCTAAACTTTGGTCCAATAACGCAAAATTAACCTACAACAAGGTCTCAGCATATATTCTGAAATAAAATATTTATAGAATCAGAAAATAAAACATGCTATGGAGCCAAAAAAATAAAAATAAAAAGGCTTGATCCCAAGGCAGACTTTGGAGGTCAACTGCGAAGAAACCCAAACCAAAAGTCTATTTAAATCCTTCTATGCTACTCAGTTTTATCTTGCCTAGTCTTACCACACATCAATCACAGCATACACATCCCAGATACACTCATTTTATGCTTTTATTATCTCTGCATATTGCCCAAAATTGTTCTGACAAGTATCTAAGAAAAGGTATCCCCTCAATAGATAGTCTTGGCATTAACTCAAACTAGTATTAGTATCAGAACACTTTCTCATCATTTACTCATTCATTATTTGCTGCAGTCTCATAGTATGACCCATGAGCTTAATCCCTCATAAACTTGGAATGGTTTTTTATATATAATGGTACTAAGAATTGCTTTACAGTCATTGGACATACCCTAGATTGAATTTCTGTAAGAAATAAAATCAGAAAAAAATATTCAGCAGAATTCAGCGTTGACAAAGCTAATTTCAATGCATTATAAGGATTAAAAAAAGATCATTAGGAAGCTTCAATTACTTATAATGTTATACCGAATGAAACGATAACATATACAGGCATGTACTATGTGTCCTTGGGGCTGAGTCATGAAGGCCTATGACAAAGCTGATGTGAAATAGAAGTACACCTCTTTCTGAAGCTGAAGAAAATGTTTAGACTTCTGGGCGAGCTGAATTCTCAATGCATGAAGCTCATGTTGCATGTCCATAACCTGAAATGCTCAATTCACCCGTAATCAACAAATAACTACTTTTCAGAAGATCTAAACAAGAGGAGCATATCTGAAAATAAGAAAATTATGTATAAATTCTTTCAGTTATTTTTAAATTGTCAATTTAAGACTGAAAAGGAAAACAGAAATCATTAAAATTTTACAACTTCATCACTCTGAACATAAATATTCTCCAATTATAATAAACAGCTCCACCATAATCATCTAATGTCACTCTTTGAAGTACTATTGCTTATAATTTCATTTTTGTAGTCAGTATTCATGTATGATGGAACTCTTGTTATATCTCCTATCTGGCAATCCTTTCTCTACTCAACCAGCCTAGAAAGCAGTTTTCCCAACACTCAACAGTGATTTTAAGCTACTAAAACACCCAATACACATTAAAATAGCATATCACTGTTTTTGGCTTAAAACAACGTTTTAAGAAGTGCCTCTTTTAGTTAGTCAAACACCAAGTTGGTGCTTATTTCTTAAATCAATAAGAAACTTACTTAAGGCAATCCAAAACATCCTCTTATTCTATTGCTCATTTTATGTAGCCAGTTTTTCATCATACTGAAATAATTAACAAACAATGAAAATAAACAGATGGATTTAGCACTAATATTTATATCATTGTTCATAAATTGTGTCAGTTTTCCTTTCTATCTATTTCAAGGGAAAAAATTATTTCCAAACTTCTAAATGAAATGGAGAAGGTATTCATAGAAAATTATGCACAATAAAGAACCAGGGGAAAGGAATTATTAAAAATGATAAGTGAAGAAATGTTGGGAAACAGATATGCATGTCTAGCGTACCCTGCTTGGCTCATGAAGCATTTTGATCCTTCTAGCCTCTTGGACCTCCTTCATTAATTCTTCCAAGTCCTGAAAATCTCAAAAGATAGATAATTATGGAAATTTTCCATAGTGAAAAAAATTTACAAGACATTAATAATTCAAATCCCAGATTGATCCCAGACTTCTCTAGACACACCTATAAAATATAAATGACCAATACTAAGCCAAAATATTGGCATTGTAGGACATAAAAAAAATTCATACAATAATTGAAAATGTGGCACTGTAGTTTTTCTCTCCAAAATATAAATAAGGAAATTTTTAGGCCAGAAGATACATGTAAAGGAAAGGAAAGAAGAAGGTAATAGCAAGTTTGGACATACATTGTATCCCCCACAGATGTAAGCAGACTTTCAACAATCATATTTCTAAAATGAGTTGGCTTCTTGCAATAATCTTCAAGCAAAGCCCGAATGCCCCAATGCTTACTATAACAAGTGCCTTATTTGTTTATATATTTATTTTTGTGCACAAACCTGCTTCCCTGAAGCTCGAGATATCTGTTCATGTTCCTGCAGGGCCTCTTCCACTCTCTGGACAGCTGCTCTTGCATTCTCAATTTCTATTCGAGCAACAGACCTCTCTTCATCAACCAGTTTCTTTGCATCTTCTGATGCCTAGAAATGGAGTAGAAACAAATTGATAAAAATCAGATCATAGGACCACATATGCATGAGCCAGCACACTAATATCTCAAAAGTCAATCCATTTTTAAGACAAACCAACCAGTGGGGGGAGGGGAGTTTTTTTTTATTAGATATAAGCTGTCCCATTTGGCAAATAATTTGAAATTGATATGAGTACATGCGCTATCTACATACTAATGGCATGTTTGGTAGGGGAGAATGGAATAGAAGATTCCTGTCTCCATTCCAATTCCTTTGTTTCATAAGTTAAATTCATGGGAACGAATGATTCTCATTGGAATGGGATTCTCATGAAAACCTATTTTTCTAATTCCCCCAATATACAGGAGGCTCAACTCATTTCTATGGGTAGGAGAATCAAATTCCAACGTTGTCCTTCTCCTTGCCATCCACGACGTTGTCCCTCTGCTGCTGTCCTCCACCATCACAACTCCAAGCACAAGCCGTTGCCACATATCTTGTCATGTTCTTCTATTGCTGCTTTAGGAACAAAGCTTCTGTCGCTGCACTAGCCCAAGGCCACCATCACCACTCTAGCCTGAGCCCACTGTCACTGATCTAATCCAAGGACACTGTCACCAAACCAATTGGAGGATGCCATCGCCACTCCAACAATGAAGCCTCTGTCGCTGTTCCAGCAACGCTGCTACCATCATCACCGATCTAGCTCAAGACCTACATCACCACTCTAGCTACCTTCATTGAGTTGTCTTGAAAGCATTGACCAAAGAACGAGATATGGATCTAGGAAGGTTGAAGGTTTGTATAGATTTGTTTAAATTTATTTTAAAAAAATAAAAATTCTTTAATAGGAAAGATATCTTAGTAATTGCCAAAAATTATGCATTGCATTCCCTTTTATACAGAACATAACAAAAAAAATGTTAAAATTTAATTCTCATTCAAGCACTAATGACAAGGTATGGCCAAAGCATTGCTCAACAACATTTGTTGCATGTCCCTGGAGAGGTAGAAGACACTAAACCTTGATGAACTTATGGTTAAGGTGATGAATATCGCATGTTGTCCATTTTATGTCACGTCACCATCCCACAAATTGTTCCCGTGGAGTCACACACAGAGAAAGTCCAACCCTTTTCTTTCTATATGAACTTCAAACACCAACTTATATCTTTAAAGTGGAGATTGGAACCCAACATACAAAATAAACAACCCTTTCATGTGCAAGCAGACCAACAAATAAGCAACATGAAAGCCAATTCACGGATCCCTTGTGTTTGGCTGTATACAACAAACAGTTGACTCTACTGGACAAGACACACAAGTTCAGTTAGCACTCATTTATAAAATCTAAGTCTATGTGGTCATTTAAGATAAAATAACTCCATAAATCAAGTACACAGATATATTGAGGGCTTGTCCAACAGGATTGCAGCTGCCCAAAAGGAAAAAAGTGAGTAACCTGCTTAAGAAACTTTGCTAGCTTTTTCACTTCTGCCTTTTCTTGAAGTAGTTCGCCTTCCCTATGGGTTAACTGAACTGCCAATGATTCCACCTGGTGAAAATGAAAATGATATAAGGTCAAGAGGATTAGTAAAGACAATGAAGTTGATTAAAGAGTTAGAATAAATTTTAGCAGAGAAATATGTATGAATATTACACCCTCTATCCCAAAATTAATGTTTGAATATTACATGTCCACTTTCCATGATGCACACAGATTAAGATTAAGAAAAAAAAAACCCAACATACCCCACCTTATTTCTCTAACTTATTCTTTTCATATTCTCTCTCACAGATTATTCTTTTCTTGTAATAAATGTGTTTATTAATAAATAAATTCAAGTGGTCGTTATATATATATATCCATATGAATGTTTTTCCAATCTAAAAATCTATCCAACCTGAAAAAAATGAGGGCTCTTACTAATGAAAAAAAAAGATCATCTATTTATGAAACTTTGACGAGGAAAATCCAAAATGGACAGCTAATGAATGGTTCAGTAGCGGGACTGACGGCTTCAATATTTTTTTGTGATGAGAGCTGTTAAACAAATTTGGGAACAATAAAAAATGTAAGAGAAGATGGTTTCTATGCATGGGTGTTCAGGGAAGAAGGAGAGATCAAAGAGAGAATAAATGGTCCAATTAATTTCATCCTTCACATCTGAGAATTACAAACCAAATTGAGGAAGGGCAATATTAGACGAAATATATGCAATGCCAGCAGTGTAAAATAAGAATTTGAACAATTATTTTGGGATAGCCCAAAACGAAAATGTGGACTACACATAAAAATTGTTAAAGTGCATTGCTTAGGCCCAAGGCACATATAGAATCTAGTATATATATAATGATAAGTGAAAAAGATTATATAAAACCACACAATAATACTGACCATAGCAATAGCTTCCTCCACATCATCCTTGCTTCTACCAGCTACACTGCCCTTTAAGGTCTCTAGTGCATCTCTCAGCTTCTTTAAAAGAACATGTTTTTCCAGAGAAGCTACCTCTCTAAGTGTGGCCTGAATTTAGCAAAAAGCGACCCTATAATTTGACTATAAATATCCTTCAATTCAATCAGAAATTGATATAGCGATACTTGGATTTATTTTTTCAGAACATTTTGAGAAAAAAAAAGCGAGGGAATAAAAAATTAGCCATATCTCTCATTTCTGGAATATAGACGATAATTACAACAATTTTTTTAAAAGCTCCAATTAAGCTAATATTAAGATCTAATCCACCGGGCAAAGATTATCTTTCTTGGCTTTTACTCCTCTGACTGCTTGAAATATTTGGATCCCAAAAGGCAAAAGAGAAAAAAAAAAAAAAAAAAACAGTGCAACCAAATACCAATATTTGGTTAAGATTTTCTATGTGTGGAAACCCAAACATGAAGCCTAAAACTGGAATTAGTAGAAGACGATGTGTTATTGAACTTGTCAGATTACTCAACCCACCAATGAAGTGAGCACTTTTGACAAAATCAGACAAGTCAAAGTCATTACATGTTGCGGTGGCAAACAATGCAAGGAAAAAAGGTAACCAAACCTCATCGGATAGTTTGACAGCTGCTGCTAATCCCTTCTCAAACTTACTGGCAAGGTCACGAACCGAAAGACGTTTCTCCTGCTCCAGAAGCTGTGCAGTCTCCTTTGCTATAACCTCCTTCATTGACAAGGTTTTCAAATCCTCCTTCACCTCCACAACCTGGTTATGGGCTCCTAGCTTATAGTTCGGAAAGCGACTGGAAGCAAAGATCACATCGATGGCAACAGGATGTTGGGATTTAGCCTCCTTTTGCATGGTATTGGTACCATCAAATTCGTGGCTCACCCTCGTCATTGTAACCGATCAAGCTCACAGTACCGTGTTTAAAACAACCCCATGAGACAATGGCCTATATATAACCTGGAGCCCAAAATCAGGGTCTGTCAGTGCATGCATATCGCTACCAGGTGCCGTTACTCATATTAAGTAATTAAACACGGCCAGCATGTTTTCTTTCAGGATCTCAAAAGTCAAACGCAGAAACTGGAAAATCCAAAAAATTACTCATATTCAGACAATGACTGGCAAGCCCAAACTCAACAAAGTGTGAAAGATCATCAAGTTAAGTAATTTAATTTCCAAATTACAAAGTAGCGAGCACATTTTCTATCATGTTCTCGAATCAAAAACAGTGACTGGAATTTTGTTTCACAAAAAATTACAAAAAAAAAAAAAAGAAGAAGTGGTAATCCCAACAAATAAAAATAATAAATCCAGTGACCATCAAACCCCAGACAGAGTTCAGAGAGTTTTAGGTCAGGTGAACAACAACGTAACGTCAGCAGAGCATAAGCAATCTAAGTGAAACAAAACCTCGGAAGATTTAATGTTGCGTAAACTTACGGATCGTCCAAATCGGCAATGATACGATTTGGGGCAGAGATTCCTAGATCAGATGCAACGAACGACTTGACTATGGTCTGTTCTCACACACACACAAAACACACAAACACACAAACACACAAGACGAGGTTGTTTTTATGTTTTTTTTTTTTGTTTGGATGATAAGTTGAACCGAGAGAGGAGGGATTAAAGATTGATATAATAATTTTAAAATAAAATAAAATAAAAAATGGTGGTGATGATGTTTGCTTTCTGAAAAGCGGAATGCTTCTTCACTGCACCTAATCAAGCTTCCAACTCAAGACTTATTAATTAACGGTCCGGGGACCCCCCCCCCGCAAAGGACACGCTTTTTTTTCGTTGGGGTGAAATGTCTATTTTGCCCGTTTGCATGGTCCCACCGGACAGCTCTACCTACTCCGCCTTGATGCCGGACAGATTGGTTTGAGGAATCGCTGCCGACCGCCGGCCCACGCAGCGTTGGGAATGATTATTATTATTATTATTAAAATAAGTTTGATAAATTTAAAAGTATTTATAAATGATATAAATTTATTTAGTTTTATGGTTTTTTAAAATAATTATATTTTTTAGAAAATTAAAAATGTATTAAAAAAAAAGAAATATTTTTTATGAAAACCTGAAAATATTTTTTAAAAAAAATTAAATTTTTTATTTTATTTGAATATTGTGATCGCGGTGTGCGTGGGCTGTCAAACGTCCATGCAAATTTGTATTCAAAAATCGAAGTTGCAAAATTGATGGTCGAACTGGCACCAACTCCTAAAACGAAACTACTTTCCAACATTTTTCATAACCATATCAACATTTTAGGGAAAATATATGTGCAAATCGTAGGTGTTGTGACAGTTGTACCTATATGTTTATTAGGTTTTTCTATAATATATTATAATTGATGGGCCGCCCTACATTTATTATTGATTTTTCATTTTCATACGTTGTCATTGGTAATATGTTATGTACAAGCTGTCATCCATAATATTTTTATTTGATATTATTATGTACAATGGTGTTGTGATATCTTTACCGTTGAACGCCTCCTATCTCTCCCACGGTCAGATTATCTCACATCTCTCCTATGCCTCGAGTAAACATCGATCATCTTTCCTACGGTCAGATTTACGGATTTTTGAATTCCATTAAATATAATTTCTGATAAAAATTTTAAATGATCATTAATTTTACACACAGTAATCTAATTTAAATCTATTTTTTTATTTATAAATATGAACAAGAACTCCAAGAAATTTATTGCTCTCAAATTTCAAAAAAAATGCAACACCGATTTACAAATTCACAGAGTCCCTCCCTCCCCCCTCCTCCACGCAACACCCGTTTTACAAATATCATTTTTTATTTTAATTATAGTAAGCATTGTGAGCTATACCGTCAATTATAAAAATTAAATATAAATAAAATATGTCTCTAGTAATTAGTTATATCGTTGATCACAATAACAATAAATTAAGTAAATTTGCATTTATCCCACGATCCTTTTAACAATCTTAAGATAAACCTTAAAATACCCTTGCAAACAACCTCCGCTTCACGCGTCTCTCTCTCCAACCAGATCCGCTGCGTCGCCACCCTCCCCGCCGTTGAGGCTCGACATGGACGAGATGCTGTGGCGATGGCCACGCACCCACCCTATCATGGGCCCAATCATTGGCTCATTTCTTAGGCACTTGTAAGTGTAGCTAGACCATATATAAAATGGCTAAGATTCAAGCAGATCAAACTGACAAAATAGATATCACGAAAAAACAGATCAAAAAAAAGATCAAACCAGTAAACTAGCAGACAAACTGCTATTCCTATAGCCAGATGAAACTTTACCATAGCAGACTAAAAATGAATACAATAAGCAGAAATGACATACGCAGAGTTGAAGATGACCACAAACAAACCAATTCAAAGCAGATCACAGATGACCTAAACAAAGCAGATCGTGGCCAGTTCATAAAAACAAAGCATACACAAACAGACCAATACCAAGAACAAAACGTACAGACCAAAATGACAAAAACAAAAGAAAATCGAGGAGAAAAAAACAAGCAGATCAAAAAACAAAAACAGACCAATAAAAATAATAAAAAAACAGACCATGGCGAAAGGATCATGCAGAACAGGTTCAAACCACAGAACTGAACATGTCTATATCAGGCCAGTGGGGGGGGGGGGGGGGGGGGGGGGGGGGGGGGGGGGGGGGGGGGGGGGGGGGGGGGGGGGGGGGGGGGGGGGGGGGGGTGGGGGGGGGGGGGGGGGGGGGGGGGGGGGGGGGGGGGTTTTGGGGTGGGGGGGGGGGGGGGGGGGGGGGGGGGGGGGGTGGGGGGGGGGGGGGGGGGGGTTTTTTTTTTTGTTTTTGTTTTTTTTTTTTTTGGGGGGGGGGGTTTTTTTTTTTTTTTTTTTTTTTTTTTTTTTTTTTTTTTTTTTTTTTTTTTTTTTTTTTTTTTTTTTTTTTTTTTTTTTTTTTTTTTTTTTTTTTTTTTTTTTTTTTTTTTTTTTTTTTTTTTTTTTTTTTTTTTTTTTTTTTTTTTTTTTTTTTTTTTTTTTTTTTTTTTTTTTTTTTTTTTTTTTTTTTTTTTTTTTTTTTTTTTTTTTTTTTTTTTTTTTTTTTTTTTTTTTTTTTTTTTTTTTTTTTTTTTTTTTTTTTTTTTTTTTTTTGTGTGGGGGGGGGGGTTTTTTTTTTTTTTTTTTTTTTTTTTTTTTTTTTTTTTTTTTTTTTTTTTTTTTTTTTTTTTTTTTTTGGTTGGGGGGGGGGGGGTGTTTTTTTTTTTTTTTTTTTTTTTTTTTTTTTTTTTTTTTTTTTTTTTTTTTTTTTTTGTTTTTGTTGGGGGGGGGGGGGGTTTTTTTTTTTTGGTGGGGGGGGGGGGGGTGGTTTTTTTTTTTTTTTTTTTTTTTTTTTTTTTTTTTTTTTTTTTTTTTTTTTTTTTTTTTTTTTTTTTTTTTTTTTTTTTTTTTTTTTTTTTTTTTTTTTTTTTTTTTTTTTTTTTTTGGTTTTTTTTTTTTTTTTTTTTTTTTTTTTTTTTAATATTTTTTTTATAAATTTTTTTTTTTTTTTTACCCTCCCACTATAGCCTAAAACATAAGGTGGCTAGAAGTTACACATGCTAGATGGATTTATGTGGTAACCAGAGGCGAACTAATCAGGAATCCAAAACGCCACGCAAACGGATCAGACAGAAACATAGGCAAAACCATAAAAGGGGAAACTTAAACAAATCAGCACATACACACGACAAAAGCCATAAATACCAGTGTTAAAGAAACAAACAAGCAGACGTCGTGAGCCGCCTTTCTGCAACCTTTGCGGATCAAACCACTTTTCTTCAGACTCCTTAAGCAGCGACAGTAGCCTCAATACTGAGCAGCCGGTAAGGACAGTCGATGTATCCAAATCTTCAACTTCCTTCACTCCGGTCATCACGAGAAAAGGATATGATGGGTTTCCTCGGCAGCTGATGGTAATCGCTGATTGGAAATGAAAAATTAGTTGGATAATTTTCCGGTGGCCATACTGAGGGAAGGCCGTCGGGTCAGCACTCGTTTTGGTATAAAAAAGAAGAAGAAGAAGAAGGATGATATATATATATATATATATATATATAGTAAAGACAGTGTCCATGGCAGTGTTAGAGCGATCAGGGGATGAACGATTCTGGTTTCATGGATTTTTAGGGATTGATGGAGAGATGGGGCTTTTTGTGTGCAACAGATGGATGGATTCAGAGTTTTAGGTTTGTGGCTCTTCTTTTTTTTTTTTTTTGCCCGCCCCCGATTGAGGAGGAAGGAGATGGTGGGGAAAAAATGAGAAGAAGAGGAAATAGAAATGCAATATTGACTGTTGCAAACAGAATTATTTTAATTCTGTAATGTTTATGTAATTACCGTTTAAAACACCGATTTGTTTATGTAATGGCTGTTTAATTGACGGAACTGGTACTTGATTTGGACATGAGTGTGTTGTTTGGCATGTTACTTTGGTTTGATGTATGACATGTTTATATAAACTTGCATGAGAATGTATAAAATTATTTTGATGTATGATTATGGTAGGTTGAGTCTATTATTAATATGTTATGCACGCGTGGTAGTTATTTAATTAAAATAAAATAACATTTGTACTTTTTTAAATTTTAACTTTCACTCCGCAAAGGAATATTTTACAGCATATTTATATTATTTTTATTTTATTAATTATTTTCACTTATTTTTCTCAATATTCCACTGAAGTTGTGAGAGAAAAAAACCAAAAAAAAAACAGAAAGAAATGCTTTACTTGTTTCTTTAGCCTGTCTTACAACAAATCTCAAATCATTCAAGCTAGCGTCTATCCAAGCTAGCGTTCATTGTCTAATCATCCAAGGGTAATCGTTTAGATTCAAATTATCGGCTCTAATCCAAATCAAACTTTTGTTATGCAATCATTCAGTTGTGGTGTCTATGTCCAGTTGATAGTTTCTAATGGTCCTAACCCAGCCATTAGAGGTGGTTGTGTGTGAGTTTTTCATTTTTTTTCCTAGCAAACTTGAGGTGTGAGGAATGATGTGCATAACGTAATAGCATAGCAACAATGCTATATCATATTTGACACAACACTATGGATTACGCTAAAGTTTAACATAATAACAAAAGAAGATAGCGCATTGTTAGAGCTTCATTTTATATATTTCACGCTATATATGATATTTTAGCGTATTGATAGGAGTTGGTTTTAGTTTTAAAAGTTTAGAGACCAATGAGATTAAAAAAACTAGTAATTTGAAAAATATATTTTTAATTAGGAAAGTCTTTTAGAACTTACCTTTAAAAAGTTTATAAATCGCTTATAACTTTTAACATACAAAATTTATTTTTTTATAAGTAGAAAAGAATGTATAAATAATAAAATGTTTATAAATTGTATGCCGTGAAATGATCATATATATTTAAAGTTTAAAGATATAATATTGAAATAAAAACTAATTTACAAGTAATAATTATCCTCGTATGCATAAATTATAAGTAGTTTATTAAATAGTAAGAAAAGTTTTAACTTATAAACAATTTTGAATAAACTCCGGTGTCATAATCAACTATTCAAATCCATTAATGTGGAATTCTTTAAAGGAAAGGGGCTAAATTGTGGAGAAAATAAAATATTTTTAAAAAAACCCCGTAATACGGGCCCTCCAACGGCTATACCCTAATGGGTGGCCGCTTTCCCAAAAAAGCAGTAATCTCGCACATATAGCCGTTGAATGGCTTCGGATCCGACGGTGAGCCTTTAAAAGAAATTAGACCGTTGGGACCTCCCCACCAACCTTTAAAAAAAAAAAAAAAAACAGAGAGACGACGCGAAGCCAAATTTTCCAAGAAGAAGAAGAAGAAGAACCAAAATCGAGGGTGAGAGTTAGAAAGAACTGGTTTTGAATTTGTTGAGGACGGTGGCGACCGCAGACGAGGAAGGAGAGACGGCCAACGGTGGTGGTCTCCAGTTTTTTCTGTCGTCGCTGTTTTCGACCATCGGAGGCGTTGTTTTCGGCCACCCCCAGGAGGAAGAAGAACAAGAAGAATCCCAGATGGACGGGAGAGCTGCTGTTCCGAGACATAACAGAGGTAAGATCGATCTCATTAATTTTAAGGTTCATATTTGGTCAGAGAACAGTCTCTGTTTTCATTCCCGTTTTCTTTCATTTCTTTGGGGGGCTAGTATTTTCTTTTATTCGTCCAATGAAGACATAATCAATAGATTTTGCCCACGGAGTGTCCCTCGCCTCCTTTTTCTCCAATTTCACGGCTAATGGTGATTTTCTTGATTAAATCGGGTATATGAGTTTTTTATTTAAGGGAAATTGATAATGGTATTTATAAAATTTCAAGTTTTCTCTCAGATTTCTGGGGGTGTGTGTGGCATAGGATTTTCATATATTGATGTCGTCTTCTTAGTTGTGAGTGATGCGCATTATTATCTCATAATCTGATGTCGTCCTATTGTTGATGACTTTATGTTGAACTATTCTTGGGGGCCGGTGGGTGTTTGGTGAGTTCATAAGCAAAAGAAATTAAAAAAAACCGTGTTTATATAACAAAAATAAGGTCCCCAAAACTGGGCATTCATTACATATCACTTGAAGCTGTTGTCATGTACGATATCTCAATTGAATCCATTTGTTCGTGGTATGTTCATCGGTGGAAGATAATAAACCGGGGAATGCAGTAGCTGCACAAGGAAGGAATCGCACCAGAGTCCTCAGAGACATTGGCAATCTCACAATTGCCCCACCCGTGGAAGCCCGGAAGCTTCCAACTCAGACCAATCGCCCTCTCAATAAGTCTCTCTCTCTCTCTCTCTCTCTCTCTCTCTCTCTCTTCTGTTTGTGTGTGTCTCTCACCCATATGGTTGGTTTATCACGCATTTCAGGACCGCTTGCGCACAGTTGCTGAAAAATGCAAGAGCAGCAGAGGTAGAGAAGAACCAGGTGTTGTGAAACTAAACTCCTCATTCTTCAATTCCGTTTTTGGTAGTATAAAATCCGTGCATAACTAGAGTGCATTGGAATGTTGCTTTTGCAGAAGAAACCACCACTGTCTGAACTGGTTAACGGAAGGGTTGCTGCTCTGAAGGCCCAAAGTAAGGTGGTCATACCCAAGAAAGGAGATGAGAATAACCACCAGTCTGCAGTTGAAAAAACATTCACTGAGAAGCCATCAAAGAAGAAAGGCAAGGCCTTCACATCAGTCCTTACAGCTAGAAGCAAGGTCAAAAACATCTTACCCTTTTTCCCGATCTCATTTCTGCCGCTTAATCTGAGTACTCAGTAAGACTACCTCTTGGGTCATTCAATTTGCTCACTCTCATTCTCTCTACACTCAGGCTGTTTCTGAAATTACCCATGTCAAACCCAAAGAGTCCATAGTGGACATCGACGCCGAGGATGTCAACAACGAGCTAGCAATGCACGAATACGTCGATGACATCTACCAATTCTACAAGCAGTCAGAGGTGCGCGCACACATTCGAAATTTTAATTTGCTGCGACCCCCATAAGTGAAATTTTTTGTGTGATTGTGCTGCCTTCAGAACGAGAGCAGGGTCTTTGATTACATGTCTGCACAGACCGACATCAACAGCAAGATGAGGTCAATCCTCGTGGACTGGTTGGTTGAGGTTCACTGCAAGTTTGAGCTCATGCCGGAGACCCTCTATCTCACCGTCCACATTATTGATCGGTACCTGTCGGTTAAAGCCGTTGCTAGGAAAGAGTTTCAGCTTCTTGGAATCAGCTCGATGCTCATTGCCTGCAAGTACGAAGAGATTTGGGCACCAGAGGTTTGCTCCGTTCCATGCGTATGTTCTTATTCATTGTTCCTCGAAAAACATACAGCTGAGTTTACGATGTTGAATTTGCAGGTTAATGATTTCGTGTGCGTGTCAGCTAAAGCCTACACCAGAGAACAGGTGCTGGCTATGGAGAAATTGATATTGGAGAAGCTGAAATGGCAGTTAACCGTTCCCACGCCGTATGTCTTCCTCGTCCGGTACATCAAGGCCTCTGCCTCTTCTGATCCGGAGGTGTGTTAGGAATCCTCAATCATGTCTCTTTTCTCCATCGGATTCAAGGAATCCCTATGTTTGTTTGTTGTTCATTGTTTTCTTCTGTTGCAGGTGGAGAACATGGCCTTTTTTCTGGCAGAACTTGGGCTGATGCATTACTCTACTGTGGCACTGTACCGTCCCTCGACGATTGCGGCCGCAGCAGTCTACGCCGCCCGCTGTACCATTGACAAGAAGAGCTGCTCCCCCACCTGGACGGAGACGTTGAGGCACCATACAAGCTACTCTGAAGATCAGCTAATGTAATAAACAGGCTTGATGATCATGATCTGCTTTTGTGTGTACTGTAAATCTAAAATGTTTTACTAATTAAATTGCAAATGTTGATGTGATAGGGAATGTGCGAAGCTCTTGGTTGGATTCCATGCGGCGGTGGCTGAAAGCAAGCTAAAGGCTGTGCATAAGAAATTCTCAGAACCAGCTTGGAACTGCGTTGCGCTATTGGCCCCGGCAGGAAGACTTGCAGCTTCACCCTGAAGGTCTATCAAGATTGGGATCATCTTTGATGGGTTTTTATGGGCTTGTGTATATGAGAGATCGCTGCACACGATCTTCTTTCGTTTATGCTTGTGTTTGTTCTCGTTCCGTTTTCAAGATACTGTCATTTTGATGAATTTTAGTACCTTAGAAATGTGGTTCTGTTTCTTTTTTCTTTTTTTTGGTTGAATCTGCAAACATACTCGAGCAACCATAACTTATTGGTGAGGGAAGATTCCAAGTCACCCTTCATACAACATCCAGATAAATATACCCTAATTAAAATGAAGATGCTAATTAAAAAAAACCCATGCATGATACCATTTATTTTTGGTCGAATCTGCACATACTCGAGCCTCAACCACAGAATTGCAACCATTTACTTACTAGTGAGGAAATGAAGATTTCAAGTTTCTCTTCAAATAGGGCCTCCCTGAAAAAGAGATCATATTTCCCTCACCCAAATTGGCACCGCTTGCCTGCTTCCTAAAATTAACCAAATTTTACGTCCTTCAGCTTTTAAACCTGATTTTAAGACGCTAGAAAGGAAACAACACGAGTATGACTGGTAAGGACCAATCTGTTCAAATCTTGCGAAGGATTTGGTGAAAGACACTCGAAAGGAAACAACACAAGTCCCCTATGCATGAGAAAGTGTTGTGATGTTTAGATATATTGAAATCATATTTGGTGGCCTATCATTGGTGCAGTATTGCAGCATTGATTTAATAGCAACAGACAAATCATTTTAATAATGTCTACTATTGCGGGTTACTATTTTTTAATCTGAAATTATATTTTCACTTTAGAACCATCTTTTGGCAGGCGTGGGTGTCACGCCATAGAGGATGATGCAAAAGATGAAAATGTTTTAGTTTGTTTTGAGCAGGGCATTGCCCATACTTTGTCGATTCATGATTGGACATCACCTACTACCATATCATGCCGACTAGGGTATGGATCATATTTTCGGAAATCCCTCACTTTTGATTAATTTGCTATTTGTCATTTACATTGCCATTTATCTGTTAGTTTAAAATTAAAATCATTACAAATGGATTATCTAGACATAATTTGAATTTGCTAGTATTAATGCTTATTTCCCTAATGCATTTAATCTCTCTACTTTAAAGTTTAAATTAGACTTTCATATATTATTTGACTTTTGCACTTATTGCACCCACACTCACGTTTCATAGCATTTTTGTTATCTCTTATATATTTATACATTTATACACACACACACACGTGTATATTGTGGTGTACCTTGCTCAAACATCATGGATTAATGGGTCTCATTGCCTGGAAAAAGTCACTTCTAAGGTTTATGAAAAATATGGCGTAGAAGTTGGTGCAAATACCGGGAAGAAAGTAGCAAGAACCAATGCTGCAAGGTATCGTGGGTGGCGTTGATTGTTGAATATAATGGCAAGGATACTGGTTCAGATGAAAAGCGACACCAAGTCAGATGAAGATCTTGAAAGTAAGAGGAAACAATCGAGTAAGGAGTTTTCTGATTCATTGGTACATTCAAAAAAATTGTAAAACCTCTTTCTTTGCTATTTTGTTTTTGCTGTGTAATTTGCTCAGTTCAAACTTCTTGGCTTCTCTTTGTTCTTATTGTCGATAGAGCAAAAGAAACATTTAGGTGGAGCAGCAACTAGAGGAAGACTCAGAAGTTTTGAACGTTTGTTGACACGTTGATCATTACTAGTTCCTCTTACTTGTGACTCACATAGTATGTTTTATTCTTATCAAATATATTATCGTTTTATGTAAATCTCATTAAATTATTTATATTATATAATTTTCAATTAATTTACGTTATATTTTTAAAAAATTAATTAAGTGGTCATATATAACCCAAGGAGCTCAATGTGTACTAGATATGAGTGGTCATACTCATTGCATATGAGTGTTTTTTTATTCCTTGTTTGTATTTGTTGATTTATCTAGCTAAAACTATATATCATTGGTGTATTACTTCTGATTTTCAATCTATGATTTATATTCAACCCTCGATGCATCTTCTATCTGTACAATTCCGGGTTCATGCCATGCTCTTAGATTTTTGGTATCAAGCTTGCTTTGTCAACTCGAATGTTATTGTGTTGGGGAAGCAGATAAACACATTCAGATAAAAGTTCCCTGAGCCAACAAAACTGGGTCCAGAATTTTTGGAGACAGGACCAATGCAAGCTTTCAATGGCCACCTCGAAGCATTTTATGCTGCGTTCAATAAAGAAGCCTGGACCATATTCCCCGTTTATCAAAATAGGGAATAGTTGGCGGATCGTTAGATCCTGCCGGCAGCTTTGTGGGTATCATCAAGGAAAGTTCCCCTGAACTCAACTACAGCCAGAGGAAGATTGGCAGCAAAGACATGGGAGGAGCAGGAATGATAAATCGTGTAATGTCCCTCCGAAAGCAACAGTATGACCAGTTCCCATATCCAACTCTGTTTGCTTTAATTGTAAAATAAAGAAGACAGCTTGAGTGATGAGTTAAATTCTGGCATCGTTTATTGTTATTACTTGTATTCATTGACATTTTTATAAAACGACCTCACATTTGTTCCCTTCATGTTATTTCTTTGTTAGGTAATCATTGACATTTTTATAAATTTTGTGCAGTACAGATCGTTAATAATAAGCTTGACAGTCCAGCTCCACGAGCCGTTTGCTACTTCCAGATGGTCGTTGAGTAAACTGGTTATTCAATATTTTAGCGAACACATATATTTGAAATTGACATAAGAATATAACAACACACAAACACAAGGTAGAGTCAAGTGGAAAAGAAAATACCAAACGCGGGGGGTTGGGGTCCGGTGGGACAAAAACATCAAAGAGAGGTTTAAAATTTTATCTCATGTTAGGGATGGCAATGGGGAGGGGGGGGGGATTGGGTCACCCGTCCCCATCCGTAAGTTACCTATTAAATTCAAAAAATACCCGTCCCATCGGAGCCACCTCACCGTCCGCCCAGCGAAAAGCAAATTGTCGGGATGAGATCGGACCCGGAACCTCCCTGCGTGACGTGGGGGGGGGGGGGGGGGGGGGGGGGGGTGTAGTTGTTGGGGTGGGGGGGGGGGGGGGGGGGGGGGGGGGGGGGGGGGGGGGGGGGGGGGGGGGGGGGGGGGGGGGGGTGGGTTCCTCTTTTTTCCCTTTTCTTGGTTGGGGGAAAAATATTTTTTTTCTTTCTCTTTTTTTTTTTTTTAATTTAAAATTTTCCCCCGGGGGGGGGACGGGGAGGTGGGGGGTTTAAAATGTCATCCCTACATATGTTAAATACCACTTTCTAGCAATTTCTTCCCCAAGATAATGTTTCATTTAATTCTATACTTGCATGATAAATACCGTTTAACTTTATAGTTGTTTTTTTTCTTTGATGTGTTTTTAGTTGGTATATGCATTTCCTTTATTAGTTAGTAATAGAGCAATGCTTGCAATTGAGGAGAAAGAACCCGATCCCCAGCTTTTCTCTAGCTATAATGAAGTTGGAAATCATTGAGGATGAGACTTGTATCATTTAGTGATTTAATTACATGTCATTTTGTGGTGTAAGTTTCATTTAATTACGTGTCATTTGGCTTGTACTTACCTCTTACCGTGGGGCTGTGTGATTTACACATAATTATACATCATTAATGGAATGCTAGTTGGATTTTTTGTAATCTTGGTGGGACTGTATTGAAATAATTTTTTGTACTCTTGAGGTGTATGAAATGTTTACAATTTTTTTTGCAAATTCTGATAGTATTTTTTAGGTTGAGAAGATCAAGAGTAATATCAGGTTATAGGTCAAATTCTGGCATTATTTTTTTGTGCTGCATATAATATGTCAAATTTGTTTTTACTTTGTATACAAAGCAATATTCTTTTATCAATATCTGAAATGGTTTTAATATTTTATTCCTTATTTTATAGATCACAAATCTTGTGTTCAGTCAATGAATACTGAATTTGACCGTTTCAATCTCCCATCCTAAGTAAATTCCTTATTTCAAACAATTGCTATAATTTTGATTAAGTTCGGTTTGAACTGTACTTGCCCTCATGTTAATCCATGTCGACTACTAATAGCAGCAAATATGCTTTCCATGTGATCTTGTATAAAAATGCTTTCAATGTACAACTAGATCATATGCTTACAAAGTTTAAACCCAAGGTTACATAAACAATATTGATACATTATTGTGTGAATAAACCCAATGTTACATAAGCAATAATGCCGGAACCTATTCATAAATTATTGAACATGATATTTGCCATCCAATTTGCATTATAGGGAGAGCACCCTCCTCCATAGCACCTTCCTGATGCTGGAAAAATAAAACAATCAATCACATTAAGTTATTCTAGGGACAAAAGGAAAAAGAAGCAAACAAAACTAATTCAATTGAATATAAAGAATAGATTAAAGATTAATCCTAATGAGCTACAACTGCACATATTTATTAAAAAAGGCTTTTTAGTTTTTTCTTTTCTTTTGTTCTTTTTCTTTTAATAAGACACCACACATAATTATAAAATACACATTTTTTTTGTGTTGAGTGAGCTACATGTGAAGTTTAAGGTGTGGCAGTGAAGATCTATGCTGTAGGGTCTGGACTGCTATAATGGGTGAAGATGATCGTGAAAGGGGATATAGGCTGTTGTTGTGGCTGAAACGGACTGCAGTAGGGGTAAAGTGGATGCTCTAGAGGTTAGGAAGGGACTATAGAGGATTTTCTAATTGTTGTAGTGGCCGAGACGGGTTGTAGATGGTTAAAGGAGATGCTATAGAGTTTGGGAACAGTTTGCAGAGAATTTTCTAGTTGATGCAGTGGTTAGGAATAGATTACAAAGAATTTTATAGTTGTTGCACAGCTACAGTGGCTGGAACAAAATGAAGAGGGACAAAACGAATGCTGCAAAGGTTGAGAATGGATTGGAAAGGATTTTATGGTTGTTGCAGTGACTGGAATAGGCTGCAGTAGGAGTAAAGTGGACGTTACAAAGGCTGGAATGGACTACAGGAGATTTTTTGGTTCCTGCAGTGATGATATAACATGGAATAAGAGATCCATAAATAAAATTTTCCACATGCTAACCCACAGGAGCTTCATCAAGCTATAGTTATAATCAATAAAATAAGTTTTTTTTTCACACCAAGATACAAGCGGTGATATAGAGCTTACATGAGACCAAGGTGGAGCAAAATGAAAATATACAACAATAGATTTTTGCACCTCATTATAACATCTTTTTACATTGTTTTTCTTTTACTATTTGCACCCTATTATAGTAGAACACTCGACGCTCTTTCTTCCTATCCGCAACATGGTGAGCATTTATCAACGTTACACGTTGTTCATCGAAAATGCTAAACAACAACCAATTGAATGCACGTAAACTAAAACAAGTATAAATCTGGTAGTTTGAAAAAGAACCAATTTGGTGTGTACAACTTTGATTGAGACACTATTATTGGGCTTCAATAAAATTCAAGTCATCAACAAACAACTCAAATTAAAAGAGAACAAAAACGTTACTTGGACGTATGTATCATGGGTGGTTTGGTGCATTAAATTGACTTACCTGTTAAAATAAATTAAGACTGTAGCAGTGACAAACAGGAACCCTACAAATCTTTTGCGTGCACAACGATGAAATTAACTCCAACAGACTTGATTTAATATAAATTTTTTCTCTCATATAATATGATTTAAAGAACCCTAAGGAGAGATAAAGGTAGAACTCCTCCTAAAACATGTGCCACGTTCGATTCATGCATGACTTCGTTTGCAATTTTTGTATATGTAGTAGGATACTATATATAGATTATCTTGAACTTGTATACAAGGAGAACAATGTTGTAATTACAAGATAGAGCTTCTCTTAATTTCAATCAATCACAAGAGAACTTGAAATTAAAATCACTCTTATCATAACGCACGTGCTAGGAATTCTCTCTCAAACAGTGTAAACTCAAAAAACTGTAACTAAAACATATACAAGTCTTTACAAATGCGATCTCTTGTTTCTTTGATATTGTTTGCTATTCGGGTATGGCAACAAATTCAAAGGTTTCATAAATTAATTTAAATGTGTCACATTAATAATGTAAGAAGTCAAATAATTAATCACATTATCTTGTGATTGAAGGAGATCATCATACGAGACGATTGTATTGAATTGTTTCACGCTTGATTGATCATATTATGATTGAAATCAATCTCTCCATGTTTCTTCTAAGTCTTGCAATTAAAGATGATGTCTCTGTCTTTCATTTTGCGGTTAAAAATGATGATTAGGTAAACTCACGGGTATTCTGGATCCACCCCGAGCCAACTTCAAAAAAAAAAAACAATTTTTATGTATACTGACCGACATATCAAATGGCGATAAGGTATCACGGGTAGGTGTGGGCCTCACTCAAAACATGTCAGATGGCGATAAGGGAGCAAGAATCATTGCGACGGGGTGCCTTTCATCAGCTTTAGACCTAGATTTCCATTTCGATTTCTTCTGCTTCCCCCTCTCCCAGACGATGGCATTCGGAGAAGTTTTTCTGGGTCCGTTTCTGAGAGTGTTGTTTAAAAGACTGGCCTCTGCACAATGCTTGAATTCGCTAAACGACTGAAAATTCGTCCTCTGGAGAGTAGATCGTGGGAGACTCAGCAATTGCGGGATCAAGCCGAAAATCAACAAATCAAAAGGGAGGCTGTGAAAACATGGGTGAGAGATCTGAGGGACTGGGCTTACGATGCAGGTGTTGTTGACATATCGAGCAGCAGCAGACGTATGACCAGATTCATGGTACGAGTTCTCAATCTGATTGTCTTCTGGCCTCTAATGTTATTTTCATCCGATATATATAGAGAGAGCAGCAGCCAAGATGGATGAGGCCTGTGCTTGGTCAGATGCGTTTTACGCCCGAAAAGCCTGGAGGTCGGTGTTTACAATTCTGGGGAGACCTGGCAAAGAGCACATGCCACGTCTCTGTATTTTCATACAAACATATATGGCAGAGCAGATGTTGAAAGACGGATCATTAATCTTCTTCTAGGTATTGGAAATAGACAAGGGAGTTCTGGTGCCAACAAATTGGACGTCGTCATAGTTAGTATGGAAGTAATTGGAAAGATATGAATTTGGCCTGATTGCTGTCAATAGAGGGAGATATGAAAGATTTGAGTGGGCAATATTTTCGTGAGCTTTTATTTCTGTCACTTTTTTAATATGCAAACGATGATAAGTCAAGGTTTATAATGCATGATTGTGCTAATGACTTAACTAGGTTTGTAGCAGAAAAATCATATGCCAAGCCCACTTAAGGAACTGCGAGAAATTAGAATTTGTGGCGGCCTAGTTGACTCTTTCCTAACTTTATTGGAGAGAAGTGATTGCCGATCTCTCACCAGATGAACATTCACAGAGTCGAAAATTGCAAGAAATTGGGAATTGGGATACAAGTTGGCTAGTCATGAGTTGAAGTTTGGCATCAATTATGTTGAGAAGCAAATTCTCTAATTGAAACTCTATCTTGTGATATGTAGGAATGTAGGTGGGTGAGGAATTGAAGCACCGAAATTTAAGAGCTTGTATCATAAGGCAGTTGTAGGATTTGGTTGCTTTCTGTATAGCGAAGAGTTGTATCTAATTCAGCAAAGAAAATAATATAGGTTATGTACTTTTTGTTTTTAATAATTTTTTTATTAAATAATTCGGGGGTTATGTTTTTGTATAAGCTCAAATATGTCGTGACCACAAGCAAAGAGGCTACCTAATGGCCGTTGGTGCAATATAGGTTGTGTACTCGTATTCTAATACATACATTACACGTCTCCCAGTATGATATTTGCATCTTTGATGAATATGACCCACGTGAAATTGAAAATTATTCGGAAACAGATGATCTGTTTTTCATAAGGCCTCTGTTCGTTTGAGTTATTGGGTTCTCTCGCAGTATTACTCCAATTAGTCACAAACCCTTCCTTTCACTGACCCACGTCTCATCAATCGATAAATTTGACCAATGGAGCATGTCCGTTCATGGGTCTGTCTGCATCATTTTCGCCAGCTAAGTTAGAGTTTTTGTGTAACTTTTTTTTTTCCGTGGTAAATAGTTAATCGTGAGCAATTGGTAGATAGGACAAAAAGGAAATCTTCAAAGCCATGAATTGCTGAGAGAATTTAAATCCATTTGAAGGAAAGCTACAATTAAAATTAATAGGAAAAATTAGTAAATAAAAGGATATTAGTCCATATATTAGCATAATTGTTGTTTTGAAGGAAGGTAATTTTTATTTAAAAAAACTACTAATAACCAAAAAGGGCAGAACCACTTTTGAGAGTGAGTTTGATGCATGCCAAATCACCCCAAACGATATCATTTTAGAGTGGGATAGCATGCTGCTTTGTAGCATATATATATATATATATATATATAATATATGTACACACGTGTATTGTGGTGTACCTTGCTCAAACCTCATGGATTAATGGGTCCCGAATGATGGCGTATAATAATATTTATTTCCATCAAAGCAGCCTTTGATGAATGATGATGGAGTTAATGAGATCCATTGCCCGGAAAAGCTCACTTCAAAGGTTTATGAAAAATATGGCGTAGAAGTTGGTCCAAATACCGAGAAGAAAGTAGCAAGAGAACCAACGCTGCAAGGTATCGTGGGCGGCGTTGATTGTCGAATATAATGGCAAGGATACTGGTTCAGATGAAAAGCGACGCCAAGTCAGATGAAGATCTTGAAAGAGGAAGCAGTCGAGGAAGGAGTTTTCTGATTCAACGGGAGATTCAAAAATATATTTGGTTTTTGTAGTATAATATACTCGGTTCAACCTTCTTGACTCCTCTTTGTTCTTATTGTTGATAGTGCAAAAGAAACATTTTAGGTGGAGCAACTGAAGGAGGAAGACTCATAAGTTCTTTTTTAAATATGGGCCAAAGCAGTCATTAGCAAGAGGAAGGTAAGGTGAAGAAGCGGGGAGAGGAATTGGTACAAGTCTAAGTTGTATCTACTTACTTTTTGACATAAGAAAAAAAAATCTATGATACCTTTTAATTGTCGTATGGGATAATTGTCATGTTTATCATTTTATAGTTTTGTGAAATGATATTTTTTTCATCACTCATTTGAACAGGGAGGTTGATAGTAAACTATAATTAGTAATCATCGGGTCAGGGAAAAAAAATCAATCATTAACATAGTTTATATAAACATATATATCATCTCCATATATAGACCTACATCGTAAACATATCAATTTCCAAATTGAAACTCTTAACAATTGGATTTGGATGCATGTATACTAATTATTTTCATTATATATTCATGAGGATTTGATGGTATATGTGATTAGTTGTCTTTTTTTTTTTTAATATAATAGATAATAACAAAGGAAATACAAAGTATGAAGAAAAAATGATGTGTCCTCCACCTACATTGTGTTCTCGAGACAAAAACACCTTGCTTAGACAGTTAGGCTAAAAGATTACTAAGCAAAAGGACATAATGTTCGACCCTTTCTCTCAAACTTGCACTGTCAGCTAAGATAGATTATTAAAAATGGTGATTACATTCCAACCATGTGTGAATACTCGTCTTAAAATATAATAAATTATGTAATTTAAAAATTATTACCAATTCCTCTTACTTGTGATTCACATAGAATGTTTCAATTTTATGTAAATCTAGCTCGTTAAATAAGGAAGCCTGAACCTTATTCCCCGTTTATCAAAATAAGGAATAGTGGGCAGATCGTGAGATCCTGCCGGCAGCTCTCTGGGTATCATCAAGGAAAGTTTTGCTGAACTCAACAACAGCCAGAGGAAGATTGGCAGCAAAGACATGGGAGAGCAAAAATGACAAATTGTGTAATGTCCCTCTAAAAGCAACAGTTTGATCAGTTCTCACATACAAATTGTGTAATGTCCCTCTGAAAACAACAGTTGGAAGAGGCAGTAATGTCCCTCTTGGCATTTTCATTTTTTAATACTTTCTCTTCATCGAACCTTTATTCACTTCTCTAAAACTCCTCGTGGCTTTAATTTAGCTATCGTTGACAAGGTTAATTGAAATAAATGCTCGATCACTTATCCAACAAATCTCAAGAATTTATAGGAGTTCTGTCATTTTGTGTGCTTTTGACATTTTTTGGTCTAATAACCATTGATAGAAAGTCTCATTTTCAATGTCAATTTAACTTATGGTATTTTGCAGTTAAAAATGATAAGGGTTTTTAAGTGACGTCAACTAGGATTTTTGCTATATCACCATTTTCTTCATTTGACAGGCAATGCTCAAGAAATTTTGTTACGTCATCTAGTAACCTTAATTCATCATTCTTTTCTTTTATAGACAGCACATTAGAATCGCTTTCTTGCATCCTAGAGAGGTTGGTGCGTCGTCAATAAATGTTGGTACACCAATAAGAATTACTACTAAGTCATCAAAATGTTGTCATTGTATTTAAAGAATTGAGTGCTTCTTTTAGAAGTCTAGTTCTTAGAAAATTTTCACAACTTCAAAACATTGTTGTTCAAAGTTTTAGAATTTCTATCTTTTATCATGCTTATATTTATAAGCTATAAGTTCTAACACAATCAAAACATTGTTGTTTCATTAAATAAAACTTTCTTTCCTTCACTAAGTATATATTGTGATAAATGACATCGTTTCATCTCAAAATAACTTCCTTGAGCATCATTTGACTTTAGATAATCCTTAAGGTCATATTTAACTTTTAAAATCGAATTCTTTTCAATCCGCACTCATTTTTTTGAGAATAAGTATAACTCAAATCAAATTCCCTCTATAAATTCATTCCAAAGAGATTGCTCTATGTGAATGTTTTTAAGAGTTATACTTTTGTCTTTGACTTAACTTGATTGAACTCTCTTTATACTTGCGGGTTTACTTAAATCCCTAAATTTCAGTCTCCTTTCTAATTCTCCACATTCTAAAGTTCCTTAACATTCTTTCTTAGTTTTGAAAAACTTACTCTGAGTTTTAACAAACTCTTTTAGGTTGTAATGAACTTAAGCATTCTTTTAAACTTATAATTTTAAGAGAGCTTTTGAACTTGTATTTAAAAAAGTTACAATTTTAAGTTCTAAGCAAACTTTCGGGTTTAATTGTTGATTTCAGGAGTGGAACCAGGATTTCATCTTAGGAGGAGTCACCGTTCCAGTATTGCTTCCATATGATAGCTTCATATCACAAATACAATCTAAATTCTATTTTTTATAAGTTGAAAAAAAACTAATATATATACGTACATACATAAGAAGACTGTTATTCAGTTGGATATGGTGACGTGCTACAATATTATTAGCTGTGCGATGTATTTTTAAAAGATACATTACACAACTGACATTGCGTTTCGCTATCATCCGACTGTAAATTTAATTGTGTTATCCGATTAAAAATATTTATTCTATATATATAAATAGAATCCATTTTAATTATAATTATATTTTAAAATAGGATTAATGTTTAAGTCACTCCTTGCTTTTCATCATAATTATATTAATGTATGCCAAATTAATAATATTTTATAGAAATAATATAGTAATAGCCGAAATACTTTTTAGTTTTTACGTAGGATGGAGAGAAAATTAATAATAATTTTTTCCATAAAAATATTTGCATACCATGTTAATTGGGGGGGGGGGGGGGGTCATACATACTATATATGACATCATCACATAAACTTTGAGGGTTAAGCTTCCTTTTAATTTTCAGTTTTGACCTTATATTGAATTTCAACTTGAGCATGGAGCTATCTTTTGGTTTGATGTTGTTGGCTAAGGTGGAGAAAATATCATTTTGCCATTTTGAGGGATATTTTGTATTTTTAGGGTGCTTTTAAACTCTATTTGATTTGTGTCTATTCGTTTAACTTCATTTTTGACCTTTTAAGAGCACTCAGACTTTCATAGGATGTTTGGACACCTCGTTGCTTATTCTCAAACTGTTGATTAAGTCTTGGAATCACATTTGACACATTTCTTTAAAATGGGCTGGACATTTTTTTATTTTGCCTTTTATTTAATTGGTTATAATTTGTTGCCTTCAATATATAGACATATATTTATTGACCCCATGAGTAGTTGTTGACATTTGTTGCTATCTACTGTATGAAAATACAACCATTAATAATATTGATTTTATATTTTATTCAAAACTAATAAATTCAATTTATAATACAAGAAATAATATTTTTAGCATCAATAAGTACTATTTAAATATCATATTTTTAATAATTTAAAGTCAAATTGGATGACTTGGCCCTTAAACTTTATACCCGAATGCATTTAAGTTTAACCATTGAATTTTTTAAGGAATTAGGCCCCTAAACATGTAAAAGAATTTAAGCGTTGAACTTCTTTTTTTTTTTTTTAAAGTAAATAAACAATTGATCTCAAGCAATTAAGCATTTTAAAATTGAACTTCATGCAATAGAATACAGTGATGGTGTTAAAAAAAAATTGGACACAATTACTTCACATGAACAGTCCAAGAATCAATCAGGAGCTTAATTACTTTTTTTTTTTTTTAAATTCGAGAGTTAAATAGTATTTTATGGGAGAATTTGAGAACTAAATTGTTTCTTATACCAAATTGTTTCTTTCTCTATATTATTGGTATTGGTATTGATAAAATATTAATTAGCTGGCTGGCTGTAAACACGAAAAGATTTAAAATATAAATACAAATATTGGAAATCAAGGCCGCATTGTATTTGTAACTGTATTTGTAGCAGCCATTGTCAACATGGTAATTAGAGTCAAAGCAAAAGCAACGCTTCATTTCCACGATAAAACCAAATCTCAACAGACCGGGGGGACGCTGTCGACGACAAAGCTGGTGTTGTTGTTGTTGTTGTTGTGCATCCAACGGTGGAGACATGTAACCAACACCATCGCCTCCCTGTCCTCGCCGCAGGAGATCATTCCTTTGTTCTTCCCGGTTCCCCTCCCCTCCCCCGGAATCACCTGAAATCAATAATAATCATCCACCGTTCCCTGCTCTCTCTCTCTCTCTCTCGGCTCCTATATTATTTTTTTTTCAGACAAAAATAAATAAATATCTAAAATAAGTACGTTCACCTACCCATTTGAAGTTGAACATTAGGCGATCGCCATCGCGATCGATCTTATTTGTTTGTCTGTTTGTTTCGTCAGACAGGAGTAATCACGGAGCCAAAGATCTAACCAAGCAAGCAAGCACGTACGATCGAGTACGATCATCGATGCCGGAGACTTGCAACTCTCGCCATTTCTCGTGGCTCGTCAAATCTTGCTTCCCCTATCCAAACATCAACCCGCATCAACCCCAACCCCACAGCCCCTCCTCCACCGCCGCCAACTACCGCCAGCGCAGCCGCAACACCACCACCACCGCCTCCTCCCTTCCAGACGACGTTATCCTCGAGTGCCTCTCACGCGTCCCTGCCACTTCCCTGCCGGCGGTCTCCCTCGTCTGCCGCCGCTGGTCCCGCATCCTCAACTCCGCCGCCTTCACCTTCCTCCGCCGCCGCCTCGGCCTCCTCCGCCCCACCATCTTCGCCGTCTCCGACTCCCCCCTCCTAGCCGCCTCTCACCGCCTCGGCGACGGCGGTCAGGAGGGGGGGGAGGACAAGTGGAAGCTCACTGCCTTCCCCGCCTGCTGCGACGCCGTTTTGGCCCACTCCCGCGTCGTCGCCGTCGGGCGGAGAATCTACGTCCTCGGACGCAATGTCGTGCTCCGGTACGACACGTGGACCGGGACGGTGTCGGAGCGGGCGCCGATGCTCTTCGCGCGGAAGAAGTTCGCCTCCGCGGAAATCGCCGGCAAGATCTACGTCGCCGGCGGGTCATCTGGTACCGCTGCGGTGGAGGTGTACGACCCGGCCACCGACGGGTGGCGCGTGGTGACGGAAGCGCCGAGGAAGCGGTACGGCTGCATCGGGGCTTCGGTCGACGGCGTCTTCTACGTCATCGGCGGCCTGAAGATCGGCTGCACGTGGGACGCGGCGCCGCGGAGCCAGGACGCGCTGGTCTACGCCCGGTCGATGGACATCTACGACGCGGGGGAAGGCGCGTGGCTGAGGAGCCGGATCGTGCCCGGCGGGGGTTGCGTGGTGGCGGCGTGCGCGGCTGCTGGGCGCGTGTACGTGCTGGCGAGCCACGCGCTGGAGCTCACCGTGTGGCGGTTCGACGGGCGGAGGAAGGGGGCGTCGTTCGGCGAGTGGTCGCGGATACGCTCTCCGCCGCTGCCGCCGCAGGTCCGGCTCGACAGCAGCGTGCGGTTCAGCTGCGTGGGGGTCGGCGACAAGGTGGTGTTGGTCCAGGTGCTGGGGTGCATTGATGACTTGTTACGGCGGAGCGGGAGGACCGTACGGGGACTGAGGGAGGGATTGGTTCTAGTGTACGACACCGCGGGTGAGGAGTGGAAGAGAGGGGCGGACCTTCCGGAGGTGATCCGACGCGCCGCCTGCGTGTGCGTGGAGTGCTGAATCCTTCCTTGAAAAGGGCTGTTCATGTTTTTCCTTTTTTTTCTTTTTCGTTTTCCTCGGTTGCTAACTTGCGCTTCGTGGGGGTGGGGGCAGGCGTGCGTGACGCTTTGGATTTGGACGAATCTGTGTAGCCTGAACCGTCGTTTGTCGGTGTCTGCCCGCGGAATTGGCTGCGCATGTTGAGGTGGCAGTGGTAACATGGGAGGCATGGTCTGTGACTGTGCATTGACATGAATATCTTTTTTTTTTTTTTTTTTTGGCGAGCGGGCCAATTTCGGGGTTAAAAAATTTTAATCCTATACGCCTTTTGTTTTGGAGGGTACCGGGGGCGTAGGGGCCTGCCTATCTATACTCAATTCTTTACCGCAATATCATTAATTTTTACAGCATTTAAAACGATGTATTTTATCCCAAAAGTGTTATCTATAATATATTTTATATTTCATTTCCCAAAGGAGTGAAAATGAAATCATTTCGATCTCACCCGTCTTGATTTTGGGTGCGTGTTTTGCTCTGTCACTATCACTTGTCACTGTTGCTTTTTAGAGGCAATAGTTGTCTATCTCTTGTACCCCAATCGGGCGAAGCCTCCAAGTGCCCCCTTTTTTTGTTGTGAAAAATGTTTTTGCTTGTGAAAAACAAGGGGAAAAAAATTACTAGCAGAGTAAATTTTGTTTCTCCACTGTCAAGACATAGATAAGCTTTTTTTAATTTAAGGATACGTTTGTTACAATAGTATTTTTTTATTAAAAATAATAGGACCGTCAAATTTAATCCTTTATTAGATATGGAATTAGGGTGAAAAAAATAGATAAAAATAAAAAAAAAAGTTAAAAAAATTATTTTTGATAAGGTGATTGATTAAGTTATACAAGAGATAGAAGAGACATTAAAATTATATTTTTATAAATTAATTACCGGATTATAAAAAATTTAAAAGAATACATTATATTTCAGTTATCAAATTTGTCAGTTGTTTTTCTTCTCATGGTTATTTATTTTTGAGGGTAATATTGTTATTTTATTTTTACTATATATTTTTTGCTCATTTTCATGCCACATTAGGGGAGAAAACTATAACTTTTCATGACTACCTATATCATTTTTTCACCTCTGTCATGTTTTTCATCTCATCCAAGCTTTCTTACTTATAAAAATATTTATAAGTGATACAAATTCACTCATAACTTTTAAAAATAATTTGACAAATATAGCTTAAGTTTCACCTCTAAATTTAGCAATACAGTTATAGCTTCAAATTTTGCTTGCGTAGTCATGCAAAATTGTAAAGCAGGAGATAAGGGTATGCATTTGGATCCAATTTTAAAGTTTTGTGGTCACATGCGAGTGCATGTTAGCTCAATCGCCATCGGTCCGAATGGGGATGTAGTTAAAGGCATAAATGACGAAGTCACAGGTGACTTTAATGGTTGATTTCATCAATTAGTGAAGCACTGCACGCAGGCAGACCCCAAATCACGTGGTGGTTCTCTGTAATTTAGTCATAATATTCGGTGATGCCAAAGTCTCACCAATCAGTGAGAGTGGGAGGGTGGTGATGCGACCCGCGAGAGCAAAAGATATTGGTGTGTGGGTCAGGCCGAATGTTATATGTTGGCCAATTATGGACCCATCCCGTCCGCCAATTTCTGGGCCACTTTGCCCAATTAATCACATCCCATCAAACACTTCGTATTTAAACTTTATTAAGGGAGGCCGTGTTAGGCTATATTTTATTTTTGTGGGCTTATCCTAATTAAACTTTCTATATAATATAATTAAAAGATAATTCTTTCTCATACAGGGAATGAAAAGGAGGTCACATTCAAAAGCAAGAAAAGGAAGCGATGATGGAGGGGTAGGGTAGGGTAGGGGGGCGGGTGCAAAAGCAAATTGATGAGGTCAACACCTAAACAATTAGGCAAATTGAACTCATTGCTTATTTTTGACTAATCAACATGCGTAAATGTATTACTAATTTGCTACTATACCATAGTCGGCTCCTGTAACAGAAGCCACTATGATCAAACATAGCTCAGACAACAGGGAGAAAAAAAAAACCTAAATACTATCAGTAGCGGGCGGTCACATGAGGAGCAGCAATTTCCCATTTCTTTGCAATTGTCAAGAGAGAGAGAGAGAGAGAGAGAGAGAGAGAGAGAGAGAGAAACTAAAATTGCAGAAAGGAGTTGAAGCAGACAGTCCAGCAATTCTCATGCCCTTCAACAAGCTCAGCATGCAGCAGCTGTCTCCTGATGCCAAAATATGTATGCACAAATCCAGGACCAATTCAACCCAACAGAGTTAACAAAAACAAGATACGTTTGCCACGCATGCAATTCTGGGGAGATATCAGAGTGGGGCAGCGGATACACAACCATAGCAAGATTGCAATGATTCATAATTAATCGATGCCATCCGAAAAGGCATTACATTTTGGAATTAGGTGGGATATTGAGGCTGGTAAAGTGTGTGTGTGTGTGTGGGGGGGGGGGGAGGGGGGGTGTTGTGGTTTGGTGGTGGACAAAGGGAGAGGAGAGTTGATCAGACAACATCACGTTCCAATTCATGAGTTATTTTAAAGGTATAGGCTAGCTAATTAATGACTTTTCAGCAATGATTTTTTTTTTTTCTTTCTTAAAAAAAGGACTGAAAACATATATCCGAGAAAGAACTAAATACATTCAAATTAGGCATGGCCAATGCTATCAATCCACTTACTTTTAGAAGTCGCAGTTACACACAGGTTGAATTGTTTCTAGTTGCACGAAAACTGGGGAATAAATACGGCTTCACTACTCTTGCTCCAACTTGGATGTTGAACTGCGCTGATTAACATTTTTATTCCATATATTGATCAAAAATCTCATTGTCAAATTGTCTGAATCCAGAAGTTTGGTCAACGCCGTTGCCGCCGCTCAACGTCCAATCTCCGATAAGGAAATGAATGTCCAGGACTTGTTCCATAATTATCCATAATAGTGACACATGGGCACTATTAGCCTAAGTGTCAGCATATAATTAGTGTATTATTCAATTACAATTACATACCAGTGATACGATAAACTGTTAGAAAACTTTTTTACGAAACATATCCATTGTTAATAATATTTTTATAATTTAAAAATAATTTTAGGATTTTGATAAAAATAATTTACATAAGGTTTTTTAAAATAAAATTTTGAAATAAAAATTGAAGGGAGAATATTCATACTTGAAGCATTACTATTTATCTTTTAAATAATTTTTTTAATAAAATTTTGAGATAATAAATAATAAATAATAAATAAAAAAAATATAATTTTGAAGAATAAAAATAGATATGGAGAATGAGATATGAAAAGATAAACAAAACATATCAAATAATATACTATTCATCACCTAAAATAGAAATTTAAATATAGAGCTAGTACATATATATGTTCTAGTATTAAGATAAAAAGACTTAAAAAAAGTAAAATTGTCATTAAAAATTAAAACTATTAAATTCAACAATGATAAATGGGTAAATTACAGAGTTACCCAATTTAATTCAACAGAATTAAATGTCAAAACATTTAATGTTTAACAAAAAAACTCTAGCTTTCATTTGTCACTTATAGTTAGGGGTGATCAAGAACTAAATCAAACTGGTGAATTAAATCAAATCGAACCGATTGCACTGAAAAAATGGTTTTTAAAATAAGATTGGTTTATTTGGTTTTTATTTTTGAAAAACTAATAATATTCGATTAGTTTGTGGTTTCGGCCATATGATTACTTAATAGACTGAACATACTATTCTGTGATGAATGTGCTTAGATGTTCGTCAATCCTTGTATTTAATATAGTCTGATTGGTTTATATATCTTTTGCTATCCCTATTATGTTGTTTAGCAAGATCTGAACTCGATAATATTTCTCGTATCCTGTGTTTTATTTGTTGGGTTTTGGACAGTAACATTTCAAATTCAGATTTAATATCTCATTTTCTTAGATGAATATTTAATGTTTTCAAACCATTTTTTGGTGATGAGGAATGTATCTTTTTTAAAAATTTGTTGTTAAAATTTAAAAACTGATTCAAACTGATGAACTGAACCGAATTTTATGTATCGAACTAAATTAAAGACAGATGGTTTTTAACTTTTATTAGTTGGTTTTGGTTTGAATTTTTTCTAAACTGAACGTCTTTGGTTTGATTTAAAAATTATATACAAACCAAATATAAATGCTCTTAACCAAATTTAATTTAAAGGGTTATTAACTTAAACTAAATGATTCCTCAATCACATTATTAATCCCAATATTCATGCTAGTGGAAATTTTAACAATCCCTTTGATATTAATTGTGAGTATAGAGGTAGTTTAAGGGAAAGATTGGATTGAACGAAGTGAAAATATCAAAATAACAATCCCTTTGATATGAAAGGCCTCATTTCACTAATAATAATAAATATATAAAAATTATTTACAAGTAAGCTAATAACAATCTATGAAAATAAAATGATTTCACTAATAACAATCTCTTTTTTAATTTGTTCTATTTTATAACTTTTGTTAGAGTAGGTAAACTGATATTCTAATGAGGAATTGACTTTAAAAAATAAAAATAATATAAATTTATGAATATAAAATTATTGTTGGATAATTAATTAGTAAATTAATGATTAATTGACTGATATTAAATAAACAAAGAAGAAAAGGTGACGAGTAAAACAATGGTGGGTATTGTCTCAGTTGCCTTTATATATTTTAAGTTAATTTTCATAGTTTCCAAAATTTTTTGAATCTTAATCGATAGGATTCGTTTTCATTTTTCGAGATATTTTCTTTTCATTTACTGATTTATTTATCATTTCTTTAAGAAAACATAATTTATCTTCACATTATTATGAAAAGGTCAAGCTAAAGCTTAATCTTGGATTATAGGTGTAAGCTCTAATCACATGGCTTCACATCAACAATATCTACATGAAACGGATTGCTTACTCCTAGCACTCCTCTCTCTCTCTCTCTCTCTCTCTATATATATATATATATATATATATATATATATATATATATATATATATATTCAATGACCATTATTATAGGGAATGAATGCTTAAGAAGATACAATTGTCTTAAAATCTATCATACATATAATTATACATTAGAATACTTCTGTATATTTCCAAATCAATATAAATCACACAACTATCATATATTAATCTTATACATGTTATGTTTATATCACCATTATAACTTTTACGGATCCATGTCTTAGAATCAAATAATAATTCAACCAATAATCAATACAATCCAGACCAAGGGTTTACATCAAGGAATTGAAGGTAACAAAGAGTGTTCATGTATTGCCAATTTGCTGGTCTTTACCAACACTTGAAAACAATGCTTATTAGAGTAGCGTGAGCAAACAATGCTTAGTATGTAACCTAAACCTTTATATCACCTTGCAGCCTAACTAAAACTTAGAGTCCACATGTCAAATTAATGCATGTATATACCAGTGCAGTGCTCTAAACTACCAAACAAACCAACAATTATATCAAGTCAAGTACTAACAAGAGCAGATGTAACAAATCAAACCTAGCAACAGTGAGATCATACAGCAAACCAAGCCAACCAATGGTTGTCATCAAGTAATCCTATAAACTAGGTTGTGGCAGTCACTATGAACAACATAAGTCATTTGCACAATCTAGGAGCAACTAATGTCATCCATCAAACCAATAAAATCTCATATCAATGGAAGAGCCAATAGACACCTAACACACTAACATCTCTCATATTAATTAGTAGGGGCAATGGCACCTCAATCAATGATAATATATATCATATTGATCAAACTTATATTACTTATCATATCAACTCCCATAAATTAAAAAGTCAAGATAAGCCTCCCACTAATGATACAAATGTCATCTACCAACAACTCTCATAATCATATATATAATTTATAGTTTAGACAACAAACCCATACATCAACACAATCAACAACAAAGCAATTAATATCCATTAAGATTATCCAAGCTCCATAACTCCACATCAATACAATATCAAAATAATACCAAAACAACATAAAAACAATCATTTATTTGTTAAGTTCGCAAATTGTGGGCATAAACCTAGTTGGTTGCATTAAATTTTTTTGTCAACATTCAATATCTTATAAACATAAAAAAATAATAAAACAAAACTTCTTTGAACTTTAGACTCCTAATTAAAATTTTATATATATATATATATATGAATATAAGGACATAAACTAATTAATGAAAGATAAAATAGATTCTTTAGTCATATGATTTATCTCATTTGAGTAATGTTAAATACAAAATCCTTTTGTAAAAGAATTCACGCACAACTAATATGATAGTATCTTATTAGTTATAACCTACTGATAAAATTTTATCAAATTATTGAATCAATATAATAATATCAAGACCAAAATATGTGAAAACTTACATATAAATAACTTGCAAATAAACTTTCTCATCTCATTTTGAATCACAAGACAGGACACATAGCCAACTTAGGCTATGTTAATGTGATATGTGAGTCAAATATATTTGTTGTTCCGATGGCTTCAAATTCAATGAAAGAGTTGAGCTTGATTGTGTGTAAAGGTTTCTTCGGAGAAAGATTATATTGAAAATAAAAATAAAATTTTCAAATGGAGTATAAGTACAACAGTTAATTGACACAAAAGGCTTCAATATTCCTTTGCGATGGAATTGTTTATTTTTCGAGTAGGTAAAGTGATTTTCTAATGAGGATGAGGAATTGCCTTTAAAAAATGAAAATATTATAAATCTATGAAAATAAAATTAAGATCGGATCGGATAACTGACGGCATAATTAATTAGTAAATTAATAAGTAGCTGGTGTTAAATAAACAAAGAAGAAAAAACGACGAGTAAAGCAATGGCGGGCATAGTACCACCAGTTGCCTTTTTTTTTTTTCGTTTTCTTTTTGTTATAATTCCATGATAAAAAATATATTATCGGATACAAATGTGCAATAAATTAACTATGATTCGAAAAAAAAAAGTGAATTGATGATCGACTGCCATATATTAAAAAAAAAAGTTAACGATTTGTGGGCATATATATTATAAGCCTAGTTGCCTATTTCTTTTAGTTACCTATATTTCTTCTTATCGATCGAGGTCAGGTAAGCAAGGGAACAAAATTTGGAAACAGGTGGTAAAAGAAAGTTGCCTATTTCCTTCAACAACAACATAATTGGAAACTCGAAAAGTATATAAATATATACCATAATTAATTACCTCTATTCATCCGATACGTCCTTGAGAAAGAAACAAATTAAGAAAAGTCGGTCGCGCGCTGCAGCAACAGTCCAGAGACCGTCACCACCACCACTATGATGATGATGATGATGAGAGTGTTCAAGCAACAACAGCCGCAGCGATTGGTTCGTGCACTTGCGACGACCCGCATCTCTCGCATCTGTACTGGTACCGCTGCCCCATTCACTGCCGTGAAGCGTCCTTCCCTCAGGCCCACGCCTACATTAATGCACCACAACACTACCAGAATCAGCTGCAACCTCATCAGGCGCTGATCGACGGCGGCGGCAACGGCACTGGTGCTGATGATGATCGTTTGAAACAATGGTTGGAGGATTTGACGGCGGCGATGCTTCCTAAGATGGTACAAGAGCGCTGCTATTCTAAGGATGATACTCATCCTTTAGGAAGCAAAGACGATGATGATGATCATCATGAAATGGACTACGAGAGACTGACTTCATTCTTGAGGTACGACAACTCGTTTTTGACGCCCTGGAACTGGAAGCCTAATTGTGATGAGGAGCAACACGATGATGATCAAGAAGACAACAATGGGAGTAGTACTGATGATAATGTGGGTGGATCAGCTCGTAAAAATGACAGCAGTACTGGAGGGTTCGTGCAGTTTCAACCCGGGTCCTTCTCCTATTATTGTGATTAATTAATTAATTAGCAGGTCGGTGGGTTCTGATTTTCTGGGGGAGTTCGGTGGTTGCTCTTGAAGATTATGAATTTCCAAATTTCTGAATGCCGGCCAAAGTCATCAGGAGGGTCTAGACGATGGATGGATACATTAGTATCATTTGGAGGAGGCAGCTCCAAGAGACAATGATTTTTTTTTTTTTTGGGCTTCATCGTGTGAATTGTCTTCAAACTAAGACTATATATGTTACTCTCTTTGCAATGCACAAATTCAAAGCATACATTAGTGGCATCGTTTGTTACATAATCTTCATTTGTCCAGAAAAGCAAAATATTGTGTTTCCAAATTGTCAAGGCCAACTGATATGACAGTTAACTGCACTTTACTCAATACTACCTTTTTTACTAAAATCAATTTTTACGGTTCTAATGACGTCTGATTTTTTAGATAACCACCCCCCCTTTTTCGCAATGTTAACATAATTTTCAATGTTTTTTGCTAGATAATTGCCTAAAACTATAGTCCTAGAGCTGTTATCTCAAATCAATCCTTTTGAAATTAAACTTACAAGATGTTATATTTGTACGAAATTGAAAGTAAAATAGTCCACATCCCCACATGAGCCAAGGATCTATTCCAGGTCGCAACTGGTCAATAATTTGTCATTTTAAATCTGGTTATTTGAGTTTGAGGTTTAGAGATGTCTGGAAACTCTGGTTATACAAAAAAAAAAAAAAAAACCAAACAACCGATGCAGAAATCGCATCACACCAGTCAATTTTAAATTTTTTCTGGAAATACGAGGGTTGGTGGGATTGTGACGCTAGATTCTAGCCTTCCGGTCGTCGCACATCGATCAAGGGTAAGTGATAAACTGATAATTATCAGACATTGAATGCTCCTTCTAAATTCTTTAAATATAAAAAGTCATTATACAACTACAATATATTATTTTACAATTTACTTTCATTTTTATTAATATATTATTTATTAATATTATTTATTTTGATTAATTAAGAAGAGGAAGGAGAGAAGAGAATTTTAAAAAAAATACCAAAAAAAATAAACGATTACTTTTTATTTTTAATGTAATAATTTTTAAATATGAAGAGTTTATTAGAATATTTTTAATATTATTTTTTATTTTATCTTTATTCTTATTAAAATAATATTTTTTATTTTAATTTTTTATTATTTTTATTAACACATGTGGATGTGGTGACTTAATAAATGTGAGAAAAAAAATATAATATTAAAAGCAAATAATTATTTTTCATAAATAATTATAGCATTTGAGAAATATTTTAGAGTTTGATTTTTATGGGCTAAAAAATATTTTTATCATAACTTATTCAATTTTTTACTGAAATTAGACCCATTAAGTACCTTGTCTGGAGAATTTGTTCTTCTGGGATCGGCCCTGTGGCACTTGAAAATTTGAGGAAAATGTCATCTGTTTTATACACTTGGTTTGATAGTTACTGCTCTTTTATTGACCTATAAAAATCATGTAAGTTGTATATTTTCTGGACAAAAAAGGATCCAATGGGTGGTTTTCTGTTGGTTTTATTTTCTCTATCTTTGATGCATGCATTTTCCCTAGAGCATCGTTGTAAATTCTTAAAA
Organism: Taxillus chinensis; assembly: GCA_023512835.1. Classification (NCBI taxonomy): domain Eukaryota; kingdom Viridiplantae; phylum Streptophyta; class Magnoliopsida; order Santalales; family Loranthaceae; genus Taxillus; species Taxillus chinensis. The sequence continues at coordinate 5,376,430 of CM042085.1, forward strand.
GAGCCGTCGCGTCAATGCTTGCATAGATTTTTCATCAGGTGAGGGGTGGATTGGCGCCATGAGTGGCATTGAACCATTGATGCCTTTCTTCGCATTATGTTGGAATCATTAGTAAATTCTTAATTTATTGATAATGTAAATAAAACTTTAATGTTTAATTTTAAAACTTAATTGTTTTGATCGTGTAGACGCAATAGATTAAAATTTGGGAAAATAGGAGGGTAATAGGAGGAAAGCAATAATTAATATTGTATGTTATGAATGAGTTGTTAATTATTATTATTAATAATTTAAAATTAATAAATTTAAATTTAATAATTATATTAATATGATGATAAATCCAAATTGTTATCAAAACTGTCACTGTTATAATAATATTAAATGAAAATCATTGACGTATGATTAATTAATTAATTTAAATTTAATAAGTTTTTAAAAATATAAGAAAACAATTTTGAAAGACTTATTTGAAAATTTCAAATACGATACCAAAACTCTAGCTTTTATAATACTTAATAATATGATGAAATTCTAAGTCCACCCCGTTTACTATTTATTACCAATTGATCTCATTTATACTTAAGGACTCCTTTGGTATATAGAATGAAATTGTAGGGAATTAAATCATTAAAATAATAAAATTAACATGAAAAATACAATAATTTTTTTGATAAATAAAATAATATATTAAAATAAATATTAAAATATTATTATAATTATTAAAATTTATTAAATAAAATTCTTTTCCTCTCTCATCTCTCCACCTCCCTAAGGCCCAGCCCCACCTCGCTGCCTCCCCCTACCGGGCGATAATAAAAAAGATTTCCCTAAGAAAACATGGAAGTAAGAGGAATGAATTTTTTTCCTTTTCACGGCAATCTTAATTTCATTTTATTACTAGAAAAAAATATGATTTTTTTTATTTTCTTTTCCTATCAAACATGTCATTACATTTAAAAAAACATATGTTGGGGTGTTACCTTATAAATTCAAATATGTTCCAAAAGCAAAGTTCTAAACGATCAACTTGCACCAAAGAGTAACACAATGGTTTTAGGGGCCTGTTTATTTCGTTTAAAATAAATTAAAAGATCTTTATATATTGGCGAATCACATGCGAGGGCAATTCTGTGACAACTACAACAGAAATGAATATTACCAGCCTAATTCAAAATAAGCTCAAGAAGAACGCAAATGTATTAGATCCGCAACAACGCTTCAAAAAAAAAAAAAAGAGTAAAGATTTTACAGTTTGAGAGAGAATGAAAAAAGAAGGAAAATGAAAAAAAAAACGAAAGGGAAAATGGCTTCCACATGTTTCTTCGATCTCTCGGGTTCATATGGCCACTTCGATTACAACTCACAACTAATCTGCAGGTAATAAGAGCTCTGACCTGAGTGATAGACTCATTACAATATTGGTGAATCAATCCCATCTCCCCTCCCCCAGTGTACTTGAGATTTCAGAAAATGATACCTCGGTTGCTTTGATCTTCTGCCTTAATTAATCATCAGAACATGGCAGCTCATTCAGGTCAAAAGGCAGCACATTAATCAACTTCTCCTCCCTTTGCCCACGTTCCATCAACCGACAATCTTCAACTGACTCCAGAGTCGGCGGCTCCTGAGAGATGGAATCGCGGACGATGTTGCAACGATTGCGATCATCATCACTAGAAGACAAATTCGCAGCAGCAGTGGCATTGTCCCCGCACGCGTACTTCTTCAACGGCAGCGGCGTAGGCAGTGTCAGCGGCAGTGCCATTGTCCTGTGCTTCTTCCGAGGCGGCGCTCCTGTGAGGACTCGGCGCTCTTCATAACCAATCGGGCGAGGAGGTGATGAAAATTTAGGGGAAGATTGGCGGTGAGAGTCAACGGCAAGCATGAGAAGACGGCGGAGGCTTTCCAACTCCGGGTCGATCTCTACCTCTTCCTTCTCCTTCCTCTTCTTCTTCTTCTTCTTTTCCTCTTTGGCAGTACTACTACTGTCGTCATAAGAAGCAGAAGAAGCAGCGGCGGCGGATGATGAAAGCGATGCAGAAACCGGTGCTCCTCTGCCTCCACGCCTGCCTTTCCTGGACCATTGCGGCAGCGACTTCAAGAGACCATCAGACGTCGACGGCGATGAAGAAGAAAGTGGCCTGCTATGATTGTCGGAGTCAGTGGAATGGGATGTGATGGAAGTGGAACGCCGCAAGGAGGTTTTCTCCGTCGCCTGGGGCAGCGTGCACCCTCCCCAAGCACGGTCGGGGTGGCAGCTCATGCGGCCGAACAAGGCCTTGTCGGTCGAAAACGTGTTGCCGTTTAGGCTGCTTGATGGCGTCAACATGTGATGGGGCTGCTTGCAGCTGGGTGGTTTCTTGAGTACGAAGAGTAAGCTTTTGGGATCTGGGTGTTTGAACATCTTCCACGCCTCATGCTCCGATCCAATCATGTTCATGGTGTGGGATTTACTGATTTAGAAGGATGAATGAAACGGTGTATTTTCACACACTTCTCAATTCCTAAAACGACTGAAACTGAGCATAAACAAATGAAAGTTGCTTCCTATTTGGGCAGTGTGTGGACTATATAGAGAAGGGGGACGGAGAGCAGAGATGAGAGTGAGTTTCCTATTATTAATTAAAACTATGGTTTCCTAGTTTTGTGGGTAGCAGACGAAGAAACCATCAGAGTTTCCTTTTTCTTTTCTTCTTTTACGTTCCTTTTAAAAAAAAAAAACAAATGCAGAGTTGCCTGTTTCTGTTTTTTTTTTCTCATTATTAAAGCTAAAGTTTCCTATTTTTGCTAATAAGTGCATAATAATTTTAAAAACGATTTTCCAAAAAAATAAAAGTCTAATGCATCGATGTACCTTTTTTTTAACAAATGCATATATTGCATGCAACATTTTTTTTAAATGTGCGTGCTTATATATAGTGATTGAAATCATAATTCATCTGTCTTTCACTATATATATATATATATATATATATATATATATATATATATATATATATATATATATTGTATGAGATGTCAGATCCCTAATTATAGAATTAATTATGTGAGTTTTAAAACCCAAAACGCCTGAAGATAAAGATGACATAGTCACAAAGAGACAATTCCAATTTCGCCTTCAATATGCTTCTCATGCCATAACCATTGAGGTCAGGTAGTAGCCATTTCAAGAAATCAACAGCCGAATCGAGTGAATTAAATAAATAAAAAACAATTTTTCGTTGTTGGTGAAGCATTTGCAAACAAAATTCGTAAAATGCATGCAAACATGTTCTAAAATATGCGTTCACAATTGCATATAATAATAAATATAACATAAACAACCTTATATAAAATTTGAGTTCTGCTCTATTCATTAAAAAAATTAAAAGTAACATCACTTCAATTCTGAAGGAAGCTTGCCTCTATTTTGTTTAGCACAACTGCACAATGTCTCGTTCTCTTAGTGGATTTTTGGCACGAGAGATGATTTTGATAGGAATAAAATGTAATTAATATGGATAAGGAATGGAAATGAAATGGGATTGGGGGAATGAATTTTGGTAGTTTTCATTGAAATGAAAATTAGCTAAGGAATGAGTTTTGAATGTACCAAACATAGATATAGAAATGAATTTAAGATTGATATCATTCTACAAAATATGTTCTTAACAGTCTAAGTAGATGGGAGCAATTCCTTTTCAATCTTAAATATATATCTTTATTTATTATAATTATTTTAAAATAAATTCATTATTAAGCAAATACAAGAAATTTATCCAAAGCGGAGTTTTATAGAAATTTGTATGTGTCTTTGTTCTTTAAGTTGTTTGTTTCATCAAAAAATTTAAAATCTCAAAACATAACATATCATATTTCCTATTACTTCAATGAAAAGAATTTTAAAACCTAAAATAACAAGTTATAATTGTTAGAGATATTTCTTTCACCTCTAAATAAGTAGCCTACTAGAGTCATCCCAATTAAAAAATTTGTCTATAGCATTATGCATAGGTAACATCACATGGATTGAGCTTGATCGTTACAACTCAATCCAAAGCATTCCATTTATCAACTGTATAAGAGGAGGAATATTCACATATCTCAAAATGTTAACCACACCCATCAATAATGTTAATGGATTAAGCTGCTCCTTATAAAAAAAATAAATTCATATAGTAATAATATTATTTGAACATAACTATTTTTTTAAATTTTCAAACAAAAACATAATGTTTGAATAATATTATTGAAATATAAATGCAATATTTAAAATTTTATTTTCAAACAAATATAATAGAAAATTTAAATAAGATTGTTCATAGAATATTATGAGAATATAAATAAAATATTCAAATAATATTTTTCGAACATTCTATTTATGTTTTAGGATTATTATTTGAAAATCATCAAAATTATTTTTTTATGCTTTTGTAATTTTAGTTGAGATTTAAAATGATAAGGGTGTATTTTAGCATTGTATAATTAGACTAAACAAAAACAAAAACATTGATAGAACTCTGGAGTACACAACTAATAGAACATCCAACTTAATGCTTTGTTTCTTTGCCTCTTTTATTATCCAACTTAGTAAATGAAATATCACATATGGCCTAAAAGTAATGAAAAGATATAAGGTCGACTCTACCCTTTTGCAACCTCAAGTGGTCGTTTGAAGTTTCTAAATTTTAGGGCCTTCAAAATTTGTTTTATATAAGAGGAAAGTGATATGATGACAGTTCTAATATGAAAGAAACAATAAATATAAAAATGTAAAAGGGTTTTATTTTAAAATTTTACACCTAAAGTGGCACAAAATGCAAGACACATTTTATCGCCTAACTACTTAATCAAATTTTACCAATCACTTGACCAAGTTTTACCACCTAATCACAAGCATACATTAATATATAACTATAAATATAAATAGAAAATATGTTAACATTTAAATAAAAAATACATATATTTTGAACACAAATATATTAATATATAACTATAAATATAAATACAAAATATGTTAACATTTAAATAAAAAATAGGTACATTTTGAATACAAATATCATCATATTCATATATGTATTTAAATAATGACAATTATGAATACAAAAATATCTTCTTCTTCAACATTTTTTTTTCGAATAACAAATGTACATATAAGCTACAGTGGTTGGTCCATTGATGGACCAGACTCTAAATATGGATTGTTGGGCATGGATTGGAAGCTTTATCGCTTCTTATAAAGCTATACTTGTTTTTGAGCCACTAGGCTATTAGACATTGTTTACTGGATTGGCATAGGTGGTTTCGAAGTTGTTATTATGTAATTGAATTTCAATGACAATTTAACATACTCGGGTTGGACCGCGTGTGGCCTAAAATTAGATTCGAAGTTAATGCCTGTGTTTGTACTGCTTTTCCTCTTCAATTAAATTACTTACCAAAAAAACAACCTGAAGAGTCGTCTCCTTGGAGATGGAAGCATCGAAGTTGCAATGATAAGGAACATCATCAGAAGACCAATTTACAGCAGCAATGACATTGCCCTCGCACGTGTACTTCCAAGCAAAACTGGGCAATATAGGCCATCATAACATTACAATTAAGTGCAAGTGACAAGCAGCAGACATAATTGCTGTTAACAAGTGGGTTAGTTTACTAGTTCTACATGTAACATAATTGCTTTATGTAGCCACTACGAGCTTACATGCAGTACAAAGAAAAAGGTTGCAACACTTGGGCGAGTGACATTAAATCGCTTTATGAAGTCCGTTCAAGGCCCCCTAGCCGTCAAAATCTGAGTCAGAAAATTAGCAGGGAAAAAAATATGAGAGCTACTGGCGTTTTGATGATGGCAACAAGCAGTCGTACAGTCGTTCCATTCGCGATGTCACAGTCAGCTTATAATCAGTATGAAGGCCGGGCTTTCCCAAATCAATAATATCCTGCCTCAAACTGTTGATTACAGTCACTCATTAGCAGGGCAAAATGTCTAGCGTGCTTACACAGAGACATACAGCCATTAAATAATGTAACCATATGATTGTGGGATCGGTGATGTAATACTTACCATGGCCATTCTCCAGATGCTTTTGCATGCCTCTCAACAGCTCCATATAGGCGATTTAGATTATACAGCACCAATCCAAACATGAAACGAGCATCATTTTCCTGACAAAGCACAGGGATTAAATATTAATCTTTGGTAGGAAAAAAGTCCAAAAATAAGTACTTCGGTAAAAGAACAAAAATATGTCGGCAATAATTTTGTACTGGGAGGAGAGAGATATACATCACATCTCTCGTTATAACATGTGCACAACAGTTTAAATGGAACTACAATTTTAATATATTATGAATATTAATTTGAATTCTTTACCAATCCCTGATTCACACAAGTTTGGTATTGCATAATACTTCTGTCGACCTCCACAATAAGAAGCCTCCTTTGGATTCGGGCAATCCTTCCCCTACCTTCTGCTCTTGTATCCTATATGAGAATAAGAAAGAAAGGGTGTAAAACATATAAAGAAGAATATAGTTCTTCCATTGAGAAAGATTATGGAGGATTTAAACTTTTTAAGTAATCTCGGTGTCCAAAAAAAGCATTATTCCTTTAGAAATCTTAAACAAAGCAATTCTGCAGAGTGCCTCAGAATGAAACTATATTAGTACTAAATGCCTCTCAAAGCAATTTTGCTGAGGCCACAGATGCAAGAATCCAATGATAGGCATCAAAAATTCAATTGCTATATTTTCTAGATTTATTAGAAGGTAGAATAGTAGACATACCAAGTTTCAAACCACTTAATGGGAAGAAGTATAAGCATAAAAAACCTAATTTAGATACCAATCTAATAAAAAACCCAACTATAATATTCCTAAACTAGATAAGTTGTACTCATCAGAAACTTAAATTTAACATTTTTATTATGAATGTCTTAAACATAAGGATTTTAAAAACATTTATGACAATTATCTTGCTAGTAAGATGTACAAGTCCTCACATCTCTCTTCAGCAAAACTTTTGACTCAAGGTATTCACTATATACCTCTTAATGAGCATGATTATTCATGACTGCCTAGTCTGGATATGTAAGATACCCCAGGACCCAATATCAAATATAGACTTCTGTGGAAGAGGTGAATCTCTAATACATTATTGGGCCAAGCCGAACTAACATATAAAATAAATAAATACTAAACAAACGAAATTTTAAATAATATTTCTCTTCAATAAACTCTGAGTCTAGTACTTCATCAATGTGCATGAAAATATCTTACAACACAAAAAAAATGGCAGGTCGTGACAGCACTTTTTATTATGCCGTGACAAATCTGTCTCATTAGACGCTTCAAATCACTTCTTAATTACTCTATGTTGTGGAAGTGCAGATCTGAGCATCAACTTTGTTGCGAAGGAGGAACACATTAACACAACTATTCAGATCAATAAAGTTTTCAAAGTAAATACATGATTTTGAAGAGTATCAGGCTATATTGATATCGAAGGCATCTTCTGTACCATGTTCTTACAAGGCAAATTTAGCTTATAAATTGTGTTGCCCTAAAATCAAAAGCACTTCATGGTTCTCTTACCTGTTTGAACCATGCACGCATCAACATAAGCAAAATAAAAGAGAGAAAGAAAGCAGGCAAAGCAGCCAGAACAGCAAAGTTGATTTCATTGGCTTTTAAAATTTGTTCAAGCTCCATCATCGCCCTGAAAAGGCATGATTGTCAGGACCTATGAGAATGACGAAAAAAATGACCATAGAAGTGTGAACTGAACTCACGTTTCAATATCAAGTTTCAGCTTCTGAACCTGTAATTGCACAAGCACATTGTTACACGGTTACATTACCATAAATACACAAATCCTAAGGAAAAAAGACATTACCTGAATCAGCAAAGCACGAACAAGCTCACCCCCAACAAGATTTTGAATTGGATGCGTCAGTTCCTTCTCATACCTACAATGGATATAAACAACTATACTGTCATAAAACTCATCTGGGAGGTGCTTTACAAGCACAACAATGCTTTTGTTGTTTTTTTTTTTCTATTTTAATATACTTAAAGAAACGACCAAAATAAAAGCAAGAGAAGATCCACCTGGCCATAACTATTTCAAGCATTTCCCCGTCAGATGCATTTTCGGGAAATTTTTGACCCTTTGTCTGCTCGCTGAAAGTCAACAACATTCTGTAAACCATGAAGATAGGCATGTTAAGGTTAGATATATATAAAAATAAAAATAAAAACACTTGTTGACCTTTTATACTGCTTTGAAGTTTGAAATCGTAATAGAGAGATAAGGCCACAACAAATCCAAGGTCCTAAATTTCCCCTGAGCATTATTGGACTCAGCAGTTCAAGTCATATTCTGTTTCTAATTTATTAAGTTAAAAAAACACTTCAAGAAAATCAAGCACTGGGTAACTTGGAGCCAAAGAAGTGCTGATTAAAATCTATGTCAAAGACAATTGACACGGGTACTAAATTCACAACACTAGTTCTCAATTAAAAATATAATAAGGAGGCCAGCCCATTGCTGTCATTGCATAAAGCACCCATGCAAGGCTCAAGAAACGCAAATGGCAAGCATCCTTATCCCCATTTTGCAACGCTAATTCCACTAGAGCAGAGTAATTATAGCAATTATAGCAATCAAAAATATGAAAAATGAGGTAAGGGAAAGAAGAATACAAAGTAGGCAAATTCAATCATACACAGAACTTATACATGTCACCAAATCAAGCATGCAATTCTAGGTCTTGTACGTGTTTTTGGTGTTGCAAACTAAATACATTTAGCGCTTTCATATTTCAGGGAACCAACTCACTGAAACCAGAAACTAGATTTAGAACTTATTGATGTTTTGTAGTCATAAAAAGCAACTTTGAAACATAACCTGTGCAAAGAGTTAGCTGTAAGCTGAACTTCATCAAGCTCCATCACTCCTTTATGTCTCTTCCTAAATGTATCAAAGAGTTCATCTCTAATGGACAAAATCTGATGAAAATTTCAAAAAAAAAAAAAAAAAACACGATTTTAGTTATTCACATGGAATAAGCTTGAAGAGCATTACAATTGGTGAGAGCATTATAATCCAAACCAATCATTGTACAAGGAGAGGGAGAGGGAGAGATTACATCATTATATTTATAATAAAATTACAGTTAGGACATAAAATTTTACAATAATTCTAAAATATATGGAAAAAGAATTATTGCAGAGAATGTCTCGAACTAATAATACCAAATCTCATATATAAGTTATAACATCCCCATCGGTATGAAACTTAAATTTTAAGTTTATCTTAAGCAACACTTCCCATCAAAATGAAATTTCATAAGAATAAAAAAACAACAGTTCTAGATTGAGATTTGTTACGGACAAAAGATGAAACTTGATCAGACTGAAATACATTGCAGCCTTGTTATAATGTAACATTAGAACTACTGGGTTCCTTTTGTTTTTTACGAAAAAAACAGAGATAAAAGGACAGTATTATATTCTAAGCAACCTAGATTCACAGCGTTGAGTTGATACAGCATATATAATATAACATTAAAGTGCAACTAAAATGCAAGGCAAAACTGCCATGAGACTGTTATTAATTTAATTATACATGTGCATCCCTTTAGATTCTATGATTTTGATTGATTCCATTGAACATTTCCATTTCCATAAATTATGCTACTTTATAGTAGTTTGATCATGCAATCTGTGCATTCTGGTTTTCTTTTGTTTCCGGTCAGCAATTTTAAAGTACATTTTGTCCTCTTTGCTGAATTTTGCACCTTTTGGTTTTCTTCTTCTCTCCTCTTAATAAAGCCTCTTTTCTTATCAGAAAATATTGTGCAGTTTGTTTCCCTGGGAAATGATGTTATTAACATTTCCATCAAATACAATCTTATGCCATACATTGTAGTATTTAATTATGCAAGTCAATCTATTAATACTAACATATTTTATAGTAACAGCATGCACTAACACACATGGCTTTTTCCAAGGCCCACTATATTATGCATTGGGTTGCAAGACATTAGTTTCCAAACTTGAATTACATTTTTAACAGCATCATCCGTGAAAGCATCAAAATCACCTCATTTCATGGTGACCTTACAATCACTGACCATTTCAAAAATATGAGTGGTAAATAACAGGCAAGTTTGGCTGATATGCAGCGAATAGATTCAACAGTAGGACAGGTAAATGATATCAGAAACAGCTTTTGATTAAATCAACCAAGCATCAATTTGATAAAGAATATAAAGAAATTTGAAAATGAAATAAAATAGTGATGGAAAAATTAAAAGCTCACTGGTTGCTCTACATGGTCTTTCCAAAAGACAATTGTTGAGTCTTTTGCTTCACGAACCCAGTTGTTAATGTCAGGACTTCCCATCAAACTACTATGACGTAGGAGCCAAAATGAACAAATTGAGAGACCAGCTGCCCCGCATGTGTAATGGGACCAGTATAGAGTTGCTTTCCCAGGTTTTTGGTATTTATTCACCTACCAGATTTTAATGCAATATTGGCACATTTTTGAATAATATAAAACCATACTATAGGACGATCAGATAATAGCTGACTGAAAAAATGAATTGTCTGAAATGTAGATTAGCAAAAAAAAAAAGAAAAAGATAAAAGAATAAATAATCATAACATGGGTGATTAGGATGATGACATTTTTAACTGCACCAATTTCTATTCCAAATTTTAGTGAAACATAAGGAAATATGAACCCAAAACAGCTTTGAAGTTCTTAATGATTAGTGCCTCACCTTCATACAACTTATCAACAGGCACAAATTTAAGTCTTCTAACATGCATATTTCACTACAAAGTACAAATTACAAAATAAATATAAAACATTAACTGTTTGAGAGAAACTAGTACCCTCACCACTATTTGGCCTAATTTTCTTTTATCAGAAAATTCTTAATTAAAACCACCAAAAAGTGATAAAAAAAATCACAAAAGGATTACAGAATTGAAACTTCAAGACAATCATCATCAATGGGGATATTACAACATACTGCAATATCCTTCAAAAAATCTCACAGCTCTCCTTTTATCCACTAAAGACTGCTCTCTCCATCTTCAACGATCCAACAATTTTGTTCCTCCCACAAGACCCAAAAGATGATCGGAGGAATTGCATGAATCACTCATTTCACCTTCTCATGCACTTGTAGCCCATTTCTAGGCTCACTCTTTCCCTATAAGGGCTCAAACAAGATCTAAGACAGCCAAGGCAAACTCCTACAACTGAGTAGCCCGCCTACAATGAAGAAGAAAGTCATCAATTTGCTCCCTAATAACTAATGACACACTCCTTCATTGAAGCTAATCCAACGCAAGGACTTTTCCCCAACCAACCTCCCACTCAAAGAAACCGAGCTGGGTGGGAAACTTGGCCCTACAAATACTGCTCCACAAGCACCATTGAAAACCATGGTATGCCACCCAGTTCAGACCTCAAAGAAGCTCTTAACCAAGAACACCCCATTTTTTGTCCTACTCTAAGCCACCCAATCCTGCTGCCCCCTCACTACAGTACACATGTACAACACCTGAAAGAAAGCCAAAAAAAGCCCTTAACTTTTCAATTGAGCATACCTCATAAACTTGACATTCCAAATCTCTCCATCACCAAATGCATCAACTACTAGCCCATTCAAAAAAGTTTAATCTTGCACTCTTGGAAACACCACCTGCAACAGGCAATCCTCACACCAAACAGCCTTCCAAAGGGAGATAGAAGATAGAAGTTCCTTCCCTCAGCATCCATACAAGAATTTGAAGGAAGGTCTCCTAACCTGACTCTATAAACTTCCATACCCGACCCAATGAGGCCTCCTCAGCGATTGTGAAGTCCAACCAAAGTAATCCAAACCAAAAATATATTCAATCATCCTCTGCTACAAAGTACAAACTCCACTCTTCCACCATAAAACACCATTTTCATTAACAAGCCATGCATAATCGGTTAAATTGCCATCCCTACTTGTACTCTAAGTGGATTCCTATTTCAAGCACATCAGCTGAGCTTCCCCAAAGAACCTCTTCTGAATGGCCTCCTACTGTTTAGCCACCAAAACCAGAATTTGGAAACTCGAAAAGCCATGCATGTTTCCATCCCAGCATTTGCCACTTCAATCTTCCAACCACCGGATCCCAAATCACCTTAGACCTAGTCTAAGCTCCAGAAGACAGCCCCCCTCCCAGCATCCAATCACATGAGCAGCAAACTCCCATCAAGCCCTTCCCCCACTGCCAATGTTTCATTAAATGCGCTGGAAATTATAATTGAAGCTAAGCCCTGAGAACATAGAGTCTCCACTCCAAATAACCATGTCAAGAATGTAATACATACCTCTTGAACTCTATCTTCATGTCATTTGCCCCCTCGAACTTTAATCAAAGACATTAAACAAGGTGCATGAAGTTGGTTCTTATTCTTTTCAAATGCAATTATTTTTCGAAAAGTTTGCAGTTAAATTCACAATACTGGCAGCATGAATCAAAAGAGAAATAGAAGATGCCCAAGAACCTTACGAGTACAGATATATAAGAGTTAAGCTTGTGTAAATTCTGATAAATCAAGTTGATTGCATCTCGAATTTCACGGTCTTCCCGCTGAGAGGCCCCATGGTTTACTTCTGACAATTTTTCAAACTTTAGGGGGAATGAAAAACTCCCTTCAACAGAGGAACTGCTCTGCATAGTCATTGGTTAAGAGACATTACATTACTAAATTGGATACTGCTACTTATTTAAATATATGAATATATCCTTTTCCATATTTCCTAGGATTTTATGCAAAATTGCAGAGCAAATTGTACATGTTATGGGCTTGCCAACAAAAAACCACATAAGCTTTTCCTTATACCTGACATGTTGCATGAAGATGATCAATTGATGCCTCTAATGTCAAAAATAAATCATTAATCGTAACCATTGAAGAAAACATTGCCGTCTTCGGATCCTTGAGTAATCCCTCCCCAAATTTGTCAACTTCAATGTAAACCTACAACCACCAAGCCACAGGATAAGATACAGTTACCAATTTGCCACTATAAATTACTTTATTAAAAAGTATTTTCATTTTATTATATATACCATTAGGTCTCCCTCAAAGACAGCAGAATAGTAGATGTGTTTCAGCATTACCTTCTCCAGGGACATCAATGATTGATGAAGATGGATGTCAATAATCACTAATGAGCCATGTAGATAAAGATGCGGACCCCACCGCCTGGTTTCTTAAGGCCTTTGAATAATTTTATTTAACACGTAGAAACAGAAAATAAGCTAGTGACTCCATAGGCCCAAAATCAACACTTTTATTTCTGAATTGAATTCCAAATTTTAAAAATTCTTTTCATCTTTCTTTCAAATTTCCACCCAAGCTGACCAAAACAAGCCTTCAAAGCTTCTCAAATATATTGATTGGAGAACAAATATTATAAGAATAGAAAAGAGAAACAATTTCAGTAAAGACACATCAGTGAAAGAAGTAACTGTTCACTCCAATAAGGTGGTATTAAAAAAATGGAGACATGACATGGAAGAAGAAAGAAAAAAGGTAAAACAATAAAATCACAGCTCTAACTTACAAAACAAAAAACAAAAAGAAAGCCTAAGGCTGCCGGCTCATCTCCTTTAGAACACAAAATAGCATCAAGAAATAATTAAAAAAAGTAAAATAACTACACTAGCATGAGGCCCAAGGCATATAACTTCACAGCAGGAATAATCTTACAGAAATTAGATGAAAAAATAATGACAGTTAAATTAGCTGTAAATTATTAAATCAAAAGAAACCTCTGCCAGAAATGTCGCAATTGTATATCTTAAGCTAGATAAGATAGTGATCCTCTGAGATATGTGACTGCGAGCAGAATTGATGAGAAATTGGACCGAAGAACCCTTAACAACACATTCCCTTATCCACTGCAGTGTTCCATCAATAAATGCACATGGACCCCTTTCAAATATCATAAAGTAGACTTTTTCAGCATTTGAACCCTGAAAAATAAAATAGATAACAAAAAATGATGCCCTCGTGAACAAAATAGAAAATCCATAACCTAACATGGCTTTGATATAGACTGTCATCTCCCCATTAGGAGTCAAACTAACAAACCTCTGCCCTAGACTGCCAAAATTGCAAATTCTGTTGGATTTCATGCAAATTGTTGAAAAGGTTCTCCAAAATATATTCCAAGATATCAATAACTCTTGAAGTCTCTGTTGTAATCCTGCATGAAAGGAACATCAAACTAGTCTTAACTCCACAAGACAGGCATTCCTTAACTTTGAAAATTGGATGATTACTTGCTGATAGAAGCATGTTGGTAAATAGTTCATAAAGCTGCAAAACACAACTGCAAAATCCCATGTAATAAGAAGCAGGTAGTGAGTTTTATGTAAACTCAAATGCACATTTTCATGGGTTGCCTCTCAATTAGAAGCAGATAACAAAGTCATTGCTCTGAATATAGTTCTAACTTTTCTTTCTTTCTTTCTTTTTGCTTTCCCCAAACTTCTAGCTAATAGAAAGGCCAATTAAATTGTGAATTAAACAATGATGCAATATATGTGACATATTTGGGGAAGTTACTAAAAACATGAGTAACTATTTTGATCCAGACATGGTCTTCTGTATGTTTCTCGGGTAGGGGCTAATGAAAACTGACGATAACCACATCATGTTTGGATTTTTGAACTGTAATGTGCCCTAAATTTATAAAGAAGAAGCAGACGAACTGTAACCTTCCGAGCTCAAAACTTTTAATCTTGAAATTGAACGGCCAAATAAAAAATAGTTTTTTTCATAGCATATGTTTTTAAATTAAGCAACTCTATCTTCTTACAACACACACACACACACACAACTGACGATAACCCCATACATGTTTGGATTTTCTTTAACTGTAAGGAGCCCTTAATTTATAAAGAAGAAGCACACGAGCTGTAACCTTCCGAGCTCAAAATTTTTAATCTTGAAATTAAATGGACGAATAACGAATAGTAATTTTCGTAGCATGTCTTTTTAAATTGAGCAACGCTATCTTCTTACAATACAAATACACACATACATATACATGCATACACGTAAACCAAAAAAAAAAAACACAGAGAGCGATAGCGAGGGTTTTTACATGGAGGCGTCGAGGGAACTGTACGGCAACGGGAGAGGGAGACAAGCCCGGGGTCTTCGTCTTCGCCTTGGCGACGCGGCGAGGGTTCCTCTTGACGTGAATTTCAACACTTTCTCGATAAGACTGGAATCGAAAGAGCGAAAGAAACTTAGGATTCGACTCCAGATGTGATTGGAGTACAAGGAGATTAGGGTTTTGATGTTCAGGGACGGGGTTCGGGGCCGAATCTCCATGGGGCCGAGCTCGGATGAAGGTGTAGCGCTCTCGGTTGCATCGACGTTGTTTGGTTGTTCCATCGTTCGACACTCGAGGGAGAGTAGAGTTTGCGTTATTATCGGTTCGTCAGAGGAACTGCATGAGCAAGCGGGAGTGATGGGACGTCGGCGACGGCGACGGCGACGGCGGCTGCAAATGAACGCGCCCGGCCGTTTATGTTTGAACGTTTGTCAATTATGAGTAATAGATTTGGTGAAGCTAAGTTTGGTTAATTATGAATAATTTTAATATTTAGTGAGACTAATTCCTACGTAAATTTCATTTTCTTATTTATTTATTTATTTATTTTCCTTTTAAATTTATTCTCGCGATACGAGCCGAGCTCACGTATGCTCAATATGTTGGCATTTTCACTCGTCGTTGCGACAACACATCTGCTCGATATATAACATTTGAAGAGTTTGATACGCAAAAACTCGAGCCAGGAACAATCAAACATAAGGATTGGTAGATAAAAATTAAAATCATTAGCTTACGTGTCACATGCCACATCACCTGACTACGCCGAATTCTGCTAATGGACTGTTACAAAAAAACTTACTGGCCATGATAAAATATTATTATTTTTATTATACAAATATAAATTATTAGGCTCTCATAAAATGGTGAGTTTGTCTAAAATAATTTATTTCAAATATATAAATTGTTCGTTTAAAAATATGTGATTTTAAGAATAAAAAAAATCATCTTCAATTCCCAAATGATATACCCGGGAAAAAAATTGGAGAGAGTTTCATCAAAACAATCAAATTTTATTATAAGTATGTTATTATTAGAGGAAAGTAAATGACGTGGCTTTTTTTGTTTTATATCATTTTTTAAGGAAATAATTTTATGTTAGTAAATAAATTTTTAAAAATTACAACAACAATATCACAAAATAAAATAAACCGAATTAATCATATATAAATAAAATAAAATAAATTATTTATTTAATATTCAATTAAAATTTTGATTTATCTATGCCCTGAATCCTAAATAAATATTTAATGTCTTGAGTAAGGTTAATTTAAATTTATAACTAATTATACAATATGTTTTATATGAAATCATGTTTATCCCATTCAAATAGTCAAACAAACATAAAAATATTCACTGTGGAGTGAAAATATAGTAAAATAATTATTATAATGTATTAGTTTTATATATATTAATAATATTAAAAGTGCACTAGTTAAAAGTTTTAATAAATTTGTTTACAGATTGACAACAAATTATATTCAAAATTTATGTATTAACTATAAATTTTATTAAAAGTTCAAATATCGAGATACTGTCTAATCAAATTTGACTTATTATATTAAAAAAACATAATCATATACAAAATAGAAATTATTTTTAAAATTAAAAATTCAGACACCGACTCTAATAAAATTAAAATCATAAAGTTAAAACATAAAAAAAAAAACTTACCAAACAAGCAAACACCAAATAAGAATTTCAAAAACACTATTATAATTACCTTTGAATAATTGAATAGAGGATTTTAAATTTCAAATTCACAATATATGATGTTTTATACAGTAACTACTGAAAAAAAAAACTCTACAAAGTTAGATTAGATATTTATTCACGTAATAATTTTTTAAAATTTTATTTTTACAATAATCCAACATTACAATTTTAACTATTCATTACAATAACTAAAGTAAAAGCTTTTTAAAAAACAAAAACAAATGAAGGCTATAAATCACACAATAGATACTTGAGCGCTACTAGACATTTATTTTTTATAACATCATTTTGGTATTGTCATGCCCACAAATTTGATAAGCCATCTTCCGTAATGGACCTTTCATCATTTGTTTTCAAGTTTAATAGATTTTTGTAAGATATTTATTTAGCTCCACTTGCACTTCGTTTGGCGGATGTATATTTGTTAGGTTGGCTTTGGCATACCAATATTTATTTTAATGTTAAAATAAGGCAAACATTAATGTCAATATTTAGGGCGATGCCTATAATTGGAATGTCATTTTCAAGCGTATTCTCCCTGAATTTGAATATTATCGTAATTAATAATATGTATTTTTTAAATTGTTTTATGAATATATAAATATTTTATTAAATATTTAGGCTAACAAATTGATATATTTTATATTTTAAATTATCTTGTCCTCCGTTAATTGTCTAATATAAATCACCGGGCCACCGCCCATTCACATTCACTACAGAAAACACGACATCACCAAACAACAAAACAGAGCGCCAACCAAGGTGAGCTCAGTTTCTTCTCCCGCATTCCCACATTACATTCTCTTCGTTTTCCTCGCCCTGCTTGCAAATTTAGGGTTTCAATCGACCGCAATTGGGGAATCTAGACCATGCCCGTTGGATCCGATTTATCGCCATCGATTCGTGATTGACTCGTGCTTGATAGGTCAGCTCCGATTCCTCTTCTCAGACTTGTTCCATTTCATCGGTATGGCTTTGTTTGTTGAGTCAATAGAACACAGTCTTAAGCGTTAGAACATGGCTTAGCTGCTCGAATGTTGTCTATTTCAATCCCCCCTCTTAATTTCCCTGGCATCTGAACATTTGAATCATTTATTGGCATTGGGGCTGAATAATCCAAGCTTTGTCTAGTGCAGCTTGGCTTTGAGGCTACTTTGAATCATAAATGTTTTCAAATTTCAATGCTTCTGTAATGGGTAGCTGGATCTTCTGATGTTCTCAAATTTGTTGTTGTTGTTCTTCCAATATTTTGTAATTTTTTGAACGAGGCATTCCCCCTGGGAATGTGGGTTCTTCCTGTATAATAATATATTAATATATATAGACTTATTATGTTTCGAGCCCTTTCAAGGTTCTTCTCGTTTCCCTCTTAATGAGTTCTGAGTGCCTGAGTGGACCTGGTTGCTTACACGGCCAGAGGCCAGCTATTAAGAGTCGTTCTGAAACACTTCTTAACCAGGGTTCAACACCCTCAGAAACTCGTTATTCGGTCAGCATCATTGCTAAAGGGCCCTTGAGAATTGAATGCGAAAGAGAAGCACCTATAAATATACTCAGATAAAGCTCCAAGCAAAATCAATTTTTTAGAAGGATCTCTTTTTGAGGCCAGTTACCTTCAAACTTCAAAGACATTAAGCTAGTTACGGCTAGTTCCCTTTTTTTCATGATGCTTCAATTTCATCTTCAAACTTCAATCTGTCATTCCAACAAACTGTCTACACCTCTTTGTGTTGCTATATTTTTGCAATAGATATAAAGGAAGCTAGACTTGGGTATTGAAAATGGGAAGTGAACTTCTGTTAAAACCATCAGCTGGTGGAGCTACATCATCAACAGCTCAAGCTGTTGGAAACATTATAGTATCTGTGGTCGGGACGGGGGTGTTGGGTCTGCCTTATGCCTTCCGAGTAGCTGGTTGGTTTGTTGGATCAATTTCTGTCACAATCGTTGGCCTCGCCACTTACTGTTGCATGCTTAAGCTGGTCAGTTCCCTCGCTTTTGTCTTTTTATATTCCACATGGTTTGATTTTTGAACAAGAAAGATCCTCCGATCTGGTGCTGTGGTGCACAAATGTGAACTAATGTGACCTCTGATATAATTATACTCAAGTTTATTTATTATTAATATTCTGACAACTGAAGTGAAAATGCACTTTGTCATCCAGACTATGGTTGGACCTGTTCATGGAAGATGGTTTAAAATTCATGGACCAATCAAATTATATACAGTTAAAATTTCTGGATCATATTGCTAATTCATATGAAATTATGGCTCACAAGTCACAATGCTTACACTAAACCATATATACTGAATGATCTTAAATGTGAGGACATTTTTTTTGTATATTTTATGTTTAAAATATCACCATATTAGTTTTATTTATTTATTTATTTGAAGATGACCTTTTATCTTTAGACATAAATTTCTTGGTATTGCAATAATTTTCATTAAAGACTACAAATGGCCCAATCATAAATAATCATTTAAAACTTTTTTTTTCAAACTTTGTGTAAGTCTGTTTCGTATAAACAAACATACAATAAGCTATTATGAGAATTTAGCATAAGACTATTCCATAATTTTATTGCACGTAGGTTGAGTGCAGAAACAAGCTATCATCATCATTATCATTATCATCTGAAGACGAATCAATAGAAATAACATATGGAGATCTTGGCCACAAATGTTTAGGATGGAGCGGGAGATTCCTGACTGAATCCCTCATTGTGATAGCACAGTGCGCAGGCTGCGTGGCATATCTGGTGTTCATTGGCCAAAACCTCTCATCCATCTTCATCAACCATGGCCTCACATTCTCATCATTTATGCTTGTTCTTGTGCCGCTTGAAATTTTGCTCTCTTTGATCCGTTCTCTATCTTCTCTTGCGCCATTCAGCATCTTTGCTGACATTTGCAATGGAATAGCCATGACCTTTGTACTGAAGGGGGATGTGGAACAGATGGTCAGGGGAGGGTTTGCTGCTCTGGGGCAGAGAAAGGCAGTGACGAGCAGCATCAGGAAGGTACCATTTGCCGCAGGTGTGGCAGTTTTCTGTTACGAAGGGTTTGGGATGACACTGGCATTAGAGGCATCAATGCGGGAGAGGACGAAGTTTTCGTTAACTATGGCTCTGAGTTTCCTTGGGATAACCGTTGCATATGTTTGTTTTGGGATGTTGGGTTACTTGGCGTATGGAGATGACACTAAGGACATCATCACGCTTAATCTCCCTGATGATTGGTCTGCCATTGCTGTCCAGGTAACGTCTCTTAAGGGAATAAGATCTAACCAGACCTAGTCCTAGGTGATTTGTTCCCGTGGTAAATAAATCAGGTTCCTTAGATGTGTTTTACCAGATTGGCTGACCAATAGACTATCCAGGGTGAGGAACATTGGATTCCTCATTATCAGGGTGTCCGTCAATCTGGTAGAATAGACTTCAGGAAGGGTAGGCACACTTTATTCACTACCTATATCATACTCATAACACGGATTAAGACTAGTTCCACAATTGGTCGGTGACATATCTGACTTTACTTGTGCTCTCTGTCTCAAAAAAAAAATTGTATGTGGCAAATTGAAACAGATTGGATTGTGCTTGGGGCTGGCATTCACGTTGCCCATCATGATGCACCCAATCCATGAGATTGTGGAGGGGAAACTGTGGGGTAGCAGCTTGGGGCTTCTGCAGCAGTTCCACGATGACAATGGTGGCTCCCAAAAATTGAGGGTGCTTGGAACCTACATCGGCCGGGCAGCACTGGTTGTGGGGCTGGCAGTGGTGGCTGCGTGTGTGCCAGGGTTTGGAGTATTTGTGTCATTTGTGGGCAGCAGTATGTGCGGGCTCATCTCATTTGTGCTGCCCGCGTACTTCCACTTGAGGCTGTTGGGTTCTTCTCTTAGCCTTCGGCAGAGGGCCTCAGACTACTTGTTTCTGTTGAGTGGGGTGCTTTTTGCTTTTTATGGAACTTGCGATGTTATAGTAGGAATTTCGAAAACCGGCCTTTAAATGTACAATTATATGCCTTGCGCTGTCACATATCCATCTCTCTTGGGACCAAATATAATTGTAGTTGTACCAAAAGCCACCAAATATAATTGTAATTGTAAATTTCACACATATTTGTTGTACCAAATTAAAAAGAAATATGCAACAGCACTTGACTTTGTTCAATAAAATTGTAATGCATATAGCAATTTTTTATAGTAAAAAAGGTAGTTAATTAAAAAAAGCCACTGAAGAAGAACGTTACAATGAGCATTACAATATACTACTAAATCTTACAATTCACCTTTAAAGCGTTGAGGCTTTACAAACGGTTAAATTCAACCATATTGAACCCATGAGGACAGCGCTCTACATTTTCAAACACGCGCTCCTTCTAAATAATTTAAAAAAAAAAAAACGAAATAGCACTCAACAATGGGCAAGCGCCTTCCCATTTCCCCATGTCTAACCCAAGCCACAAGCTCTTTTGCATGGAGATCAAAAATGGCAAAAACAGAAACCTAATTTGTACTATCATCAATAGTGAGTTTAATTATGAGTGCTCAGATTTTATTCGGTCAAAACTGCCCCTTTTTGTTTTTTTTATAAAACTTGGGACGGTGGCAAAATGATTTACTAGACATTTTTTTGTAATTATATTTTTCTAACTAAATAAAATAAAATGTTTCGACTCCAACTCAAACCCAAAAATCTTAATTGAAATCATTTTTTATGGTGAGGCTAGAATCAGTATTAGGATATCCAAGATATCATAATCACATATCATAAAGAAAAAGATATTAACTATTTACTCTTCTTACTCAAGAACAAGCACACTCTCTTTAAAAAAAAAGAAAAAAAAACTATTGGTATTTGCAATAGTAGAAGTTTTCAATTCAAGATGGAGAGTTAGGCCTGACGCTCACTGCAAGCCACAATAAAACTCAAGTGAGCCGCATGACTTGCAACTATAGTGAGGTAAAGTGATCACAATTAAATTCCAAGTTGCAGAAGATTAAATGAAACTTTCCTCAATTGTTATGGCAATTTTCCTTCAAGAAAACAAAACAAAAAATAAAAAAAACCATGTTATGTCATGAGTAAGAACCACAATCAAACAAGTCCCCCCTCTCTATATATAGGAAAATGTTAATTTGTAAAAGTGATGTATGTAAATAACGAATGTAAATGCAAAAATGCAAATGAAACAATTTGCAAGTCCAAGATAGATAAATAGCTTCAAGTTGAATCTTTTAGATTCAAAATCTAGAATTTCATATTTAATTGTAGCAGTCCTATTATAATAAATAAATAATTAAATAAAACTATATTATTCTTAAAATTGAATGACTCAAATTGTTTATTTTAAAATACCTGTTTAGGTTTGTAAATTAGTATAACTTTATCTCTATATATAAATTCATAATAATATTAACCAAGAAAAAGAACATAATTACACTATGGAAAGTTTGATTTTCAATCAATGACTCATATTACACAATTATTTAACTTCTCATCTGGGGTAGTACTCTGATGAATATCTAATTTCTACCATTATCGAAAAATCCATCCATCCACACCTTACTTAGCATCTCTCTTTATATATATAACTACGTACTTCAGTTGCCATCCATCCATCCATGTGTGCACTAGTCGGAGGAAGAAGAACAAAAGCCCTCCTCCTCCTCTGCCTCCCCAAACCCCACAACATCTCTCCCTTTTCTTCCTCTTCTTCTTTAAACCCCTACAAATCCAACCTCATTTCCCACTACTTCTCCCTCCTCCACTCCTCTACCTCCTACCGCCACCTCCGCCACCTCCACGCACGCCTCCTCCGCACCTCCCTCTACGATGACGTCATCCTCTCCTCCAAGCTCGTCCTCATGTACTCCCGCCGCCGCCGCCTCCTCCCGGATTCCCTCGCCGCCTTCCGCCACATGCCCCGCCGCAACCTCTACTCCTGGAACATCCTCATCGGTGAGTTTTCCCGCTCGCCTTTCCCCGACGAAGGCGCCGCATTGTTCCTCCAGATGCTCCGGTCGTCCGCGGTCAGACCCGACGTCTTCACCATGCCTGTGGCCCTGAGGGCGTGCGCCGCCGCCGGGGAGCCCGGCGCGGCTTTTTCGACCCACGGGCTGTGCGTGAAACTGGGGGTGGACGGGAGCCCCTTCGTTGCCTCGGCCTTGGTGTTCACCTACGTCACGTTTGGGCGGGTTTCGGACGCGCGGGTGGTGTTCGACGAAATGCCCGATAGGGATTCGGTGTTGTGGACGGCTATGCTGGCCGGGTACGCGCAGCGCCAGGAGCCGGAATCGGGGCTTGCGGTGTTCAGGAAGATGGTGGAGGCAGGGGTTGAGCTGGATGGCGCGGTGATGATGAGCTTGCTCTTGGTGTGTGGTCAGCTAGGCCGGTTGAGGCACGGGAAGAGCGTCCATGCGTGGGGTTTGAGGAGGTGCTTTGAGCTGGGAGTTGTAATCCTAGGGAACGCCCTTGTGGATATGTACGTGAAATGTGCGGCCCCGGGTTATGCGCGCAAGGCGTTTGATGAAATGCACGAGAGAGACGTAATATCTTGGAGTTCCTTGATTGTTGGGTACGGGGTGAGCAGTGATGCACGCGCGGCTTTTGTGCTTTTCGGGCAGATGCTCACTCGAGGCATCAAGCCCAATGACGTGACGTTTATAGGCGTTCTATCGGCGTGCACCCACGGCGGCGGTGGTGTGGAGCTGGCGCGTAATTGTTTTGAGGGGATGAAGGGCTTTGGGGTGATTCCTGGGCTGAAACACTACACGTGCATGGTGGATTGTCTGGGGAGGGCGGGACTAGTAGAGGAGGCGGAGAGATTTATGGGTGAAATGCCAGTTGAGGCAGATGGCGCTGTGCTGGGGACGCTTTTGGGTGCATGCCGGGTCCATGCCAACGTTGAGGTGGGGGAGCGAGTGGCGAGGAAGCTGATCAGTTTGGAGCCGGAGAGGTCGGAGAATTACGTGGTGTTGGGTAACATCTATGCGGCCGCGGGGAGGTTTGATGAGGCAGCCAAGGTCTGGAAGCGCATGAAACAAAGAAACGTGTCCAAGTCACCTGGGCGTAGTAGTGTGTTATTATGATTGAATCAGGGAATAAGTGAAAGATTGTTTTGGTTCAACACTTGAAGAGAAAGTGGCATGCATGAATGTTCAAGCAAGGCTGCCTCATTCTCTTTTAATCATTATAGCGGAGAGGTCACGGGGAGACAGCCATCTAAAAGCATTGTTAGTCGCCACCCAACCCATAGAGCATTCCTTCCTTTTTTTTTTTTTTTTTTGAAAACTTTTTTCCTTTGTAAAAATAATATTATTGTGTAGAATATCGCGACACCCTTGTTTTTTAAACAAACGTATGCTTGCAAATATACAAGAACAAACACATAATCTGACACCCTAAACCAACGGTCCATTGATTTGCATATACATATATATATATATATGTTGCTCTACAATATTCCTGTTATAATCCTAAAATTACGTAGTTTTGAGATTTTTTGTTAAATCTGATTCATGAATGAGTTCTGCGTTGCACCTGAAACTATAATTTTCTTTTGGGTAATGACTAATGAATGGGTTCTGCAAATGTAACTGCTGGTTGAGTTGTTTAGTATTGGTTTTATTCCTTGTGCGCAACTTGATCTTCAAAACTGATGATTGTAGGGAGCATCCACACATGGTTTATTATTTTGGAAGCCTGCACTCCTTTGCTTTGAATTCAGATATACTCGCGAGATTTTGGAATGTGATTGCAACAATTGTGGTTTGAGTGAAGGGCAATGCTTGCGCAAGCGGGCTAACAGATGAGATGGTAACGAAGCGAAGTCGTCGGGCTATGCCTCTCAAACCCAAGGCTCTACCCGTGCCAGCTGCCAGATGATCCAACCCTGTGGGCGGTAGTAGTAGAACATTAATATTTGAACAATATTTTATGTGTAGAAATTTAATATGATATGTGGGACTTCAAAAATTTTACGAAAATCTTCTATTTCCCATATTCACCGAAGGAACGTGAATTTCAGTATGTTATAAAAGCCTGCAGTACACAAATAATGACAAAGTGCTTCGGGTCACGCGGGCGGTTCAAACCTGACACAAACCAATTATAAACTACGACACTGAAGAACACCCTCCCTTGATTCAAAATTGCATATGCCCAGCAAGACTCTGAAATGAACGTGTTTAAGTGTTCTTGGGACTGCCTTGGTAAGAATATTTGCATCTATTTTGCAGTTTTGCAAAACCGGAGCATCACAATTTTTTCTGCTGCCAACTCACAAACAACGTGATGTTTGATATCAATGTGTTTGGATGAACACTAGATTCTTAGTCACAGCTAAGGCAGAGATGCTGTCACTCCATATCTTAGTTGCCTCCTGGTGCTTCCCAATTTCATCCAACAATTTTCTCAACCACACTGCTTGACAAGCAAGTAAGCCGCTACTCCACCTGCTACATATTCTGAGCAACAGTAGCTTGTTTTTTGAGCTCCATGAAACGGCTCCTGTCCCAACACTAAAACAGTAACTCGCTGTACTTTTTCAATCATTTAATGACCCTGCCCAATCAATGTCAGAGAAACCAATTAAATTAGTTTATGACACTTGAACGTGCCAAATTCCATAATCATGAGTTCCTGCAATATATCTCAATATCCTTTTCGCAGCTCCAAGATGTTGTTTGTTGAACCGTGCATGAACCTAGAGACAAGTCCGGCAAACAATATCTAGAATGGACCATCCACACCTTCTGTGCCATCTTCCTTCACTAATTTGCAGTGGAACATGCCAAACTTCTCTAAGATGTTTGCAACATACTTCTTTTGGGAGAGAAATATTCCATCAATCTCTTGGTTTACTTCCATACCTAGAAAACACTGCATTTTTCCCAAGTCTTACATCAAACTTCTGTAACATACACGCCTTGAAATCAAACACTGCAGAATAAGATGACCCCATGTAGAACATGTCATAAACATATAGACACACTAATACTTCACATTCACCCCATTTCTTGAAGTACACAGTTAGCTCATTTGCACTTCATTCAAAACCAATTTCCAAAAAATATGAATCAATCTTCATATATCAAGCTCTTGCACCTGCTTCTGCCCATATAGTGCTTTTCTAACCTCATAACTTTAGTCTACTTAATGACAAGCGTTTTTGATTGTTTAACAACCACTTCTTCCTTGAAATCACCATTGAGAAATGCTAATTTAACATCTAGTTGGCATACTGTTTATTTTTGTCGACCTGCTATGGCTAGCTAACATATTACGGACTCTTTCAAATATTGCGACTAGTGAGAATGTTTCTTCAACATTAATACCCTCTATTTGATTTGGGTGTATTCTTTGGCAACAAGTTGTGCTTCTTTACACTTTTGTACACTTCCATCAGAATTACACATGGTTTTAAAAATCCATTTCAAACCAACTATGTTCATGCCAGTAGGCAAATCAATAAATTCCTAGGTTTTTTTTCCTCATTCGAATGAATGAATTTCTTCATTCATAGCCTTTTTCCATTCCTTACTCTTCACAGCTTCTTCAACCAACAAAGGATCTGAGGTAAATAATGAAAATGTCGGTGATTCATAAATTTCTTGCAATGACCTTATTTTACTTGGTGGGTTGTCTTTTGAAGATGTTTCAGTATTTCCAGGTAGGGCCTGTCCTCATAAGGGACACGCCTCTGGAGCCTCGGTAGTGTTGGTGGACGCTGGCTCTTTCCCTTGCGGATTCCGGCGGGGCCTGGTTCTCGCCGCCCTAATAAGGCACTGGGCCTTTCACCCCCACAACTAGGCTTTTCACCGGGAGTATTCCCCGGAGTATGGGTGCCCTGCACTGTCGGGGCATAAGACACCGGTGCTTGCACCTTGTGGATGCGCAGCACTTAAGTGTCAGGTGAAGGGAGCCCCCTCCTGACGCCTCTGGTTTGCCCCTTGGCCTACCTTTGCTCCAGTTAAGGAAAACTAAGGAAAACTAAGTATTGATCCTTGGGCTGCTTTAACCACTGTTCAACCCACTGCTTGGTGCGGATGCTGTTGTTGGGAAGGTTAACAGGCTTTCTACAGTACCTTGCTTATTTTGTACTTATTCTTCCATTCAAAATTCTATCTTAGACAGTTTCTCATTTATGGCCCAAGTCCACTTACTTCCTTCATCCAACATCACATTTCGGCTATCATTTTTTTTTTTTGCTTACAGGATTATATAGTCTAAAATCTAAACGCCTTGAATTGATTTGAATATCTAATAAATATGCACTGGACCGACTTTGCATCAAGCTCCCTTAGATTGTGAGCAGTTAAGAAAGCAAATGCTATACACCCAAAAAATTTCAAATGACTTACAGATGGTTTTCTCCCATACGAAGCTTCAAATGGAGTTTGATGTTGAACTGCTTTTTCTTGGGGATTTTCTACTACACAGAGTGCTATCGGTCAGACCTTTAAATAGAAGCATATAAGAAAACTACCTTCCTACAGATTTGGCATGACACACCCACCATCCTAAAAACCAAGTAAGTCATTAACAACTTTATTCAAATTAACACCAAACTAAATTATAGAATCATAAAACACAATAGTTTTTATTTTTGAATCACACCAACATGAAGTCATGAACCATCCCAGCGTCATCATTTTGAACCTCAGCAGTCGCGTGGATCAACGCGCGATGACGCCAGTGGCGTGCCTGTACAGCAAAATCAGAAACAGATATTACAAAAGCACTATTACAAATTTAAAACAATGGTCGGGTTGTTGAATGGTCCTTGTTTAATTGTGCTGGGTAACCAAAAACCGAATCTTAATTCGGTAACGTTGAATGAAGGGCTCTCACAACGCGTGCATGGTGATGGGCATTGACTTTTCCCCGATTCTGCCACCAGAAGCTAATCGAAGCCGTGTCGCATTCGGACACTCTCATCGTTATTATTATTATTATTATTATTATTATTATTATTATTATGGGACGACGTTCGGTTTTCGGCGGTGGGCGAAATGGTGACTACAAAATTCCACCACGCAACGTGCCGGAGGGCGCGACACGCTTAGCCTCATCCAACGTGCGCAGCTACGCCCCCTCGCCTCCCATTTTGTTCTATAAATACCCCATTAAATATCCAATCCAGTGCGTTATTCGTCGCATATTACTCAAAAAAACAAGGTCCTCAATTAATTACAAGAATACATCAAATTCATTTTTACTTTTATTTTTGTTTCATCCAATTATCCAAAACAAAGAAATGTCAACCACACTTGGAGGAATTTCCGATCCCAAGCCGGGATTTCAGAACAGCGCCGACATCGATTCCCTGGCTCGCTTTGCTGTCCAACAGAACAATCAAAAAGTGGTTTGTCATATCTAATGTTTATTTGTTCTTTACATATACATGCATATACGTATGTATACATATATATATATATATATATATATATATATATATATATATATGTTGATGTGTCATTCAAATGAACTGCGAATCAGTTTGGGCAAAACCATTAATTATTTGGGTGAGAAGCAAAACGTACGTACGATGGCCTTTTTTTTTTCTTTTTTTTCTTTTTGCGGTTTCGTATGTGTATTGTGTAAGACTAAGATTATCCTGCAAAATATAAGTTGACGGTGACATTCATGTATTATATATACGTGTTTTCTGCAGAATGGAGCGCTGGAGTTTGTGAAGGTGGTGAGTGTAAAGGAGCAGGTGGTTGCGGGGACGATGTACTACATCACCTTGGAGGCTAAGGACGGAGGCGGGGAGACCGGGACATATGAAGCCAAGGTGTGGGTGAAGGAATGGGAGAAGTTCAAGCAGTTGCAGGGATTCAAGAAGCTCTCTGGCAGCGATGCTGCCTCTGCTTAAGCCTTGATCCAAACCACATGCACCACCCTTGATAATAATTAATTAATATCTCCGTGTAATAAATCCTATGGAACACCAATAAGTTTATTTCTTGTATATACATATATATATATATATGTTCTATGTATTTGTACGCTTTGATCGCTGTAGAAGTCATCGTAATATTGTTGCAAAAATCTACCTTCTCATTTTTGTTGAGCTGACACATTGCAAATTCATCCCAACCCGAAGACGCAGTCGTAGCTTCTCATTTTGTATGTTTTTTTAGACATCACAATATACTCCAATCCAACAAAGTCAAACCCAAGAAACTATGTAACATTGTCCGTATGTTTTTACGCAACGCGCATGCCAGATGATCTATTAGCTAGAGAGATAGGAACATGGAGAGGGTTACAGTCAATAAGTGAAAGGGCCCAAAAAAGTACATAAATGAAAACAACTGTAACAACATAAATATCCAATAAAAAATTACAGTGATCCTTCTAGGATGAGCGGCTCAGGCTGCTTTTTTCTTCATCGCGGGTACTTCAGTGTTTGGACAACATATTCCATGTACCTATCCTTTTGGCTTCTTCTCCCCCCGCCTTCATAGCTTTTTTTTTTTTTTTTTGTATTTTAGATTACCCCTTGAGATTTGTTGTTCAAGACCAATCAATGCTAATATTAGAAGTCACACACCGATATTGGTTACATATTAACTTTATATCTTTTTCTGTTTTTGGACGCCTTTTACGTCATTATTTCCCACCTTCAGTCCTTTTCTTTCCCCCTTTCGATACATGTCTTGAAGTGAATCTACGTTGTTACTACGAATCGTATAAAGATCCCAGCAATGCAAGAAAAAAAATAATATAAATAAAATGCATTATGGATTGGATGCCCATTTAACTCAATCGGTATCCACCAAGTCGTCAACACACAAAGGCAGCATTAGAACCAACACCAACACAAGTTCAACAAAAACCAAATCTTTTCAATCTTTTTCATTATGCCTTCTTTGCTTTCCACTCCCCCCTTTTTATTCATTCTGCTCCCACACTCTACAGAGGAGGAGAAACAAATTGCCTGGGTAAGTTAAAAAGATCGTTCCCCTCAAAAGGGCATGCCCACTCATGGGAAGTGGGGGTGGCTGTCGTTCCACCATGTGCTGATCCACCATCCTGCATTCCAGCAAGAGAGACACCATTCATGTTTGAGGAAGTAAAGCGCATACCCTGCCTTGAACTGAGCCCTGGAACATCTGACTCATACAACTGAGCATTCATTCCGGGAGACAATCCCAACCACAACCCACTCGGCCTTGAGGAAGACAAATTCAGATCCAGCGACCAGTCTATACTGCTGTAATCTAAGTTTGTTGTCGAGCCACCATTATTCCAATCCACTGGGGAAGATGACCCTGAAGATCCACTAGAGCCAAGCCCAGAGAAAAGTCCAAGTGAAGCTGCAGCAGCAAGTGTTGAAGAGCTACCTATTCTACAGCATGAACTATTAACTTTATTGGCTCCAGGGAAATCTACAGGACTGCAGCCTGGAACAAATTGCTGATGCTGTTGAAGATTTTGCCAGTAAACTGAGTTTGAGGTTAGATCATTTGAGTTAAGGCTCCTTGCGCTGGGATTATGTTGCAACAGGCCACTAGGCTTCATGATACTAACACCATTAGAATTAGGGCGTCGACTGGCAGCTGTTCCAGGTGGAGAGGAGCTCATACTAGTAGCAGCAGTCTGCTCAGCATTGATAGGCTTCTGTCGCTGTACCATGATAACTGGTTCTCTCACGGTATCTGGCTGAAGGTTCTTTAGTTCACCCCCGACAGATCCATAATGTGTCTCTAATTTGGCAGGAAGTGGGGAAACATGCAGAGGAGATGTCAAAGGGTAGGACACTGGAATATTTGATCCTCCCCCGATCCACCTTTTCTCTGGTGGCATCACACTCTGCTGCTGCAGCCCCAAAGACTCCAATTTAGATTGAATTTTTCTCAAAGGCTGTGCATGTTTGCTTCCCAAATCAGAAGGTGATCCTACACTTACAGCTGTTTTTGTATTTGTATAGTTAAAATCTTTTTCATCCCTTTTCTGCTGTGTAGAAGTAGATGAGCCGGAGGACTTCTGGGGCAGCTTCACCATGTTTTGGTTGGCAGCTACCGAAAGCCTTGTACCATAACTGACATTTGGAGATCCATCATTTTCGTCTGGAGCAGAAGGGAGGTCTTGTCTCTGTTCTCTTAAAGCTTCTGCTGCCTTATCAAGATCACCCTCGCAAGTAACAATGGCTCTTTCAACCTCTTGGGTTGAGCACTTGTACCTAATTTCCATATCTGCAATCTGAGCAAGCTCATCTGATATGTCAAGTTTCAAATTACTCCCATTTCCGAGGTTTGGATCATTGCATTTATCCGCTCCTTCATGACCTTCAAAAAGCCATGTAACGGATTCCTCTACCTTGCCTTCATTAAGTATAAGAGCCATTGTGGCTCGCTCTAAAGAAAATCCCATTGCTACAAGTTGTTGTGCAAGTGCTTCGAGCTTTCTTGACATCAAATAGCCTGTGCACCGTTCGTGCAATTCCTGGGCTCTCCTCTCCTTTTGCCGCCGATGCTTCCTCTCATTTTTCTGACGAATTTTTTCCCGCTTGTCATTGTCAGCTCCTGGAATAAGGTCCTGCTTGACAGCTGGAGTAGCAGGTTTCTCTTTATGGTCTTCTGACTCCCCAGACCAACTATCATTGTTAGAAACAGAATCATAGTCAGCCCCAGCTCCAAGTGAGTTCCCAGATTGGTCATCTGTCTCCTCTATATTTCGAAAGCGGCTATTAGGTTGAGTGGATGGAGCAGAATATGTTGGCACAGGATCAAGCGTGTGGAATGTACCCAACAGTGGATTGTATGCACTAGCTGGAATACCACTACCACTACCAGTATTAGAAGCACCCGGGAGCTTGGTAGAGGCCTTTAATTCCTTGCTGGCCTTTTTATCCTTGGGCTTAGATTTAGTTGCAGGAGACATCTTGGAATAGATTTGTCAAATTCACTGTAAAGCCAAAGCCATTCCATCAGTCATTAATTAACATCCATAAAGAACAAAGCATACTGCCCGAGAGCACATTGATGCCAAAACAAATTAATTGCTTGCAGTAATGGTCCAGCATGAATAAACAAACATAAACAGTTGTTTTACGATATAGAAACTCTCTTCTATCAACCTACAGTAAATGCAGGACCACCAGAAAGAGAGTGAGGAAGGAATATGACCCACAATTACATTTCTCTTTGAAAAGATCATTAAGGAAATGTCACTACCATACATAATGTGATTACACCAATAAGCAAGAGTGAGCATAGGGTGATAGGTTGGAATATGACATCTACTGAAAATTAAATGATAAACACACCACCCATTTAAGTAGTTAGGGAAGCAATAAGCTGTTACACATCAATTACATAGAACTACAAAACATGATTGATGGCTTATCAAATGCAACTCACATAATCCTACTATCTAATTACTAATTTCAACCTGAACAGAGAAACAACTAACATATGCCACTCATAGAAACAAGTTAACAGATGACCCACATCAGATTTATGATTATTGTTTTCATGCGTAAGAAATATGAGGAATTGAAAGGCTATCAGAAAATTATATATTTTCGTGTTGTTTCTAATAGGAAACCAAATGAGACCACAGAGGAGAAATTACTTCGACTAATTTGGTCTGTCCTTATACCACAAAACGTAGTAATAGTTAAATGATTTACTAAAAGCAAGAGTGAGCCTAAGGAAAAAATAATACACAAGAGGTCTAACTAAATGGAGAGAAAATGCAATAAATGATCAAGAATGTGTCATTCCCCCCAAATAAAATTATATGATAAAAAAATTATAAAATCTAGCCAACAGTTCAAAGAAAACAAGCATCTATGGACAATAAATAATTGATACAGCATTTTTCTCCTATAAATGGATTTAAATAGACGAAACAAAACTAGGAAAGGGATTTTTCCATTTTTTTCTTTAATGAAACAATGTTCTACCTTCTAACAGGAGAAAAATACCAAAGGAAAACCTCCTACATATTGAGAAGTATAAAATGGGCGAGCACACACACACATATACAAACGAGAAAAGGGGGAATCGCCCCCACAGTGCTATCCCAAGAAAAGAAAAGAAAAAGGACACTGCCTTTAGCAGTATTGTGTGTGGGGGTGATTGTGTGTGTGTGTGTGTGTGTGTGTGGGGGGGGGGGGGGGGGGGGGGTGTGTGTATATATATATATATATATATATATATATATATATCTGTGTATGTATATGTATATATATTGAAAAAATGGACTGCTGCCCAACCATCAAATACTGTGAACCAAGTCAATATAAATCTGTTCAAAGTACTTCTATTATTCAGTCCATCTCTAGTATGTTAATGGAAGCCATAGGTGCAATCATCTCTACCATACTCAAATTTAAAAAATCTGATAGATTTTTTTCACCTTAATACATGCTGGCAAATATTATGCCAGACCAAAGTTTGTGCTAGCCTCTAATATTCCTATGTGTAGTCCTAAATACATGAAAACAATTCTGATCTCTCATCCCTTAAGATTTTAGGAAACATATTCAGGCATAATATAAAATCTGAATGGAAAAGTCAATTTATTCCTCAACATCACTGAAAATTTTCATATGATTTTCTTCATTTGCCAATTATGCCGGATTTTGCAAAAAATGTCATACAATAAATCCCAATTTTATGAGAAA
Organism: Taxillus chinensis; assembly: GCA_023512835.1. Taxonomy (NCBI): domain Eukaryota; kingdom Viridiplantae; phylum Streptophyta; class Magnoliopsida; order Santalales; family Loranthaceae; genus Taxillus; species Taxillus chinensis. Next base: position 5,409,970 of record CM042085.1, read on the forward strand.
AAATATTTTACTCCCACACTGTACTCTTTAAAGTACACTTATTGTGGATATAATAATGCTACAGAAATTACTAATTAAATTACAAGTTCTTCATTGTTTGTATTAAATACCAGAAATCGTAAACAACTTCCTATTTAACAAGGTAAAATAATTTTGCTTTATCAGCATCTTTGAACTTGGGGAACCAAAATTGGACTAAGGAAAACCTATTCGGAGAATTATGGCGAATTGGCAAACAAATTACATCACTGCCAACTTATCTTAAAAATCACCAAAACTGGAAGCAACCAAATGAAGGACCTTTCCAAATGTAAACAAAATTTAAAGACATCTGTTTCCAAGAATTTCCAACAATCAGTACATATTTAGAATAAAATAGAGGTATGGAACTAAGCAAGCAAGCTATAGACAACACTAGGAGTTGTACATATGAGGAATATGGGATCCTAGCTCCTTATATAAAAAGGTGAGAGACTAACTCAGGAGCAAAACAACTTCATCAAAGACTTCATTAAATTCAAAATTTAGATCCACATTGATTGCTTAGAATTAATATTATGTTGTGAGAAACTGGTCTTGCAAATTTGAATTGAAGGGTTAGAACATTTGATAAACATCCACAAGAACATGTGCCCCTTTGTATCATCTAGAAAAGTATCTAATATATGGCACTAGATTAATAAAGATAATGAAGTCACTAGATTTATGTAGTTTTTTGACGCCATCATCACTTTAATGTTGCCCCTAAAATTCAAGCACTAATGGATATATTGCAAATTTGGCCATCATGAAATTACTTTAGTGCAGATGGAGAAAGTTGGACATAGAGAAAGCTTAGGATAATGTCAATTTGGGTGAGGCAAATGAAGTTTAGAGTATGGAACTATGGATTAAACACTGCAAGTTAGCGCTTTTAAGGGACTACAACGGGGGGCCCTGTTGCTTTTCCTTTTTGTAATGGAGGTGTTCAAAGAGATGGTATGCTGTGTAGGCCTGTCAATGGCTCAGGTCCAGGCCAGAGATGGCATGCCTGGACCTGGATTGATAAATTATCATATATTCAGGTTGGGTCCAGTATTATTTGGGTATGCAAATAAATATAAATTTAACAAGAAAATTACTAAATTTACTATAAAATACTCAAATAATTAAATTTTAATTATAGAAATATAATATAATCAGATGCCAGGTAATAATTGGGTTGATATTACACATACCAGACTAGAATAAACAAGTTCGGTTCAGCCTGGGTCCAAGTCTAGACCCAGCCCGTTAACAGGCCTAATGCTGTAGAAGGATATTAAGGTTAGCAATGGGATGCTGGTGACTTGGATATTGTATATGTTCTGTTATTCTGTTATTTGCGGATGATACTCAATATTTAGTGATGCGAATGTTAAGAGTATCATCAACCTCAGGACTGTCTTGTTGTGTTTGGGTGTAAGTTTGATTAAAAGTGAATTGATTGCAGTTGGTGGTGCTGTGTTAGGGTGAACAGGCATATTCTTGCTAGGTTGTTAGAGTGTAAAGAAGGAAGGAAGTCTACCACCAACCTCTGTGGGACAGCAGCTTGGGCCCGTATAGGTCAAAGGTGCTTTGGGACCCAATAGTAGTGCATTTTGAGTGAAGATTTGTAGGGGAGCAACATTGCAACAATGAAGCTTTTAATTCCACAAAGTAGGACGAAGTTCAAAGGTCGTTGGAGGTTGGGGGTTTAGGGATGAAAACACGTCGAGCGTTTAATGAGGCCCTCTTGGCTAAATGATGTAGGTTTTTTTATGAAAGTTTGTGGCATCAAGTGGTTGATTCCATTTTTGGGGTGGAAAACGAGGTAAACAATGCTCCCTCAAGAGCAGCTTGTAAAAGGGGTTGGGTGCTGATTGAGAAGGGTTGACTGCTGATTGGGAAGCTTTCTTGTGGATGGTGAATTAGAAACCATGAAGGAAACCTCTTCCTTTTTGGGACAACCCTTGATGTGGTGGGAGGCCACTAAGGGAGGCCTTCCAGATAAGCTCCCTACGATGAAAGGGAGGCCAATCTCGACATTTCATGAAGGGGAGCCTAACATATTACACTTCTCATACATGCCCAAAATTGGGAAGTAGAAAATGTGTTGGTCTTTTCAGAGATGATGCATCAGAGTTCCTAGCATGAAATCAGCTAGATATGGTGGCATGGAAGAGATGTCCCACTGGTGTTCTTTATGAAGTGGTATTCTACACCCAAAATGAGTGCCCTCATCTCCTCGCCAATAGTGGCATCTCATTTGGAGGACAAAATTCCCTCCTCAGATTGCATTCGTGGACAAAAAGCTTACCATACAACAGCACCAGTAAAAAGCCTATCGATTGTTCATTGTGAAAGTGCAAAAGAACAAATTGACTCTCTCCTTTTTCATTGTAATTGGGTAGCTCAGGTGTAGTGTTAGGTTTTCATTGTGATTGGGCTACATTGGGTTAGTAGGAACCATACGGGCATTGAAATTGAGGCATGGAGTGGGCTACGGTTAAGGAGGCAAGCCAAATAGCATCCGCATTCAGTCCCTTTAACTATATTTTTGGGCAATTTGAAGGGAACAAAATAGTGAGTGTTTTAAGACTCTAAGAAGGGTATCCAACACATCAAGGGGGAAGTGTGGTTTTATTATTACGTGTGGGCGCATGTTGTAATATCTCTCCTATGGATGAGAGGTTGCAGCCAAGGAAATGCAACTTTTTGTCACTTTCTCAGCGGCCACAAAAAAATTTTACTTTTCTTGGAAAAAAAATGCTTAAGTGCAATACAAGAGCATTTACATGGGCTCTTTTTTTTCCTTATAACCATTCATCGGAGCTCTTTAAAGATGGTTTATGATATCTTGTACCATAATAATAAGGTCTTTCACATGGCTAATAGCTAAAAATTAATCAAAAGGATATTGGTATCATTTAAACTAATTGGCAAAAGGGAGATGCATAAGGCATATACTATACAACAAAAATGATATAAAATTTAGAAAAATCATGCATAGGAAGCTATAGGGTTTATTTGTGGAAGGGTATGAATTTTATACTGTAAGGAGGTCATTAACTTTATCAAACTTATTTCAGAAAAGTAATTCTAAATTTAAGGTTGTGTAAGCAACGTTTTTGGGCCTAAACAGGAAAAAAATATTATAACATCTTACCAAGCTCTTTTACACAAAAATCACTTTCACATTTGTGATTTTTCTCATTGTAAAAGGGTAGAAGCTGCCTTGAACATCCACCATGTCCTAATTCTAAAAAATGCTTTCCCATTTGCATTTGGCACCACATAACAATTCCTATATTACATAACATTTAGCTAGTAAGTGCAATTTATGAGGTGCAAATCTTGCAGTACTACTGTATAAACAGAAACAAATAAATATGTTAATTATAGAACACAAAAACAAACAGTGATCAGCACACAGAAAAGTGGTAGGTAACTAAACATAATCTTTCTTTTAAGTGGAATAAAGAAAGTACCTCAACTTCTGGATTTAAACATTTGAATAAGTTCAAAGTCTAACAAGTCTAACCAGTAAATTATTTGCTAGGCATAAAACTTAATGCACTAAATTGATTTAGTTAGTATCAGTGCTACATTAAATAACATAAATGCTAAAATAATAATAATAATATGTATCTCATTTTCTATCATAATAATTTGTAACTCAGAAAAATTAGTACACATTGAACTTGAGGAAAGGTAATTAGCGGCATGCCTACAAACCTCAAAATGCAAAATTGCTATAAATTACTTGCATGTATTATAAAGTATATTTTAAGGTGTTTTTTTTTTTTTTTGAAATAGCGTTTGCAATGCAATGAGGGCAATGGGTCATCAGATCGAGTATTAACATGAGATTCTTAACAAAAAGATGACATTTTTCTAATTATAAAAGCTAAAAAACAACAAAAGGCAGTAACAACACTAAAGGACTTCAACCTAATTGGCTAATGCTAAGTTTCTCATTCACAATGGAAATGTATTTTGCAACTACCTACTACAAAACCCAGTATGGGATTGGGCAGCCTTCATATGGCATCAACACGTCCTCTAAAAGCAGCATTCAAGGAACACCTACGAACCATTTGGTTGTACAATTTCGAAATGTAGATCTATACTAACAAAACAAGCCATTGCAAACTCAATTAAGTTGTATCGATTTCAAGCTTAGCAATTGCATTCAAGGTGTCAATCTTTCCTCATAGTAATAAAAAATGTGCTGCAAGTGACCCAACCACCCCTACCCCAGTCAAGGAAATAAAAATCCAAAGTTATTCGGACAAAACTGGGCAGCCCAGGTTCGCAGTTCTAGATAACAATCACTCATTTACTATTACCTCTAATCAAACCTATGTCTTAGATGGATAGCTGTCATGTAAGGGAAATTCATTTTTCTCCCTTTTTTGAATGAAAAGCCACTATCTGTTTCGCTGAGTAAGTATTCTCTCGTTCTGGTTTATTCCAACCGAGAATGATCAAGAACTGATGTCAGAGCCCTATCCGAAAGATTTATACACTGATAAACAAAACCAATTCCCCGCCAAAGGCAACGAAATTTCCAGATACGCATTCCAGGCACACCAGTCAAATCCCTATGTAAACGTCAGTCCTCGATTAATCCTAAAACAACGACGAGATAACTACAGTTCCGGAAAAGGCAACACGGCAGATCACAACAACAAAAAAAAAAAAAACAGCGGCAACAACAACAACACACGGTTGTTCGAAATCTCATCAAATTCAAACAAATCGATCGCGCATTCCGAAAAACGCAAATCCTACGACGCGAATGCTGAAAATTCCTAGTAACGCGAATCAACGGATCAACGAAACAACAGATTTAGAGAGACACAAGAGAGATTCAAGTGCGTTCGTTCGTGAATTCATGAGCTAGAGAGAGAGGGAGAGAGAGAACCAACCTGTAGGGACGAAAGAAAGGGGGAAGAGAGAGAGATAGAGAGGGAGAGATGGATCGAAAACGATGGGAGGCGAGGCGCGGAGAGTTGAATCGAGATTGATTGGATGAAGATCGGGTGGGTGCTTCGGGGGCTCAAACTCGATCGATAACGCTGTTAGGGTTTTTGAGCATTGAAATTTTCTGGCGAAGAACGAACCGACTAAAATGAAATAAATTTCCTTTTTTTTTTCTTCTATCCGAGTGGGACCCAAACAAAAAATGGTGTTGTGGTGCTGTGTACGGGGCCTCCTCCTCGCCGATTAATTATTTTTAGATAATTCCTGGTAAAAGGCAAATTGCTAATAGCAAGAGGTTGGATTTTTATTTTTACTTTAGTGTTGATTTTTCTTTTCAATTATGATTTATTCCAGGTTTGTCATTTCGTTTTTATGCATTCGTCTTTTTTTTTTCTCTTCATTTTTCCCTCTTTAATAACGGCGGATCTAACATGATATGATAATATCGGTTAAAACTCTGGTGTTGTTTGGCATAAATAAATCTTAAATTAACGGTGATAGTTAAATTAAAAGCTTTCCTTTTTATTTTGGTTTAAATAGTATGGTATAATTAGGTTTTATGATAGGCTTATAATATAACTTTTATAAATGATAAAGGGTTTTTGGGTAAATCAAAAATATAACGAGATAAATAATAATTTTATAATCAAGCAAAATGTATAATGTGGATTTAAATATTATGGGCGCATTTGAATTGGGGTGAAATATAAAAATAAATTTAATTTCCCATTTTAGGTGTTATTATTAATATACTTCAAATGGTATATTATTAATATTTAAAAAAACATTAATTCATAAATATATATATTAATTTAAATTATTGAGATTTTAGTGCAATTCATGAGTTATGTCCAATTCCCACGCATCAGATGTACAATACGCTAAGCAAAACATAAACCTTTAAACTCTCTTTTGCTTTTAGCAATATTGAAAAACTATGACAAGTAGAAAATAATACATATTTATATATTTATTATTTTTATTACGAGCGCACTAAAAATACAACATAAAAAAATGTCAATCTTTTTAACATTTTTTTTTTAAAAAATTAGGAGAGACGAAACAAACAGAAAGAAAACATACAGTAAAAGGAAGATATAAAAAAAGTAAAATGATATTGACAAAGTAACAAATTTAACTAGTTGTCTTCTTATTTATCATTTTATATCTTTTATTTACTAATTTATATGTCTCGTGGTTAAAATGTGTGTATGTGGTATTTTGTATATTTTTTTTCTAATAATTACTATGTTTATTTAATTATTACATAGTATCAAATATTTGCATATATAAATATATATTAGATTGAAGACAAATAATGGAACAATTTGAAAAAAAACAACGTAAAACTATATAAAAGTATATATTTATTAGCTTAAATTATTTCATGGTTGTGTATGCATATAATTATATATAACATAAATATTATTCAAAGAAATTCTATTTTTAAGTTTTTAATACTATTACAAATTTATTTAAAGTTTAGAAATTTTACATTATTTATGAAGTGTTATTATACTCCATATATACCATCTTGTAATGATACATTATTGTATTTGTTGAATTTTTTGACGACTTAAGTCATTTTACTTGTAAGTTCATATGAATATACGTCATTCATAAATACTTTTAAATCATTTAAACTAATTATTTTAAAAAAATCCTATTTCTTCAATTGTTTTGACTAAATTTTTCTTTCATTTGATTACTTTTATCTTTTTAATAAGCTATTTTATTTTATCTTATTACTTTAACATTATATTTATATTGGTTATTTATTAAAGTATTTTAAAAATTATTTTTATGGGTTTTTCGATGATATGCTTTAATTATTAATTTTAACAAAGTTTGTTAGAAAATATTTTTTGTATCATTGTATTTAAATAATCGAAAAATATTATGCACTATTTAGTACTATGATTGTATTGAAATGTTCTTTATTTTAATTAAATTCTGTGCCACTCTAGCTAATTTTATTAGTTATGTTAGTTTTTTTTTTGTTAAGACAATTTTATTTAATTGAGGTATTTGTAAAAAAACTCAAAATGTTATATAATTTTTTATAACTTTTTTTTTTACAATATTACAACTATGCTTGTATTGTATTTTCATTAAAAACTTTTTAAGTATTTTTATTAGTTGCTTGAATTATTTTAATAATACATTTTTATTATCATTTATTAACTTGATTTGTATTTTTATTAAATTAATGTGACTTCATTATGGTATGCACAAAACTTCCATAGTAAAATATGAAACACATAAATGGTTACATAATTATTATATAATAAAATAAGGGATTTTTCAACGACCTGATTGTTTAAAACACAAAATAAAACAACCAAAAATGATGGATCAATTTATTCATTTTTTCCAATTAGTTGCATGAAAAACTGAACATGTATATTAATTGTATTTTCATTTAATTTAAGGCATTTGTGTTTTTATGAAATAATAGGTGTTGAATACATGATTTTAATTTTGTATTTTAATTTCATGATTTTTTATTTTATTAATATTTAAAATACAAAATATATTTCAAAAGATGATCTTTTAAAATTAAATCCTACATTTTTTAAAAAAATGATAAATTTAAAAAAAATAAAATAAAGAAAAGAGAAAAAAGTTATTTAGTTAAACTCCACACAATAATTAAAATTAAAAGTATAAGTAAAAAGTAGCTGAAATATTTTTAAAATAATTATTTTATTCAAATTTTGTTTATCAAAAAATTATATATAACGGCCTGTCCTTTTAAAAATAAAATTTTATTTTAAAAGCACGCAACCAAATAATCCCATAAAATTAACTCATGTTAGTAACGTTTCCCTCATGTTTTTTCAATTGGATCAGGATGTATAACTTATCTTGTACTAATTACATATATCGTGCATCACAAAATTAAGATTAGTTATCAGTGATCCTTTTAATCAATAGGATTGTATGTGTGTGTATATATATATAATCATGTTATATAGAGAAGGTGATATTAACTTTTTATTATAAAAACTTTTAATCTAAATTATTAGATTAATATTCAACAGTCTATATTAAATTTTCATAATTTTAACTCAATAACTATAGAGGAACTATAATTAAATGAAAGTCTAATATTATCACATTAAAATTCAATAAATGGTCCAAATTAAAATTATCACAATAAAAAATTGATCTCACATTCTCATTATAGCAAAAACTATATATATGTGTGTTATATCTTATCTATTTCTGTGTTTGCATGGACCGTAAATGAAGACAAACAAGGTTGGGACAGATTTGTAAAGTCGATTCACTTTACAATGTACGGACAAAATTTTTGTAGATGCCGGATGCAAGTTTATTTCCTTATCTCATGCAAGTTCAAGATTTTTATTAGTTTGAATGTAATATATATATATATATATATGGTATATTCAAAGGTACTATTATACTCTAATACTCTAATACAAACTCCACTATAAAAAACATGGTAGATATGACATATCACATCATATGCACGCCCTTGCAACTCATTTGATGACAAACAAAAAGGTGAATTAATAAACCAACTTGATATGAAGTTAGATTATGCTAACCTGGTTGTAATAAAAGGATTAACTTTCTTGATTCCCAATGAGAAACCAATACATTTTTTTGAAGTGATAATCATTAAATAGAAGCCCTAGAATGTGATTTGACAAGGGAAATTCTGGATGTTTTAATGTTAAATCTATGAACATCATAATTACCTCATAATGCTGCAGATTGAGCATTGTTGTAATGATTGCTAATATGCATTTATTCATAAAGTGACAAACAGATAGAACCCTTGGCCATAGCTGCCTAACAATTTGCGTTTATTGTAGGGCAACAACAAACGACAGAGAGCTCCCATAATGTGATGTTAATAGAGAGTAGTGCATGTTTCAATGTTAAATTTTGTATCTATAGTAATTAACACATGATGATACAGATTGTGTGGCAACTGCTAATTTGCTATTATCAATTAAAAACATAAGATATGACTAAAAAGTATATTGACGTGGAAAAGCAATGGGCTCAGGAATTCCTCTCCACACCCAAGGCACAGCGCACCAACCACTGCCGATTCAAAACTGCATTTGAGCTACTTTGGAAATGGAATTGTGATACTAGTGTACCGCAGCAGCCAGGACAGTTGAGCTATGACTAGGGTTTTCAAGTAATTGAGAGACGTAGGCTTTAAAAAAAGTTATATTTTTTAGAATCATAATCTCAGTTTAAACTCTTTGACAAAACAGTGCCATTACATTCACCGTTTTTTAAATTTTTTAAAACAAGCAAATCTTTTTCATCAAAATCTATTCGGATGGGCCCAAGAAGGCAAGAAGGCCATATTAAAAAAAAGATTTAAAAGGGTTTACTGGGAGAACAAGTTCATCGGTACTACAGGAAGTAAAACGTTCCTTTTTGAATGTTCCCTTTACCTTATATACATAAGATCTAATACTTGAAAAAATGCACATTTAAAGGTATATGCATGAAGTAAGGACCTGACCAGCTTCTCCCCTAAAACCATATTTCTAACAAGAAAACAATTCTGTATCCATTACATTGTCACAAAAATGTGATCGACTTTTCACTCGGAGCCTCCGCCACAGTGGACTGAGAATAGGGAATCCCCAGTTCAAACCCTGTAAGGTTTTTTTTTTGTGCTTCGATAAATTAATATTATATGTGCTTGTATGCAATGCACAATATGGTCCAAAACTGATACAAGTAATATAATTGAATCCTTGACACTATGGAATTCACTAGGGTTACCTGAAATCATTATATAGGGTGGCCAACATTCCTAAGAAACTCTGAGCAAACAACAAATGAGGCACCACCAATGACAAGGGCAAGGGTGAGCTTCCCACCAGGGACCAATTCCGTTGCATTCAGAGATTGGGACGAACGTGAATACCTATCCGACCAAGACATTGCAGCAGGAAGGATCCCAAACAACACCAATACTATAAAAACAAAAAAGTCAAAGTAAAAAGCAGACTTTAGACAAACAAAACAGAATGAAAATTTTTCAGGAGAGAATTTCATCACGGCAATTTTGAGGCTGAAGTTTACAAGTTTTTAATGGTGGGTCAGCCACCTTATTGTTAATGTTCAACCTAAATCTGGACGAATACGAATATGAATATGAATAGTAATGGTCTTAAATCTAAAAATCGTAATACCTCCATATGTCCCAGCAAAATCCAAGGCTTTGAAAAATATCTCTGGATCTAGCAGTGATAACACCAGAGGTGGAATCAAAGTCAAAAGGTAAGGAAGTGGCCTGCTCTCACCAGCAGGTAGTTTCAGCACTGGAAAAGAAGTGGAATATTTTAAGAGAAAATTGTGAGTTCATTTTCCTTTTCCTGTGGCTCTGAGAATGGGGAAACATCACTTTTCATTTAAATAATAGTAAAACTAGGAACAGTGAATCAAAGCATTTCCCAATGATCCAAAATCAAGATTGGCACATTTATATGCATTTCCAAATCACATAGATGCGTTAGTTTACATAAATAAGAAATTATAATTAGAAAATAGATTTGCACAGTCAAATTCCCCGAGTTTTATCCATGCCATAGAAAAACATAAACCCTTTTCACAATGAGTCCTACCTAATGGCTAGTCAGAAAATATGTTAACAAAAAATATGTTGAAGAGAAAACATACATGCTGAGTGATACATGATGTTAAGATGAAAATAATAAGGGACTAACTTAACTCACAGTCAGCAAGGAAGTCAGAGAGGCCCAAAATAAAGCCAATATAAGATGTTGCAATTGCAAGAAGTGAGAACACATCAACAATTGGCTGTAAAAAAGATCACCAAAAAATGGGCTAATATCATCTTAAAATAAACCACAAAAGATAAAAGATCCTAAAAAAAATTTTTTCGATAAGTAAAGATCCTAAAAACATTTACCCCAACAATTCCATTTGTAGATCGTAGTTGTTGTAAGGGGTCAATGATTTTATCCATGCCAATTTCAGGACTTGAGATGGTCCCTAGAATGACAGCATTCCAAACAAGAAACATGGTCAGGGGAATAACTGTGCCCAGAACAATCGCAGACCTGTAAATCAGAAATTTAAGATGTCCTGTAAAGGTCGAGGCAGGTTTAAAATATATTATCACAATCATACATTTATCAAGGGAAAGAAATTTGGTAAAACAAACAATAATTCTTATGATAAAAAAACCTGTAATACATTAGTGTTCATAATATGCAAATATTATACCAGCAAGAAAAACTAATGTCAATGGCATGGCAACAGAAATTTAGTTATGAACTGTTGTGTACAGGCTACTCGCACGTTTCCTCCAATTACCAAGGTACTGGGGAATAAAAATCAGGATTTAGGACAATCCCATACACATTGATCCACGTTCCACAGCCAATGTTATACCTTACCCTCTGTTTGGTAAAGGGTACTGGAAGAATTTTATGTGAAAAAAAGGAGGAAGAATTTTTGGTAGAAAGAGAAAGTGAAAAAAAAAAAGGTTGTTTGGTTGGGGGTGGAAGAAGGGTAGAAAAATATTTTTTTATAGCTTAATTAAAATGCTGAAAATTGTGGAAAAAATATTGTGGTATAAAATACAATTGTTGACCTTACATACATAATTATGTAAATTTATGTAATATGTGAAAAAAGTAATTTTGTAAATATGATAGTTTTCCATAGCCTTTTTTACCATTTTAGTTGTCATAAAAATATAACCAGTTCTTCGTACCATTTTCATGCTTTTTCTTTCCAACTCCATTTTTCAATCCTTCACCCTCATTTACTGTGTTTTTCCATATTTACCAGGGGGTTAATGTCTTTACAAAAAAGGAGGCAATGACACCCAAAGAAAGAAAGGAAAAGAGGAAAAAAAACAAAGAAAATACAAAGTAAACAAACAAGGCAGCCATGAATATCTTAAAATGCAGGTTTTAGAAATAATGGAAACGGTCTCTTGCTTGAAGAAATGAAGCTTCTATCTTCCTTCTTAAGTGTTTCTTACGGAAACAAGATTCAGCTTATGCCTACACACCGTTGGGGTAAATTGAAATCACACCTGCCACATACTCACATAGCAATAAGTGTCAGACTTATCCTTTGACCCAATTTGAATGTCAAATCCTTCATTAAGAGAGAGATATTCCAAGTACATGAAGGCTGAACTTGACTGTTAAACTAGACAATCTATTTAGAAATCCCTATCGTCATATGAAAACAATTGTCCAAGTTGACAAAAAATTGTTCATAAAATTAAGAGTATGTTTGGTGTTGTATTCGATTTTATGTTTTAAAAAACTACTTTCACCTGAATTGAATACGTGTTTTTGTTTGGCGATTATTTTCACCAAACTGATTGTGCCATCGCCGGAGCAAAGAAGGTGTTGTTATTTTTTCCAACAACCATCCATAGAATATTTGGATCAATCCCAAATGTTCTTCAAACCACATCAATTCTGGTAGCTCATTAATTTATCAATTCTCTGGTTCAATCTCATAGCTTGGATTTATGTCTCTGAAATCAAATTTGAGATTTCACAGTGGGCACTAATAATTTGTGAAAAAGAGAAAGGGACTCCGATGATCTAGGGGTGGCAGTTCCGATTGGTGGCTTCCCTATACACCCCCAGATGCAGCTGTAGCACACATTAGCAGAGAAGAGGCAATGACACTACCGTTCACTGCTGAGGGCGGAAGATCAGGTAGATCGGCCATGAGGGGGAGTGTCGGCTACTGAGGAGAAGCGGCCTCTGTCAGGGAGGTCAGCCACTGGTGGGTGAACGCATCAGCTTCTCTTCGACGGTAACAAGCAGACAAAAGCTGAGTTCAGTTCTTGAAAAATAAAAACAACTAAAACATGTTTGCATTTTATGAGATTTGAATATCATTTGTTTTTAAGTACCAAAATCTGAAACGATCACCAAACAAAAAAATACACCCGTTTTCTGCATACAAACACAGTTTTCTCCTATGCTGATTTATTTGGGACTGAAATGCATAAATCAGCCGTGTACAATAGTTTCCCTCATTTTTATTTCCAACAAGTTTCCTCCGCCTTAGAATTGAAAAATATACATCTTAATTTTCTGTGTCAAGAAAATCTACAGTAATTAGAATTGTCACCTTACTTTTGATAGATCTCCTTCAAGATTTGTACAAAGGACAGGTACCACATTCTGAAATAAACCAGAATCAAAAGGTTACCAATGCCCATTTATTAAATGCAGAAGGCTATTTACATTACCTGGTAAACAAATGAGAGTGATATTATTGGAACACTTGGAGGAATGGCTTCAATATTAGCCTTTAAAAGAGAGTCCCATTTCAAATTTCCACTTGCAACGACCTAACAAAAAGTTGGTTCATTGTGATGCATGCAAAATCTAGCAACAAAATATATTATTATTAAGAATCAATACAAAAATTGACAAGCAAATAACAAATGGAAAAGCAAATTTTGTAGAAATAATAAATGAATATCATTGTCAATAGCCACATTTGTATTGGCAACCTTTTCTTTTCTATTTTGGGAGCACGCAGAAATTAAACCCATTCAAAGTTTATTCATGAACATATCTTAGTTATCAAGAGAACAAAACAATTAAAAGTGGAAAATCAATGCTATGGGAAAAATCATGGGGTATGCATTTATATCATTCCGAATGCAAGGGCATCAATCCGAAAATGGCAAATACCCAAGGGTATTATTCTGTAATTTAACCTAAAATAAACATAAAAAGATTGAATATTAGCCACCTTTGAACCAATCTTCCCCTTCTATTCCAAATCACTACATCAGATGTGTTTATTGTCTTATCATCCGTACAGATTATTTCAAGTTTGAACAGACTAACAAATATTTTGACAGATTAGGTGAAATATAAACCCAAGCCTGATAACCATAGAGCTGAAAATTTATAGTTGCACTTCTCTTAGTGAAGCAAAGGACCTTAGGATGATTGTCAAGAAAGAAAAGCATGGAACAACAAGACGAGAATAGAAAACATCGAAAATGAGAAGTTTGGAGAATTAAGTTAGTAAGTAGTTTTTGGTGCCCCTAGCATCAGAAAAGTATCCATGCACACACATGTGTACATATATTTTTTTCATATTTTATTTTTTCTTCGGGTTAAATGGAGGCAGGAAAGATAACACAGTCAGCATGATCCTGACAAGCAGTAAGGAAGATCTAAAGTAATGTATTAGCTTCTTTTTCCCTGTGGCATGTATCAACATCATTTAGTGTGACTTGTTATTGCTGTTTTTTTTTTTTGAAAAATAATAAAAAAACTATTTCCATGCATTAAAACAAAAGAAACTACATTCATGAACAGAAAAAGTTCAAAACTAATATTTCAATGAGAGTTGGTGGAATTGCTACATTTATAGAATGCCAAAATTACCACAAGAGTTGCAAAAGAAATGATGATTCCGAATACTAGGGTCCCATTAACAGCACCAATAAACCGCTGGCTACAATCAGAAACAATTGTGTGTATTAGAAGAAACAATCTTCTTCACCTTTGAATTGGGTAAAGAAAATAAATGGATATTCATGCTAAAATTTTATCCATGAAAAGTTCTCCGTATCATTATAATTACACTACTATGCATGCAATAGAAGTAATATATGAAACTCAAAAACCTGTTGACAGCACAGAATTTATGGCTGGAAATAAGAAAGTTCGGTCAAATTGTCTTTTGCAAGCTGAGACCACATCAACATGATTAGACTTTCATAAAGGCACTGACATGCATAGGTAAATGCATGAAATGCAAAAAAACAAAAAAAACAATGTTTTGGGGTGTGGAAATAAGATTGTTCGCAGATAATACTAACAGTCCCAATGCATCTCCAGTTACCCGTGTGATGAATGAGAAACTTATCAATTGAACCATGCAGCTTTCATATACAACTTATGAAGAAAATATGTCAGAAATTTCATAACCAAAGATGATGATTCGCCCTGAATCCTCTTGCTGCCATTTGAATCTTTGAAAGGCCAATCATAAAAAGAAAAAGGAGAAACACCAGAATATTAAGACAATCATTGACCTTCCAAAGTAGCATATGCCTCCAAAAACCAAAGAAAACAAGGTTGCACTTTCCCATCTGCAATAAAATGTTTCTCATTAATGCCTAACAATGAAATCAACTTACAATTTGAATACAAATGTGAAATGGTGCAAATGCAAGCCAAAGGCAAACCTAAGTAAAAGCAAGAAACAAAAGCCATGTTAGCTAAATATTTATACAAATAGGGCAAGGGAAAAAATGAAATATAGGAAATGTGTCATGCAAACAATAGCCTGCTTGCAGTTGCATATACTATAAACAAGACATAGCAGTAACTGTCATCAGAATGCAATAAAAGATAGCAAAATTGTGACCAAGAACATAAAGCAATTAAGGACTGATAACAAATTAGGGGATCCTTTTGTTTATCACTTAAACCCAAAAAATATAAGGGAGAATTTTATATTTTAAATCCTTTATTCATTGCTAATTTTTCTAGAATTTATTGTATGGGGAAATCAGGAGAAGATCATGTAGAAAACGAAATATATAAAAAACAATATATAAATAATATAATGGAGAAAAGGGAAAAAGACTTGAGATCTTAAAGGGATGTTGATCAATGAGATGGAAAATTTGCACAATATATATGAAAGAAGTTGGGGGCTGTTGAATACGTAGAATGCATGATATGTTTTTGAGATCCAACATGGATGGAGCCAAGAAGAAGAAGAGATGGCTGTGAGAAATAAAATTCAACTTCTCAATATAATATTCACTTTGGTACAATGAAAGATTATATAGATCACAGATAAATTGTGCTCCTTATAGAAATTAAGGTTTAGGAAACTTAGTTTAATTTAAGTTAACAATAATTTTTTATTTAAAGATATACAAAATATATAAAATAAAATTAGCAAATTTAGTTTTAAAATAATAAAATCGTACTAAAATTATCGAATAAAGTCTCACACTCATTAAATTTTAATGTAAGTCTTTAATCATACATCAAATCCAAAAATTAAATAACTTAAATAAATAAGCAATCTAATGTTCTTTGAATAAGCTATTATTCATATTTAATGGATGATAGTTAGGATCCCAATATGGTTTTTCAACTCTACTTCATTTTTATATTTTCAAGCGAAATTGCTTATTTGATTATTTGCTATTACATAAACAGTAAGTTATATCTAAAATAATAAACATAATTAAAATTTAAATTAAATTAAATTTATTATAAACAAACATATAAAAAAGTAGATCGTATAGACAGTAATTAAAATAAAACTAATTAATAATTTATTTAAAATTTAAAAAAATTGTGACTTAACATTTAAGTCAAACTCACCTCGATCGGATGCTAGAGCTGAACGCTGAATGACGATGCTGGAGCTAGCGGTTGGATGACAACACTGGACGACAATCAACGACGGACGACGACAGACAACAGACGATGGACGACAACGCCACTAGGACGATGATGCTAAGATGACAACAATTCTTCTTTGACGCTAACTTGGTGGTTGTAACTGTAACCTCTACTTTGTTGTTATTGGAACCAATTTCAACATTATGTGATTGCATGTTTAGGCTCAGGGACAGCTCTAGCAAATTTTTTTAAGCTATTCGACATTTATTAAAAAGAAGTGGAGCTAAAGGTTGGGTTGGGGGCCAGAGACCAGACGTTTAACGGCTCAGCGTCTAAGTCAATGTCATGATTATGATGGAGATCACTGATCGAAAAGCATTTGCGCTTGTCAGCTGTCGTGCGTCGCCTATGCGGCACCGCTATGTACGAGTGGTGGAGTGGGGCTGCTCTTGCAGACTAGAGTTGGGTCTATGAGACTACGACCGAGATGAGAGGCTGAGGGTTAAGGGTATTTTCTTTCTTTCTACTAAAATCTCAATAATTTAACAATTTAACTATAATATTTTAAAAAAAAATCAGTTTAGGCTTAGGCATGCCCTAGTTCAGATTTAATGATATCATCATCAATTAGCAACCTATTGGTAACTTTGAATGATTTTATATGCAATTATTAGTAGATTAATGTAGTTAATTCAGATTACTAAACTCTAAATATCTACTTTGTTCCCTCTTTCTCTCCCTCCATACTCATATTTCTTCTTCCCCTTCTTTTCTCCATTATTTTCGGATGCCACCCCCAACCCCCCCACCCTCTCCCCCTTCCCCCCTTCCACACCTCAATTGATGATCGATGAGGTTCAAAACTAAATATATACAAGTACCTCAAGCAAAAGGCTGTGCTGCAGAATGAAGTCCCATGCTACAAATCTGCAATTGGAAACTCAGGATCTTATCTATGGTTTAGATATTAATGAGATTTTATTCTATTTACAATTTCATTCTTTGGCACTAACAAAATTAGCTATACTACTAAGGTCTCTATGCATAGGAATCTTTACATGAACTACAATTATTTAGTATTATTTAGAATTCTAAAATTTTGTTTTATAGTTGGAAACTAGTAGTTGATATTATCTAGGATTTTAATAGAGCTTCCATGTGCTCCAAGTTTGTTTAGCCTATAAAATGGCTTTGTGTAATAGATATTATCACCGCAGAGTATCAATATTATTGGGTCGTGCACCAGTCTGAAATTTTGACAGTCAAAAGTTTTCAAACCTCCTTTGCACAAATCTTTTAAGAAGGCAAGTTTGCAGTTGTATCAGTAAGCCCAAATAAAATCATTTACTAATTTCAGAAGAAGTTAAGCATACCAAAAAGTTGTAATTACAGCCAATGAGAACAGTTTCAACGTTAGTGATATCATCTTTCGACTGCAAACAATTAATCATCTCCCTGCTCTGGAAGCAAATTAAGAGTTAGCATACATACACTTGAACGCCCAGAAAATTTGACAAAATATCTGATGAGCGAGCCACATAGGCAATCAGAAGAGCATAATGTATAAAAACGTATGACCAGCTGCAGAATAAAGAAAGACCTGTAATTAGATGAAAAAAAAAAAGTTCTAAACTGCATGGCAAGTAAATGAAAATATAATCATCAGCAAAAAGGTTGCACCTACAAAAACCAGCAAATAAATTATATTGACTTCAAATTTTTTTGCCAGTTGTAAAAATACATATTTTCCTCCGATTCACACAATGAATGTTCCACTTAACAAGTTAAATTATAATGCGGTTACAACCTACCAAGCAATTTGAACACCAAAATCCCCGAGTGTTCTTCTAGCCATTGATACCTAAAGTTACATCAAAAATAAGGATGAATTTAATATACTCTAGAACAAATCATTATAAAAAAAAATGCATAGCTAACAAGCATTGTATTAAACACTAATACATGGATTGAAGATGACATCACCACAAAACTATTGCATATGAACTTTAAGTTACTTATCCAACAATATAATATGACGATTATAGTCCATTGTCACCGAAACACATAAAATTGGCTTTTCATAAAAGTGGGCTGTCATACAAATGGAAAATAATAATAGAGTGAATACCCCAGTAGAGTTTAAGTCCATTTATTTAAATTACCAACCATGCCTATGTCATGGAAAGTCCCATATTTATGAGAAGTCACAGAAAAATTGAAAAGAGAATACTTCCATACAACTTCCACGTGAATGAAATTGCATTTTTTGTACCACAATACAGTAAAATGTATACATATTGCTTGCAGAGCTATGTTAACTTAGTAATCCCCCAATATAGAGGGTGGACGGTGGAGCAACCCAGAAACATGCATGCAAATTAAAGGTGAATATCATATGACCACAATAATCCAAAAGCATGCAAATCAAAGTGAAAAATAGCATTAATGCGAGCCACTATAATGTAAGAAGCACTAAATCAATCAATTTGCCTTATCCTTCAACAGTTAAAATATTGATGCACAGTTTCGTTCTTATGTATTTTTACGTAGAGGTGGCCGGTGGAGCAACCCAGAAACTGACCTTAGTTTCTTTCTTATGTTGACATGGAGAGCAACCACTTAATAGGTTAACGTTAAGGGTAAAACTATTTCTTTTTCGGGTATTGTTTTCTGGGAGAAATAAGCTATTTTGCACTCAATTTGCACAATACTAAATGCGAGCATTGATAAAAATGAATTACCAAAGATACACCACCAGAACCCAATTCGCACATTGTGTTCACATTTACTTCAGCCACTAAAAGCCCAGTAACCACCTGCAGTCATCCAAAATTTCAGATTTCTGCCACATATGTTCATTCACAAACACAGAGAAGCCAAATTCATTAGAAAGCACAATTCTTTACAGATCAAAACCAACTAGCAAATGTCTACCAAAAAATCTGAATTTCTTTCATTTGTTTTTCTGCCCTTTTCTCATTCCCATAACATAAATGATGTTTAAATGGAAACTGCTGAGAATTGCTAAACACTCAGCATGTAGATTCTCCTTAGGTATGAGTCACCAAACAATGGTAAGTTACTAACAAGATCTGACACGAATTCACCAAACAATGGTAAGTTACTAACAAGATCTGACACAAATTCCTAAGGAGGCAAAAATAAATAAAATGCAATATTTATGACATAATAAATTTTGTTAATCGAACAGCAACGATTATTACCATAAATGCCCAACAAAGAAAGCATGAAACTGCAGAGGCTAGAAATCCAGATTCTTGTGTCACTGCAGGAATTGCAAGAATTCCTGCACCTACCTGTAAAATTAAAGACCACCGATGAAGGAAATTATGAAAAAAAGCCGAAAGAAAAATGTGACAGTCAAGAATCAACAGCTTAATAGAGAGAGGCAACACGCTGGTATTTTAACCCCAGACTTTATATAAAAAGGTATAGCCATGAGAGACAATTTTTTAGTTTACAACATCTTGAAATTATTTTGCCACAAGCAGAGAACAGGAAGGTATTTCTCGGGTAGAATCAAAGGATTGACACCAAAACAACATCATTTTAAAAAAATCACGTATTCATTAAAACTAGTTATCAAAACAACATTATTTTGCGGGCAAAACCTTGGTTGACACTAAGAGCCAGCCAATTGGCCCATTGGTCAACCCATAAAATTACAAGTGTAGGTTGAATAAATTGATAATTTCAAATTTACAAGCAACCTCGCCCACAATCACAAACTCGTGGGTTACCCAGCTTTTTTTATTTTTTTTAACTAAACTATTTCTTTCATTTAATTTAAGATAATGGTTTAAGTTAAAGATGAGCTACTAATGTCAAATAACCCAGAATACCAAGATAGATCCTTCTCTTTCAAATATTCCTATCAACTATTTCAAATTTAACAATTTTATATCTTTTGTTATCATTTGCATCAAAGTCATTTTTGGGTTTCTTTTTAATTTTTACTCCATTCAATGTCAATCTTCTCCATCCTCCTAACATGTGTATCTATTGGCTTACATTACAAATGACCAAACTAATGTAGCCAATTCTCTCTCATCTTATCTGCAATAAGAGTTACTCTAACAATACAATAAATATTCTCATTTTGAATCTTATTCATCCTAATTCTACCACACATCCATCTTAGCATTCACATCTTAGTGATATTGAACTTTTGTATGTTATATCTTGTTAACCTAACACTTCATTTTATATAACAAAGAAGTCTAACAAACGTCCTACAAAACTTTCCTTCTAAACTCAATGACATATTACAGTCATACAAAACTTCTGCCGCACTTCTCCACTTAAGCCAACCGACTTTACTCATATGGTCGATATCACCATCATTCTCTCTGTTTCGCTAAATTAACGACCCTAGACACTTAACACATTATTAATCGAGTGTAATGACACTTTACTTATTATTTCTTCTTTGTTTTTACAACTCTAATTTTTGGTGAATCTCTTCGTTGGTCTAATCAATCAATTTTGACCATCTTGGGCTCGCAACCGCCATCTTGGATTCGGAACCACCATCTCAAATTTGGAACCACGAATTTAAACTCAGAGCCATAACATTATAGCCAATCCTAGTATTTATAGCTAATATGAGGATTTGACTCCATTCGAGGATCTAACTCCTCTAAGAATTTGACTCTAATCTAAGGATCTAACTCCATCTAATGAGTGTACCTCCATTCGGTAAGCGGGTCTCCATTTAAAGATCCGACTCCAACCAAAATACTTGATTCTCCCATTTTCATCTAACTCTTTTTATAGGCATTCTTCAAAAAGGAGAAGAAGGATACAACTAGAACCACTTCAAATCATCTAGGTATTTTTTTTCTTTTTCTTTTTTTAAAAATATAATAAAAAATAAAAACAAAAATTCCTCTTTTTTTAGAACATTTAAATCAAAAGCTCAAATAGCCGCGGGATTGAGCCTTTGAAGCTCATACTACAACTGCTCAAGCCAATGTTAATTATGGCAAGATTTTACCATTTTGTTTTATTATGCTCAAAAACTTTTTTCGTTTTTTCAAAACCTTTGACACAATGGCTTAGATCCCACATTTATTTTTTTAAAATAAAATTATCATTTTTTTACAAATAAAGAAAAAACATAAAACAAGCTAACTTTTATAGACTAAAACTAGCTATAAATTTTTTAACATTGTGAGGATGCGAGAGTTCTTCTTCTTTCCCACGCATAATGACTCTCGAACCTATTTCTTTGGAATCGTAGAATTTTCTTAGGTGACTAATCACACCTTTATTTTTGTTTAGTATCGATTCTTTTTTTATTATTTTTCTATTTTTTCTTAAATACATTTTCTTAATTTATCGTTATCCATTCATAACAATTATACATTACTTTATCCACCACCACAATTATCAAACTTAAGGTGGAAAAAAAAAATAAAAATTAAACTTCAAATTTTTTTATTTTATTAAAATTACATAGTATATTCCACTTGCAAAACCAATAACAACAAAATAAACTTATTTTATGTTGTGATTAGCTTTTACGTTTTGTTTTGCTTTTTTGCTTTTCTAAAGCAAAATGAAGAAAGGGAAAGAACAAGATATTTTTTTCTCTCATAAAGTCATTTAGAATTTATTTAGTACGAGTTTTGATTTCTGTATTTTATTAAAGTTTATGTTAACTTTTAATCTGAAAACAATTGATATTTGGTAAAAGAAAAAAATGTATTTGAAAAAATATTTTTTAAAATTGAATCTCATAAATATATATATATATGTATAATTTCAGCCTGGGTAATAAAATAAAATAAAATTATTTGAGTCTCTAGTTAAAATTGAGTTTAGGTTTTTAAACTATTTTTAAAAACAGCTATAGTTATATTTGATATAGCATTATTATTTTTAAATATATAATTATTTTTAAAAACTATGAACTCAAATGAATTTACATTACTCATAAATATTTTAAATTATTTAGGCCCACTATTTTTAAAAATAATAATATCATACCAAACGTGCCCAGACCCACTTATTTTAAAAATTAAATTATAAAATTAAATAGTTTTAAATTCATCTGAGTCTATAACTTTTAAAAATAATCACTGATTTCACCTGGGTTGCACTTGTACCAATGCAACTTAAGAATCATAATCCAATTATATTCTGTCACTTCCCTATCGCTCTTCTGGCTTCTTATCCACGTTGGTGAATCAACAATAGATCTGACCAAAGCAACATAATTCAGCACACCAAAGAATAGATCCGCCAAATCAAGTTCGGTGGTGGACTCATACGTGTTCGATGGCATCTTTGTGTCGCAGATTAGGTTTCAAACGAGGAAGAATAAGAAGAAGATAAGGTTTGTGAAGGATATGTTAGGGTCTTGGAAGAGTTAAAGATATAGTCTGATTGGTACCCTCGGCTAAAGTTATAATTTTATGTAAATTTAGCTCAAATTATTACTGAAGTTAAATATATTTTTTGCTATAGTTGATCCGTTGGAGGGGATTTTTTTAAAATTACAACTAAATTTAACTTTAACTTTTGCTATAGCTAAATTATTGAAGACGCTCTAACCTCTAGTGACACCATATTTACCCAGGTAGAACCTTAGGAAGACACTTCTGATATGAAAAAGAACTTATTCAAATATTCACTCTAATTTGTTTATTTCTTGCTCTTGAAACTCAGAATATTAACGGCAATTTTCTAACCATCTTTCCTAATTTTACATATTTAAATTACTTTTGATTCCATGTACAAATATATACCAAAATAGATTATTTAAATTACTCTCTATATCATTAAATAATATTTTTATATTATTTTTTATTTAATAATAATTTTATAATTTAATTTAAAATAAAAGTAAATATTACGGGAAACGTTATGAAGAGAGATACGAGAAAATTTTTATATACAATTTAATAGTTATAAATAGTGAATAGTATTTCCAGTACATTGAGAAATACTATATAAATCCTATGAAGAAAGTTAAATATTGAATATCTATTGTAGGAATGATTTTATGACTTTTTTTTCCCTAAATATAAAAAACATACTCTTACAGAAAAATTACTACTAGTGCTCTCACAAATTTTATATGTAAAAAGCTTTGGTTGCAGAAAGAAAGGACATAAAATGGCTTTCAAACAAATTAAGAAACAAAAGAAGAATCTATGAAAGAAGGAACATTAGCCATTTTCCTAACATCTCCATCCAAATGCAGCACACTTTTTGAATTAGAAGCAGCCAAGAGGTTTTTAGGTTTTCCCATAATTTTCTTCTATTGAACTGTTTTATAACTGTCTGGCTCATTCATTCAACAGGATTATCCTAGTTGTATAAATTATTGTCTTTTACTGCAGTCTAAAACAAAAGATCTCTCCTTCGAAATCCAAATTCATATTAAGGAACCAACCTGGACAAATAAAACAGAATTTGATAAAAACAACAAAAAATAATTAATTAAAACAGCAAGATTTTATTTGAAAATGGTCAAATGTTGACTTACTTTTAATGGTGCACTAGAAAATGGAAATACACCATAAACATTACATGCTCATTTTAGCACTATAGATTCTTGTAAAGTACACATCACATCCATTATTTTTATCAGCTTGCATATCATATCAATTGAATTTGTACAAAGAAAGAATATATACCGTGGTTCCAGCCACCAGAAAAATTGCACTGGTGAGGCTCCCTGACCACAGAAACAAAAGCATAGATCAAAATTGGTTACAAAATGCCGCAACTCTAAGGCCGCACGTTTTAAGGAAAATATTTTTAGGATTTATTGGTTTTTGTTTGTGTTCTGAAAATTATTTCATTACATCACTCATGGTATTTCTGATGGAAATTTAAAAAATTTTTTGTTAATAACAAACACCGCAAAATAAAGAAATTTGGGTTTAATCCATGAAAATACTTTTTTTGCTTTTGTTTGATAATGTTACCCAAAATAAATGAGTTTGTTAAGCAGTTTATAAATGAGTAAGGGACAAGTTTTGTTCTCAAAAATTGTGTTTATGTTTCCAGGAATGAAAGAAGTGAAAATCTTTTTTTTAATGGTCTCTTGAAATAGTTTACGTTATTTTAAAACAACAAAGTGAAAAACAACTTTTAAATATTTACATGTTTGAACTCAGATTGTTACAGAAAACACGAAAACTGCTCTTCCGAAAACACAACCAAATAGACAGTTTAAAACAACGAACTCTAAGTTCAGTGCCGGTCGGTGTCTGGTCAATATTGTCAAAACCTCAAATCTGATTGCTCCAATCCACAACCCAGTTGCTTCGGATATCATGATCTACACTCACTAAGAGACTAAGTCCAAACTACAAATGTGTGTGTGTGTGTGAGAGAGAGAGAGGAGTAGCCAGTCCTCTGGTAACAAAAATACCTGGCTCCCTCTTGAGAGTGGCTTGATTGAGGTTGGAGAAGAGCCTCTCCAGCTCCAACTCTTCTTCATCGGGAGGAGGCGGAGACGACCTCTGAGCCAAGACCTTCTTCGTCGCTAGGGTTCTTCGAGGCTTAGCCCTGCACGAAGTAGGACGACACGCGAGGGAGGATCGCTTGTAGATGTGAGACGGAGAAACGCCATTGACATTTCTTATTCTCGGGGCGGGGAGAGGAAGCAGCAGCAGCGGCGATGTTGCAGTTGCGGATAACATGACGCTGCCACACGCCAAAAAAATGGACCGCCCCGTCCGTTATCCGCCTAAATTTATTTTTTTTATTTTTTGGGTCATATGGGATTCTTCATTCAAATTAATAAAAATATTACTTTTTATTTTTAATTTGAATAAAACTTGGAAAATTATAGAATTTTTGTAAATAAATAAATATATATATATATAATTGTAGACTTTTATTGAATTCCTAAAATATTTTATACTTCTCATATTAGCATTTTAATTTGAAAAGTAAGTAAAATATTATAGATGACTTAAATGGCAACTCTCCATCTGGACATTTTAATTTTTTAATAACCTAATCACATTTTTTACTTTGAAATTCCTATTTAATGTAATGGACGAATGTAATGGTTGCATTTTTTTAATATGTTTTTAGATAGTCTGAGAGAATATGATTGTATTATTGCTTGATAGTTTAAATCAAGATTGTAAGATAATTAAAAAAATGATGGAAAGAAAAGAGAGTTAAGTTTAATGATATTATTTCTCTCTCAAAAAGAGAATTAGTTAAATAATAATTGTTATTTGTTTGATTTGTACTTTAATTTTTTATATTTTCATACAATTATTCAAATATATCATATAATATCATATAAATCTAAAAACTTCATGCAACTAGTTACTTTAATTAATAACAAAAGTGTTATGTTGTGTTAACAAACTATTAAATGGTAAAAATAAATTTCAAGTCACAAATCTAAAATATTCACATATTATGACTTCAAATTTTCATCAATTATAACAAATATGTGATTCGTTGTTTAAGTTTAATAAGAATTTGTTCAACATATTAATTTTATTAGGGTTAAGTTTTAAACATTACAAGAGACAACAATTAATTATGATATTCCTAATATGGCAATTTGACACGATTGAGAGAGTGTGCTAATGAAGGGATAATGAATCAATTACTTGTAAATTCTCCTTCTAATATATTATATTACTTAATACCTTTTTTTAATCTTTTGGATGGTTATTTAGTGGTTAATGTTTAATTTGTTAGTGTTTTTTTAAGACGAACAGTTCTAATATGAGAATAATGTGAGGACCTTTTTAGTAACAAAGTATGTAAGTGTTTATTATATGTTGTTATCGGTGTGTGATTGTTATGCTTGTTTGTTACCTTTGAGCATTGTTTGTTATAGTTTATGATGCATGTACTCTGTTATGGCTGTGTTGCATGTGTTGTGTGGCCATATGACATGGGTGTTGAGTTAGTAGGTTTGACTTGGCTATGTTTGGGGTATTATACCGGGTGAGTTGATTGTATTTGTCTAAAGTGATCCTGTTACAAGGTTGGAAGGGGTTATGATACCCTATTGAGGTTGCATGTGTTAGTTTGTTTTTCAGGAACAACAAGTTTAAAGTTGTGAAGAATGTAAATACTATGTTTTAAGTGACATTTTTAGTCTGTTTTTTTTAGATGAAAATATTTAGACGGTAATTATATATAACAGTCAATATAAATATTTTAATAGTATTTAGATCCGATTTATAATTTGTAGCTCTAAAAAGCTATTTTTATGAAATTATTGATTTGTTGGATAACTTTATGCGATAACTATTATTTAAATATTAAAATATATTGATAGTGATGTAATCACTAATACGAGCATTTTTAATGTACTTGGGCTCAATTTAAAGTTCGAAGCTTTATAAAGATAATTATTAGATTTTGTGGAATTTATTATATATATATATATGCTAAATTATAGTTGGACATGTAAGAGAGAGAGAGAGAGAGAGAGAGAGAGAGGATCTATTTTAAGTTGGTATTCACCCTTCTATCAAATCAAATATGTTTAAATTATAATAATTTTGGGAAATTGGAAGAACCTAACAAAATGGAAAAAAACATGTAATTGAGTTTAAATTGATGATTTTATTGTATGTGTTAATTATAACTACATGACATCCACATCACCTATTATATAATGATGTTTTCTTTATAATTTAGGGATAAGTTTTAGAGTTTTAGTAAAAATAAGTATACATTAAGTTCTAAACAAATATAGTTTAGAAATAAAGATTATAGAGCGAATATCTATATTTAGAGTATCACTATTTATCATTCAAATGATTTTTTAATATACTTCTTAATAGGCTGCTTGTAATAAATGAAAAGGAAAAAAAAATAGTAATAAAATAATTTTTAAAAATAAATATAGAGATGAAAAATGTGAAAGATAAATAAAATATATAAAATAATGTACCATTTATATCATAAAATAAGGATATAGAATATAAACATGATGTGAATGCCCTTACATGATAAACAACGAATTAAAATGAATGAAATTGAAAATGTTGGGATTTAGATGTGTTTTTGGCAAAAGATCTAAGATTTGGTGTATTTTGACATGAAATGATATCTCATGATAAATTTGTATTTATGCCTTGTTTGCTCATTACTAAGTTATATGATGGTGAAATTTGATTGTTTGGGACCTTAAAAGTAGGATATTATTTTGAGGTAATGCGTAAAAATATGCAATTTTGTAGATTTTAATGACAACGGATCATACGACTACAACCATCACGGAACATACTCATTATTGCTAGATTATTATAATTTTATTAAAAATTAATATCAATTCAAATTCAAAGAAAGATTATGACCTATCATTTTAAAAAACGTTATTATGAACACAAAAGGCTAAACATGTACCTTTTTGTCACAGGTTATATAAAAATCAAATTTTATGGATATAATTATTTTAAATTAATTATTTATAAGATT
Organism: Taxillus chinensis; assembly: GCA_023512835.1. Taxonomy (NCBI): domain Eukaryota; kingdom Viridiplantae; phylum Streptophyta; class Magnoliopsida; order Santalales; family Loranthaceae; genus Taxillus; species Taxillus chinensis. Next base: position 5,437,803 of record CM042085.1, read on the forward strand.
ATTTATTATAAAAAACCGAGAACTAAATTATATTTTTGTATAAAATTTGAAAGAACGATTGATTTTATTAATTTAAAATTAAAATTTGACAATATATTTGTAAGACAGTGACGTGGACAAAGGGCAAAAAAGAGAGAGAGGAGAGGATGCGAACGACGCCGTGTTTTATCATGAATGTCCATTTCCCTTCAAATTCGCAGTAAGCAGGTATAAGCATTGGATCACCCGACCGAGAAATCGAGAATGCATAGCTGAGGGCGTAGATGGCGACGGAAGCAGCGGAGGCAGAAGAAGAAGGAAAGGTGGTGGGAGGGGTAGAGAAGCTGGGAGGAGCAGAGACGCTGGATGTAGGCGATGAGCTTCGAGAGATGGCGAAGAAGGCTGTCTGGAGCGTCAGCTCTTGCAAGACAGGCAATGGCGTCTCCTCTCTCCGCGATGACAATCTCGACACCTATTGGCAGTAAAATCCACTCTCACAGTCTCACTCACTCACCCACTAACCCACTCACTGTCCAATTCACAGTCTCGATGATTATAATTTTATGTTTTCGTTTTTGGGTTTTTGGTTTCAGGTCAGATGGTGGACAACCACATATGGTCAACATTCAATTCCAGAAGAAAGTTCAGTTGCAGGTGTGTTTGACGTTCTTATTTTCCTTCATTGTTTTTGTTTTATCTTTAGTTGGTTTTCAGCATTTCGGTTACCTTATAATTTTTTTAATCTTCTGTCTGGGTTCCTTTTTTTACTTTTAAAGTAGCAAAATATGACTCACAAATTGTGTTTTTCAATACATATTGACGAACTTTCCAACTGGCAACCATGTTTTTAAAATTTATTTTTTCAAGGAAAACAATGGTACTAAACAGAACAACATAAAATGACAACATTACCAAACAAACCTCTTTAAGTTCTTTGGGTCAGATTGCTGAAATTGACGATGTGTTGTTCGGAAGCTTGTTGCGCTTTATGTTGATTTCAAGCTTGACGAGAGCTACACGCCTAGTAAGATTTCCATTCGCGCAGGCAATGGAAACCACAATTTGAAGGTAATTTCTCAATGTTGCAAGTCTTACTTTTTTCAAAGGCGTGGGGGGTTTTCAGGAAAACTCATTTTTGGATTTCTGTTAATGTTAATGTTGCTGCATTTGATTTGCTTCACTCGGTCCCATGCCAGGAAATTAAATTGGTGGAACTCGTCAAGCCAACTGGCTGGGTTTTAATATCCTTGTCTGGAAATGATCCTCGGTAGGAGATGAAACTGTTCTATTCCATCCTCATGTTTTCTTTGGTTGTTTCGGATGCTTCTGAAAGCATTTGTTGTCTTATTTCATATGTCAGGCCTATTGTAAGCTTTCCCAGGGAGCCATAATCGTTGCCTCGTTTTACCTTCTGTGGGGGAATTCATTTGGTGTTGAAAATAGCCTAGTACAGGCTGTACAGCTAACAATTATGAACCTTTACTTTTTTGGTCCATATTATCTTATTTTGTTTGGTTTGATCTTGGCATCCTTTTATTTCATTTTAAGCTGTTTGTTATGTGGCTTGTGTTTCTTGAAATTTTCTACAATGACATGGCTATAATTTTGAAATTTGAGGTTTGATGAGATGAGACTAATGGAGGGATAATGGGGCAGGGTAAGCACAGTGCATGAGGCAGAGACTTCTAGGGCTAAGGTTTTGTAGGCATGTTTATGAAAGTCCATCCAACGGGGTATTAGAAGTGAGGGGCAATCACAAAATAATTTTTTGTTGGGAAGCTTTTCCTTAGCTTTCCGAGTTTTTGATTCTACTGTCTCATTAGAAAGTGAAGAGTACCCAGATAAGTGTTGGCAAAATTATGTTGATCAATATTCTGTGTAATGATCCAAGTTGGATAATCTTCAAGATCATTGTTATGTATGCCTTTTCTCTGAATCTGTTTGCATGCTAAATCTTACACTATATTTCTTGCAGGGAAACATTTGTTAACACTTTTATGTTGCAAATTGCTATTTTGTCAAATCACCTTAATGGGAGAGATACTCATGTGCGTCAGATCAAAGTTTATGGGCCTCGACCGTGCGTTTGAATCCTTGTGCACCCTTTCTCATTACTCAGGGAAAACTGATTGTGTAGACATAACTTTTAGTCGTTGCTATGTTGCAGGAACCCTATTCCACATCAGCCATTCCAGTTCACTTCAAGGGAATTTGTTACATACGCTTTTGTCAGATGACTTCTATGGTTTACTGTTAACACAGGAAAGCAAAGCAAATGAATGGGCGTTTACCCAAAACGAAGTAGCATTCGGCTGTTCTTCCAGCCGCACCAGTGCTACCTTGCTTGTTTTATACATCTCCAATTTAGACCCGGTCTAGAGGTGTAGCATTTCACCGGAGCTGTCTTGTTTTAGATGGTGCTTGACATTTGTCTGTATTTTTATCACATTTTTCAAATAGTCAAGGTCATTGAAACCATCGTGTGCTAATTAAACATCTTTTGCCCTACTCCACAGTCATCTTCTCATAATTTTGTAAACAATGATTCTCCAACGGTTTCATTATTTTTGAAATCAATTGAGAGCAGCCGGTGACAATTTTTTTGGGACACATTAAAGCATGTTTAGAATTGCTTATCTTAAAGTGTTTTATTACTTTACCAAGTATATACGTATTTTGTTGGGTAGGAAAATATGTTTTTCTTATTTATGTTTCAGCATTTTTATATTTGTAAACGGCATCACCATATGAAGGTTTTTGAAATATACTTTTTGTTGGGCCTTACTAGTTCGTTTTATTTGTACGTATTGTTGTTATTATTATTTTTCATATCAACCTTTATATTGTTCAGAATGAGATTTTTTTTTTTCAAATGCACTTCCAAGTGGCGGATCATGGCTATAATGGGAGTGATGAGAGGAGTAAACCAACTACTTTCAGTTAACAAATTTTTGGACTAACTTGTCGAATATGTGATACCATTTTATTTAATGTGTTTGGGAGAGAGTACAAAACAAAATGAAATCACTCTTTTGAGTGAGAAAACTCAAAAGGAAGTTGGGAACAAAACTAAGTTAGTGGACAATAATAAGAGGGCGTAACCATGCGTAGTGACATAAATTTAGAGACAGCCAGTAGCAGGGGCAATCCACCGAACTAACATCTTATTGGAATCCATACAACCAAATTATAAAACCTCAGACGTTTCACTTTATGCTCGCAACCAGATAAACAGGGGAAAAAAAAGTCTTCATGCAAAAAGAAAATTTAAATTAAAAAACAATAGGAAGAAAAAGGAAAAGAATAGAAAATGAAGCACCAGACACTTAATAATCAAAAGGCCATCCAGAGTAATCCATCTCGTGATTCTGCTCATATGTGGTTTCATAAGTGCTCTCTGAGCTATTCCCTCCCAATTCCTCGTACAGGTTAGTGCCTCCGCCCTCCCTTCCTGTTTCTTCAAAATGCTGAGTAGCTCTGCCTAATCCGGTTTCTTCACAGTGCAGAGCAACTCCAGTCCCTTCTGTTTCCTCGTAATGGTGAGAATTGGAGTCTGAAGAGGAAGATTGAAAAGGCCACAAGAAGGATAATGGATTTCTTCTTCCCTGATTCTGATCATTGATGTCCCTGTTGGTGATGCCATTACCATAACTGCTGCTTCTGTGCCCACCACCAAATGAACTCAAATGCCCACGAGGAGCAGCACTGGAGTTACGAGAAGGCAACTCTTGGCGGCAAACAGGGCAAGAGTTGTGCTGAGCCAACCAAGGAACTATGCAATCAGAGTGATAGATATGGTTACATGGCATTTGCCTTGCTTCTACGCCCAGCTCAAACCTGTCTTTACAAACAGGACAATGCGAATCCGTGCGAAGGTGACTCTGTGTGATGTGAATGGTAGGCATCAAATCAATCGAAGACTGTGATGCAGGGCGTGGACCTTGATGATCATTTAAGGAAAGATGTTGAAGCAGCTCTTGCATTAATGGGTCCATAAAGACGTCATCTACACTGAAAAATCGGTTCAGTCCACTTCCACGGCCACCAGAAACAACCTCAATTCTGGGGCTATCAGACCTCCGGACAGGAACTTGGCCATGGACCAAGAACCAAGGACTGGGACCAAATCTGGTAGCACGTTCAGGAGCATAATCTGCCGTACCTCTGTTGCCAATTAATCTATGCCTCAGAAAATTATCAAAGACCCCCAAAATTCCAACCCTATGCTGATTAGTTGGCCGTAATGCAGAAAAATCTTCCAGAAGTCGATGTTCAAAGGAGAAGGAATCTTGGGCCGGTCCAAAGCCGTGAACCTCATTAAGTTCTTCCACAAACCCACCACTGCAATATGGGCACACCACATCTCCTCCCCTGAGCCGAATCGGCTCTCTGCATTGATGACACCAGTGTGTGTTTCCACGAGTTGACATCATATGTACTAGTAGACGCTGTTCAGTTGTGCCCCCAGTATTGAGTTCAGATGACAATTCTCTTATAATCCATGGAATTCATTGACATGATCTGAGAAGAAATGAAAAACCAAGCACACAAATAGAACTAATGATTAAATGGTAACTAATATGTTCTTAATTCAATATATCTTTGAGCAATACTCAAATCTACTAGGGTAAAAAGCAAGCCTGGTGCATGAACCTCCCGCAAGTGACGGATCCAGGAAGGGAACAGGCTACATGGGCCAAAGAATGCCAATAGATTTGATTATTGCTAGGGTATCGATACAAAATAGAACAAAGAAGCTGACATATAAACATAAAGAGTCGGGAAAAAGTAACTCCTAAAAAGAAAGGCCAATTATGCATGCATAACAACAATGTCAAATCTAAGATTTGGAGCAAAGAATGCCAATAATGATCCAAGGCTAAAGCTTAGTAACAAGTGTCCAGTTAGAAATATAAAATCAACTTAAGTTTCCCAAAAAGTTTAGGTAGAAAAAATTGACAAATGAAATTTCTTTTTTTGAGGTAACTTAACATTTAATACCTAGCAAGGATTGAATTACTCTATTACTCCCAATTTTGTGATTTATTGTAATTGTTATTATTAGTAGGCAATTAGTAGCTGAGAAGAAAATCTGAAAATGTTAACAAACTTATTGGCCATACTTGAGTGAAGAGTTTAAAACTCTCATGTTTGAATAATCTCATAGGATGATCTCACTTTAGTGAACTTGTAGAGGGAGTTTGAAGACCTTAATTAAATGAGCTAAAGACCTCAAAATAAAACTTAAGTGTAATATTGTAGAAGACTAGGTCGACTAAGTCAATGAAAGTCACTTTTAGATGAGACCAACAAAAATCAACGGAAGCCAACAAAGTCAATACCAAATAGTCAATGATTTATGGGAATCAACTACTGTATGTGGACTGTGGAGTTAGTATTTAATCCGAACATAGTGTCAATCCTGACACAAAGCTGTGAACTAAACCCGGATACAAGTTAAAGTAAATCCATATACAAAATCAATTTGAACACATCCAATAAGGACACAAGACTGAAGTAAATTCCAATAAGTTGAAACTTGAAACTAATCCAAACACAGAGAGAGTCAATTCAAAGACTGAAGGCTCAATCTATACATGTCCATAAATATGGTAAATTGCAAGATCATGGTGGGTCCTTACAGGAGTTGATACAAACTAGCCAAAATGCTTATGTTTTGGACCTTCCAAGTGAAATGGGGATGTCGTCTACATTTAATGTTTCTGATTTGCTAGTTTATCGAATGGGATTGCTATTTTAGACTCAGGGTGAGTCCCTTCCAACCTAGGGAGTATGTGTAGAAGCGTCCAATAAGGAGTTGTCAAGTAGGACCAAAAGAAAGTCTTCAGCCCCAAGTTATCTTAAGGATTATGTTGGCAAATAGATCTAATTTCCGGAATTTTTGTGTATTTTTTTTATTTCCTAATTTTAGGCAAGCTTTTATATCCTGATTGATTGGTAGTTTATTTCCTGATTTCTTGCTAGCTACTTTTCCGGTTGACCTTCCTTAATCCATTTAGGGTTAGATGCTATTTAAGCAAGGCTAAGAATCTTATCTCAAGACTTTTGAATTATTGAATAGACAAAGAATACTGCACTTTCACAGCATATTGTGAGTTTCCTTCTTTAGTTTCTTGTGTCTTGTGTTACTTCAGCTGTGGGACTTGTATTTGAGAATCTCAGTCCACCAATTTGTGATGTTACAGAAGATGCAAATTCCCACCATTTGAATAGCTGGAAATTATCCTGGTAAGTGTTCAAGAAGTAGTCGGTTTTGGAAATTTTTTCATCTCATCTAAAATTTGGGAGCGGCTGCCATTAAGAAATCAATCCTTTCTGTTTTGTAACATTCATGATAAAAAGTCCGGAGGAGTTGCACTAAATAATGAATGATGCTAAGAACTAAAAGTTAGCATTCACAACCTTTACTTCTGCCATATAGGCATATACAATTTCAAAACCAGAGACGACTCTACATCTTTCTTTGGGAGCTCCTCGTGCTTACTTAAGTTCAAGGGAACTATTTCATAAGTCAGATTTTATCCATCCAGTATTCTCCTAGATTTTGCAAGAAATTAAGTTTGTGAAAAGATTTCAGCCTGAGCTGCTCAACTTGATTGGATTTTCAAAATTCTGGAGTATCTACTAATTTTTATTTTTAATATTACTACAATCTATATTATTATAACATATATGTACACAATGTGCAACAATAAAATACTTATGGACAAGAAAGTCTGACATTTTTGAAGAGTAAAGAACACGTAGTTGTCAAATAAGTGTCTGAGTGGTCCAAAAGGGGTAAAACAAAGGCACACATTGAAAACGGAAGAAGAGTGACAGGTTTGAAGGAAAGGAAGGCCCTCACCTTCCCTTGGTGTGTGTGTGTGTGCGCGCCCGTGAATGCGTGTCTTTTTTCTTCTTCTTTTTTTTTGAAGGAAACACCAGAGAACTCCCTACATTCCATCCTCCCTTGCCCCACCTAACCCTGACCAGCAACGACAACTAGTATATTATGTTTGGAACTTTGTTTTGTTATGTAATATGCACTATTTCTTATGAACTTTTGCAAGATTTATATTTTTTTCACATAGTTTATATTTTGGTTGCTTTATTGTCACTTTATTGCTAAGGCACTCAAGCTCTCCACTGCTTTGACAAACTATGAAAGAATGAGATGTATATAAAATACAAAAGGGCACAAAACTTTTAACTCAAAAACACTCCCCAAGTACATGTTCAAGCTCGCATGAATGACTCTCTAAGAATACAGCCTTAACACGAAGTAAGTTGTGTTCACAAAAATAATCTCTCTCTCTCTCTCTCTCTCTCTCTCTATATATATATATATATATATATATATATATTGTACTATATATGTATGTATGTATATCAAATAAAATATAAAATCTCATGCAATAGATCAGCAATTTGAAATAGAATAAGGGCTATAAAACATGAAATCCATCCCAGACAACAAACAATTGAATTAGAGTCAGTAAACTTCAAAAATCCTTAAAGACAGTCACCAAATAAAACGGTAGAACAGCGAAACTTATTGACTCCAACCGTTCAGTTAAAATGTTAAATAACATGAGCAATCAATAACAAAACTGATGACTACAAGAAAAATACAATTAATTGGGAAAAACTCAGAACACGTCCAACGTCAATCGAGTAAGAAGACATGCATCGAATAACTAAAATCGATAACCCCAATTCAGCCGCCCATGAAAACGGAATACCCAATTAGAGAAACGAATCAAAACGGGTCCAATGAAATAATAAGGAACCAAAAAAGGTAACAGATTAATAATCCTATAAATCTGATGATCGAAACTATGTTTGAAATTGAACACGAATGATATGTTGGTAGAGACGAGACGAGATGGAATTGGACAAACAAACAAACAAACAAACAAGCAATGAGAGGGAGGCATATTCGCATACCAGTGGACGTAACAGTGTTCATAGTTGTATCTGGAAGCCACAGATTCCAGAAGCCGTCAAAGTGTTAACGAATACAATGGACATTAGATTGATCCGTCACTATCGTGCGCTTCGGAGAGTGGTGCGCAGCGCGCACCATCCACTACCTGAAGTCAACAGCATAGCCCGGGGCCCCCGCTGGCTGCTGCCCAGTGCACACTGATCTCACATGACATGACACATGGCTACCATTTGAATTTTGAATTTAAAGATGTGCAAAAAGACGTACGTATAAAAACGGAATTTTAATGTGTATTTTAAAATTATTTTGAGTGTATAAATAAGTTAATAAAAAAACAAACTAATTGAAAAAGTAAAAATATTTTTTTAAATAAGTAACATAATTAGTACAAAATCCTGAAATAAACAAATTGATATAATAAAAAAATAAAATTATAAAATAATTAAAATCAAATAAAAATTAAAATAATATTATACAAACATATTACTAAAAAATCTAATTAAAAAAATATTAATTTACTAAAAACATTTATTAACTAATTAAAAACAACTAATACATATCACCAAATGTAACCCCAAAGATTGAAAGATAGTATATTAATATTATTTTAAAATAATTTAAAGAACAGATACAAAACTACATAACAATAAAGTAGAAGAAATCTTAAAATATGTAGAGAGTAAACAAAACCACTAAACAACACACACTCTCTCTCTAGAATATATTATGACAAGTTGTTATATATGTAATACAATTCCGGATGCATGCACAGGATATTAGAGCATTATATATTTACTGTTTTTAATTTTTTTAAAAATAATTGTTATTTTTGAGAAAAATAAAAAATTATATAAAAATATTATTTTATTTTTTAGGGCTCAACAAAATAAAAATAAAATTATGTTTAAATATTTTTACTCAGAAATAATTATCACATCTTACAAATAAAAACAGTACAAAACAAATATATATTTTTATATTATCTTATGATTTTAATAAAATTTATATTTTAATTCTTCAACCTTAACCTTATTAACGTAAAAAAATCAGCATATATTATTTAGCCTAATATCAATTTAAAATAAGAGAAATGATACGTATAATTATCTCGCGTAAAAAAAAAAAAAAAAAAAAATTTGGAAGAGAGGAAAATTTTTTTTTTTTATTAAATTATCTTTTCCTCTTCTTTTTTATTTTTTTTTTTTTTTTGGTAAAAAAATAATATTTTTTTTTTAATATAATTATTAAAATTTTTTTTTTAATTTTTTTTAAAATTAAAATTTTTTTTTTTTTTTTTTGGGGGGTTTTTTTTTTTTTTTTTTTTTTTTTTTTTTTTGGGGGTTTTTTTTTTTTTTTTTTTTTGGGGGTTTTAATAAATATTTTTTTTTTTTTTTTTTAATGGTTTTTTTTTTTAGTGATTATCGTAAAATCATTATTAATGTAATCGGTTAAGTTTTTTTTTTATTTCTCTCTTCTCTTGTTTTAAATTGATTAGAGAAAAGAGAAATGATAGCATATGATAGAAATGATTATTTACCGGGAAATTCTAGTAATACTCTTAAAATAATTGAAACCTCATTTATGTTTTTATAGCAATTTAATTAGGAGAACTGCAACATCTTTGGTGATCCATGCATGTTTTCTTTGAGGATCCATAGACTTCGGGTTTTGACAGAATTAAGTGAAATGAGCCGAGCCGGAACTACACACAGCTTGACGAGCTTTTCATTTCAATATCATTGCGCTTTATTTTCACACAATGTGCAGCAATAGAATCTCCATGGATGTGATGTCTCCCAAGAGTACAGATTTTGTCATATAAAATACAGAAGGGCTTGAAAAAAAAAACTATAAAACACACACACAAATACAAATACACAAATCCCCGATGGAGAATACACAAATACAATTTCCTTTTATCGTAAAAAAACTTAGCGCGAGTGTTATAATCCCACCCGATGTTTGATATGTAAAAACATATGCCGACATGCACATGCAAGCTAGCTATACATCCTCCATCCTTAGTCCAGCTCGGTACGTTATTCATAAATTTCGAAATTCTTAATGTTCTTGAGCAGCATCACAGCTCCCCAGAAAATCAGAGCTGATGACCTGTTTATCAGAATAATAAGAGAAGGAGCCGGGTTGAAACTGCATGAACGCCCTGGACTTGGGTCCATTACTGCTGTTATTATCATGATGAGCCTCGTTCATTGAAGAACCACCAACACTACTACTCTCACTGTCATATTCTTCATCACGTTTTTCAGCATCACAAGGCTTCTAATTCCAGGGCGTCAAAAATGAGTTGTCGTGCCTCAAGAATGGAGTCAGTCTCTCGTAGTCCATCTCATCATGACCACCACCATCATCATCATCATGTGTGTTTCCCAAAGGACCAATACCATCCTCATGATGGTAGCACTCTCGTACCATCCAAGGGAGCATCGCCACCGTCAAATTCTCGGGCCACTGTTTCAAACTATCATCTTCAGCACCGCCGCCACTGCAGCCGTTGCGGCCATCGATCAGCGCCTGAGGTTTCCTATTGTGGTCGTGCTGTTGAGCATTGTAATCATGGGCCCAGTGGAATGACCCTTCGCGGCAGTGAATGGGGCAGCGGTACGAGTACAGATTCGAGAGATGAGGGTTGTCACAAATGCATGAGCTCGTCGTCATGTCATCGTCGTCATCATCATCACCACCACCACCACCACCATCATCATCATCATCATCATCATCATCATCATCATCATCATCGTGTCTGTATGATCTACTACGTACTCTCTTGATCGGTAATGAGCATCGAGCTGATTCCAAGCAGCTGGAACTCTTTCATAGCAACGGCTTTAACTGACAAGTACCGATCAACAATGTGGACAGTGAGATAGAGGGTCTCTGGCAAGAGCTCAAACTTGCAGTGAACCTCAACCAACCAGTCCACGAGGATTGACCTTATCTTGCTGTTGATGTCGGTCTGTGCCGACATGTAATCAAAGACCCTGCTCTCGTTCTGAAGGCACCAAAACCACACAACAAAATTCACTTAGGGGGGTCACAGCAAATTAAAATTTTGAATGTGTGCGCGCACCTCTGACTGCTTGTAGAATTGGTAGATGTCATCGACTTACTCGTGCATTGCTACCTCGTTGACATCCTCGGCGTCCATGTCCACTATGGACTCTTTGGGTTTGACATGGGTAATTTCAGAAACAGCCTGTGTAGAGAGAATGGGAGTGAGCAAATTGAATGACCCAAGGGGTGGTCTTCTTACCGAGTACTCAGATTAAGCGCAGAAATGAGATGGGGGAAAAAGGGTAAGATGTTTTTGACCTTGCTTCTAGCTGTAAGGACTGATGTGAAGGCCTTGCCTTTCTTCTTTGATGGCTTCTCAGTGAATGTTTTTTCAGCTGCAGATTGGTGGTTATTCTCATCTCCTTTCTTGGGTATGACCACCTTATTTTGGGCCTTCAGAGCAGCAACCCATCCGTTGACCCATTCAGACAGTGGTGGTTTCTACTGCAAAAGCAACATTCCAATGCACTCTAGTTATGCACGGATTTTATACGACCAAAAAGGGAATTGATGAGGAGTTTTAGTTTCACAACACCTGATTCTTCTCTACCTCAGCTGCTCTTGCATCTTTCAGCAAATGTGCGCAAGCGTTCTTGAAATGCGTGATAAACCAACCATATGGGTGAGACAGAGAGAGAGACTTACTGAGAGGGCGATAGGTCTGAGTTGGAAGCTTCTGGGCTTCCACGGGTGGGGCAATTGTGGGATTGCCAATGTCTCTGAGGACTCTGGTGCCATTCCTTCCTTGTGCAGCTACTGCATTCCCCGGTTTATTATCTTCCACCGGTTAACATAACACTAACAAATGGAGCATGTTAATCCCGTGAGAGATAAGCACTCACTTATCTCCAATTCTGCAAGTTCTGGCAATTCCCTATACTGAACATTCTAAGTGAGGCTCGCAGCGGCAAGCCAGTGGATGTTAATCTCGTGAGAGATCGGCAGTCACTTATCTCCAATTCTTTCAGGGAGGAGGAGCCAACCGGCCAACTTGCAGCCACAGTTTCCAATTGAAGGCAATCCTGTATTCTCAATTCCCTAAGTGAGGCCGGCAGCGCCATGTCGGTGGATGTTAATCTCATGAGAGACGGGCACGCCCGTATGACCAACACTTCCAATGTGGAGTCAACCGGCAAACTTCCCGCCACAAATGTTATTTCATAGCAGTTCTGTATCCTCAATTCTCTAAGTGAGGCCGGCAGCGACCCGCCCGAGGATGTTAGACTCGAGAGAGGGCAACCCTTTATAGACAAGAATTCCAGGGAAGAGGATGAGTCAACTGGCACAAATTCTAATTTCTCACAATCATATATTTCCAATTTTTTAAGTGAGGCCGGCAGCAGCAGCACATCCTCAGGTGCTGATCCTGCGAGAGATGAATCAAGTGTCCAAACACAACCACATAGGTTCTCACACTTCTCAATCTTCAATTGTTTAAGCTTTGACAGCCCCAGAAGGATGCACCCAGCTGCACCTGCACCCAAAAGGCTGAGCTGTTGAATCCCATGAATAGTGAATGAAGTGAGTGAGTGGAGCACATTGTGAGCCCACACATGCTTATCCGCTCTCAACGCTCCATAAACTAATTCAGACAAATCCACATTCCGAATCTCCAGCTCAGATAGTCAAGACAAGAGCTGAGTTGTAGCATCTCCGCCATCACCGCAATCATTATCAGTAAAGAAACATTCCATGGCTGCCACACCTCCCGTTTCTAGTGCATCTGCTGATACAAGGGACTTCAGTTCCATTGCGTTTCTGATCAATACTTTCTTGCACCTTTCTATATGCAACTTTGAGAGAGACAGGAGCTGCGTTGGTAGGTTAAACACCAGTTCCTCACATTTTCGAATATACAGCTCGCTCAATTGAGGAAAACACTCCAGTGGCTGAGGGAATCCACCATTCCTTCCATTTCCACATCTCTTCAAACCTCAAACTCTTCAATTTGGGAAAAGCAATTGGATCTCCCCCACCATAGAATTCTTCTCTAACTGCCTCCAAACGAGGAAACCTTATAATTTTAAGAGTTTCCAGATTGGGCAATTTCCCCAGGGGTGGCAAAATTGTGCATACCCCAAACTCTTCTAATGTTAAGAGCCTGACATTTGAAAGCGCTATCCACCCTGGGAAACTCAAAGCTGGAAAGCCGTGGATGTTCAATATTTCCAAACTTTGATTTGACCGGAGCACAAGGGCACCCAATGCAATACTTGAATCTTGGGGAGCAGATTTTTCTGTCCACTTAAATTCTAATCTTCTTAGGCTGTTCCCAAGATGCACTAAATTTGCAACTACTTCAATCGCATTGCCTGTCCATTCTGGAACGGAAATGGAAATTGTTCGAAGACAAGTTAACTTGTCCAAACCAACAGGCATGGACTGCAATGAAACACAAAGGGATAAATCGAGATGACGCAAATTTGTCAGTTTTCTCGTGTCGGCAGGCAGCGTCTTTAGTCTGCGACAACCTTTTAACTACAAGTCGCAGATTAAAAAGACACATGTTGAGTCGGGTAATCTTTCAATCCATGTGTGAGAAAGGTCAATATACCTCAAAGTATCAATTCACCAATCTCTTTCGGTAGTTCCGTAACATCGGAGAAAGGCAAACAAAGTGCCCGTAGAAATCTTAATTTGCGAAATAGGTTCAGCCAAATAGAATCAGACTTCCCATAAGACTTTGCAAATTGCAAGGGGGCTCGTCGAGACTTCATATTTTCGCATTTCCGAGATATCAAATTCCCCCTTGCACAAGCGGTAGCATCATAGGAGAGGTGGCGAACATTTTCAAACGCGTCTCCCCTGATAATGGTCCGACATCATTGGCCTCGCATAGTCAAGAAGGTTCGGGCGGGATAAACCTATTACCCTCTTCTTCTGATATTGGCCATTGTAATTGGCCCCTCCTTGCCTCGCTCCTGTGCGTTTTTTTTTTTTGGATCCCACGGCACCTCCCCGCCTGAGGCGGGTGCGCTCTCGAACTCCCACTAACCATTTGGACAAGAGTTCTGTCCAAACGTAGAAAGACTAACTCCTCAAATCCCGAAACACAAGTCAACTTTGAGGCCATCCTCTAAGTTCACGTATGATTTTCCTGTACAAATGTTGCCAAGTAATGAATATGATCATGCATTACAAACCTTGACTCATGATCGCTAGCATATTGGAAAAGCGATCGAGACAAAAGCTCACGAAAATATTGTCGCCCAAATCTTCCATATCTACCCCTGTTTGGTAACCAATCAGACCTTCACCATCCATAGTAACACAAGTTCCTCCTCTTCAAATTCATAATTTTTGGGGAGTGAGAACCGGTCGGGCGATAGGGGAAACACCGCTTTAAATGGTCGGGAAGATGAAGATAGCTCAACCACAAAGATGACGGGATGCCATCTTCAGCTTCCAGAACAACCCCATAAATCGCTATTTAGCGTCCTCCCAATGGTTAGGGCTGCTTATCCCGAAGTGAAGCACCAAGTGCTCTTGCGGCCGGGGGGGAGGGGGGGACCGTTACATATCTTGGGATTTTGGGAAGGGAGGCTCCACGTCGGGATATGAAGTAGAAGGATCATTCTCAAATGCATGTTGTCGGAACACGGACAAACAGTCACCATCCGATAATCCTTCCAAGGTAAAACGCTCAACGCACATCATCCCGATGCCACGCCCTCATGTCGAGTTGTTACTATTACTTTACTTCCCGGTGCCTCTAGCAAAAAAAAGGGCTTCGCAAACAGTCCCAATCATCATACGAAGTGAACCATACATCATCTAATACAAGCAAGAATTTCTTGTTCCCTCCTCCCCTTGTTTGTCCTTGAGTTTAGTCTGAAGTCCATTCAAGCCCAAATGGGCACTTCTCCCATATCAACCTTCAATTCCTCGAGAATAGCCTTGGTTGCCCTTGCCACATCAAACTGGGTGATGACACAGACACCCACCCTTTGAGTTCAAAGTGCTTTTCCACAGAGGCGTTATTGAAAACGTGGCGAGCCAAGGTTGTCTTGCCGATTCCACCCATTCCAACTATGGCAACGACGTCCAATTTGTTGGCACCAGGTCTTCTTTGGCCAGTCCCAATACCTAGAAGAAGATTAATGATCTGCTGTTCAACATCTGCTCTGCCATATATGTTCGGGTGAAAACCCAGAGATGCGACAGGTGTTCTTTGCCAGGTCTCCCCAGTATTGCTAACACCAACCTTTAGGCCAGTCGAGCTTTGCGCGTAAAAAGATTCTAACCGAGCACGGATCTCATCTATCTTGGCTGCTGCTTCATATCCATATCCGTATAAAATATCGTCCATATAACAGCTCAGAGCTCGTACCTCTTTAGTGATGAACCCAGCTATGCTGCTGCTGGTGGCCATGTTCGTATAAACAACATCCGTTGCCGTCTTTAGTTTGGATTTTGTGGCCAACTCATCCAACAAATCGTCCGCATCGTAAGCCCAGTCCCTCAGATCTCTCAGCCATGTATTCACAGCCTCGTCTTTGGTTTGTTTATTTTCGGCGTCATCCAGCAATTGCTGAGTCGTCCACAATCTCCTCTCTAATTTCTGGAGGTGAGGAAGAATTTTCAGTCGTTTCGCGAATTCACGCACGTCGGGAGGGCCAGCTTTTCGAACAACGCTGCCAAAACGCACCCACATAAACATCTCCGATTGCCATTTTTTTCCCCAAAAAAAAAAAAAATCGAAAGCTTGTTCGGTTGTTTGGGAAGCAGAATATATGGAAATCCAAATCTAAGTCTAAACCCGGTGTAGGCACAATATATTTTATATATATAAGGGGCGTAAAACCGGCCCAAGGCCCGTCAATCAGGCCTGCGGGCTTGCGGGTGAGGAGCGGGCTGCGTCGTTAAAATTTATATTAAATGGCCG
This sequence comes from Taxillus chinensis, assembly GCA_023512835.1. Classification (NCBI taxonomy): domain Eukaryota; kingdom Viridiplantae; phylum Streptophyta; class Magnoliopsida; order Santalales; family Loranthaceae; genus Taxillus; species Taxillus chinensis. The sequence goes on from CM042085.1 coordinate 5,453,693, forward strand.
TAAGCGGAATTGTAAAATGAGGCCCTCTTATCATATATCACGTGCCTTTAAAAAAATTATGTCTATTAAAATTAAAAAATCTAAAAAAAATATAATATTTTCAATATAAAAGTATTACAATATAAGGAGGCGAATGCAGAGAGATTGATAATATTCTCAAAATTATGTCTTTTATTGGTTATTGTGCTCAAGGTGTAAGAGCATAGTACTAGGTAAATTTTATTAGCTATATCTATATTTAACTAATGAAATATTGCTTTAGCTAGTAACATCACATTTTTTGCTTAAATTTATTTTTCAAATTTATCCCTTATTTACACCAACGCACGCCTGTCATCTTTCCTAATCTGCAGTCGAAACCCTAGCAGCCGCCCCACCATTGCCGTCATCTTCCTCCACCCCAATCCGGCAAACCTCATCTTGCTTGGACGGGATCTGCAGCGGCTTGGACGGCGACGGGCTTGGATGGGGATTGGAGGCATGACGCGCGGGGACGGGGTGGAGGCGACGCAGGGGTACGAAGGGGACGAGGGGTGCCAGGGTGGGGGGAGGCGCGACCGTCGACTATGAGTTTGCTCTTGGCGGCAGCAGCGGGTGAAAGGCTGGGAGGGCGGCGGCTGAATCGGAGATGCAGTGTCGTGGACTTCTCGGATCCTTCTGGTTTCGTCATCTTCCTCCACCCCAGATCTGGCAAGCCTCATCTTGCTTGGACGGGATCGCAGCGGCTTGGACGGCGACGGGCTTGGATGGGGATTGGAGGCATGACGCACGGAGGAGAGTGAAGGTGGAGGGAGGCGTGAAAGCATTGAGGGTATTTTAGGTTGAGGGTATTTTAGGTTTTGGTAAACAGTTGGGTTGATGTGGATCTCAGCTATAAGATATAATTTTAGATAAATTTATCTATACCTATTGCTATAGTAATATTTCATCTATATTTACTTATTGATAATGAAATACCTAAGCAGTATCCCTTATTTTATTTTATTTTGACTTTGGCCCTTTTTTTTTTAACTTTCTTATTCTTTATACCCGTGCATTAAAGGTTTTATCCATTACCGTTTATTATTATAAATGGTAAAAAAAAAATGAGGCCCCAACAAATTGGAGGCCTCATGCGATCGCGTTAGGTGGCATAATGCCAGGGCCACCTCTGAATATGATTTGAACACAAAAGGAATTACCAATTAAGTGCTCTATGAAATTCATTTGATCTTTGGATTATATATATATCCAAAAACATAATTTTACTTCAAACATCAAATCAAAAAAGAAACTTTTAAAGTGCTAAATCAAATCAAGTATGACTTATGGTTTGTCAAATTTAACTTGATTTGATCCAATAAAATATTATATGCATTTGCTAATTAAAATGGTTAGATTAAATACTTAATCTTTTAAACTATTAATTTACGTTTTTTAAAAATACGTGAATAGTTTTATATTTTACTTTTACATGAGACCCAACATTTTTTCAAGAAATAATTAAAACAACCATCAAGAAACATGGTAAATATTATATTATATATATATAGGTCTAAAAAATGATAAACATGACGATTAATGCATATAACAATTAAAAGATATTACAAATTATGTCGCTGTTGAAGGAAATAGGCAACTTTCTTTTACCACCTGTTTCCAAATTTTGTTCCCGTGCTTACCTCGATCGATAAGAAGAAATATAGATAACAGAAATATGCAACTAAGCTTATATATGTCCACAAATTGTTAACCTTTTTTTTAATATGTGACAGTCAATCATCAATTCATTTTGTTTTTTTAATCATTAATTAATTGATTGCACCTTTTTATCATTGATTATAATAAAAAGAAAACGAAAAAGAAAAAGAAAAAGAAAGGCACTGGTGGTACTATGCCTACCATTGCTTTACTCATCGTCTTTTTTTGTTGTTTATTTAACACCAGCCAATTATTAATTTACTAATTAATTATGCCGTCAGTTATCTGATCCAATCATAATTTTATTTTTATAGATTTATAATATTTTTAGTTTTTAAAGACAATTCCTCATTAGAAAATTACTTTACCTACTTGAAAAATAAACCATTCCGTCGCAAAAGGATATTGACTGTTGTACTTATACTCCATTTGAAAATGTTATTTTTATTTTCAATATAATTTTTCTCCGAATAAACCTTTACGCTCAATCAAGCTCAACTCTTTCATTGAAGCCATCGGAAAAACAAAGATATTTGACTCGCATATCGCATTACCAATTGCTCACAATTAACTATTTACCGCCAAAAAAAGTTACACAAAACTTTTAATTTTGCTGACGAAAATGATGCAAACCCATGAACAGACATGCTCCAACTTCCAAATTTATGGATTTTTGAGAGGTGGGTGACAGTGAAAGGCTGGGTTTGTGACTAATTGGAGCAAAGAAAACCCAATAACTAAAATGAACAGAAGCTTTTCTAAAATCTAATCATTTGTTTTTTTAATAAATTTTAACTTTATGTGGGTCATATATATATATATATTGTATGTATGTATGTATGTATATATATATGTATGTATATATATATGTATGTATGTATGTATGTATACGTTGATATTGATCGGATGAAATCGATGGATTAAATCACATCCACCATGTGATTGCTTACTCGAAATAAAGTGAGAACAATGGTCACGTCCCACATTTTTCAAATTGCCTTTATTTGTAACTCTTGATTGAAATATTGTTTATTGTGGAGTAAATTTCATTAAATATTGAATTTGGAATGAGTCGATCATTTAGTTAATGTATTTTATTGATGTTGTTTGAGTGTAATTTTTAAACTTTATCCTTTCATATAAATATTAGTATTTAAAAAATCTAGATTATATCTCTGTATATATTAAAGCAAAATATTTGACATAAGTATATTAATTTGATGCCCCAATATTGAATAAATTTTTGTTCAAAAATTTCAAGAACACGATGTAGGTGGAGGACACAATTGTTTTTTCTCTGTTGCGATCTTTTATATTAAAAAATAATAATAACTACTCACATATACCATCATAACCTTATGAATATATAATGAGAATAATTAGTATACATCCAAATCCAATTGTTAAGAGTTTCAATTTGAAAGTCTAGGGAGATGATATGTTTATATAAACTAATGATTGATTTTTTCCTTCTATGTATGGACCCTAATGATTACTAATTAGAGTCATTAGAGTTTACTATCAACCTCCCTATTGAATTATTTGATTAAAAAAATATTATTTCACAAAAAGTAAAAAATGATAAAAAGACAATCATTCCATACAGCAATTAAAAGGTACCACTGATATTATTTTTTTCTTATGTCAAAAAGTGTTTAGATACAATTTAGATTTGGATTAAATGAAATATGATGAAGATACACCTCACCGGTTAAATAATTACGTACAATAGTATTCGCGAATAATACTATTTCCTAATGAGAGGGGACGAAATAAACGCTATTTAATCATGCCGAATACGAGTTTGTTCATAAGTATTTTATTCATTTATAACCTTATTAACACGATATAATCTAATTATTTTAACCGCAGATAAAGCAAACATATGCAACGAACTCAAACTCGCATCATTAATCAAAATGACATTGTTTTAGTGACACAAATCTGTTATGTGGCAGCATACTCACATTACCCATATGTATATGTATATGCTTAAATGTTGTCACGCCACTCTATGTTACCCATTTTAATTTAAGTACAAAAACAACATTATGCCATGAAAAATTTAAAAACTCTATCCCTTAAGAAGAAGAAAACGGATATAATTTGTAAGAAAAGGAAAACCAAATATAGTCTGCAGCCCTTCAAAATTGGAAGACACATAAAACTCACTCTCAATGTAAAGTGGTTCTGCCATTTTTGGTTGTTACTAGTTTTTAAAAATAAGTTTACCTTCCATCAAAACAACAATTATGCCAATTTTAATTGTATCCTTTTAATTTATTATTTAATAACTATTTAAATTACTATTTTTATTTTACTATTTTTTCCTTTTATTTTACTATCTAGTATCCTTTTATTTTACTATTTTTGTCTATTCATTTTAATTGCAACTTTCCGTCCAATAGAATTAAATTTTCTCAGCAATTCATGGCCTTGAAGATTTTCTTTTTGTCCTATCTATCAATTGCTCACAATTAACTATTTACCACCCAAAAAAAGTTACACAAAACTCTAATTTTCCTGACGAAAATGATATAGACCCATGAGCGGACATGCTCCAATCTCCAAATTTTTGGATTGATGAGAGGTGGTTTACAGTGAAAGGCATGGTTTGTGACTAATTGGAACAAGAGAACCCAATAACTCAAACAAACAGAGGCCTTCTGGAAAACTGATCATCTATTTCCTAATAAATTTCAATTTTATGTGGGTCATACATATTCAATATCAAAGATACAAATATCATACTGGGAGACGTGTAATATACTCAAATACGAGTACAATAAAAGCGTAACCTGAGTTATTTAATAAAAAAAACATTAAAAACAAAAAGTACATAACCTATATTATTTTATTTTCTGAATTTGATCCAAAGTATTAAAAAACAAAAGGTACTATAGCGAAGCCAATATGAAAATATAACTTCATATTATCTTGCATTAAAAATAGTAACCCACAATACTAGACATCATTAACATGATTTTTCCATTTGCATATTAAATCAATGCTGCAATACTGCACCAGTGATAGGAGGCCACCGAATATGATTTCAATGTATCTAAACATCACAACACTTTCCCATGCATAGACTTGTGTTGTTTCCTTACGAGCCAGACTCGCGTTGTTTCCTTTTAGCGTCATAAAATCAGATTTAAAAAGCTAAAGGACGTAGAAAGTTGGAATCATCTTTTCCTCACTAGAAAGTTAATGGTTGCAATTCTGTGGTTGAGGATCGAGTATGTGCAGATTCAACCAAAAAAAAATGTTATTTGAAGAGCAACATAAAATCCTCATTTTAATTCGGGTTTATTTATCTGGATGTTTGTATAAAGAGTAACTTCGAATCTTCCATCACTAACAAGTTATGGTTGCTCGAGTATGTCTGCAGATTTGACCCCAAAAAAAAAACACATTTCTAAGGTACTAAAATTCATCAAAATGACAGTATCTTGAAAGTGGAACAAGAACAAACACAAGCATAAGCGAAAAGAAGATCATCATTGTGAAGGGATCTTTCATGAACACAGCCCATAAAACACCCATCAAAGATGACCCCAATCTTGATAAACCTTTAGGGTGAAGCTGCAAGTCTTCCTGCCGGGGCCAATAGCGCAATGAAGTTCAAGGCTGGTTTGGAGAACTTCCTATGCACAGCCTTGAGCTTGATTTCAGCCACCGCCGAATGAAATCCAACCAAGAGCTTCACACTTCCCTGCGACATCAACATTTGCAATTTAATTAGTAAAACATCTCAGATTCACAGTACACAAAAACAGATCATGATCCTCTATTACATTAGCTGATCTTCAGAGTAGCTTGTATGGTGCCTCAACGTCTCCGTCCATATGGGGGAGCAGCTCTTCTTGTCGATGGTACAATGGGCTGCGTAGACCGCTGCGGCCGCAATCGTCGAGGGACGGTACAGTGCCACAGTAGAGTAATGCATCAGCCCAAGTTCTGCCAGAAAAAAGGCCTGTTCTCCACCTGCAACAAAGAAAACAATGAACAACAAACAAACATAGGGATTCCTTGAATCCGATGGAGAAAAAGAGACATGATTGAGGATTCCTAACACACCTCCGGATCAGAAGAGGCGAGGCCTTGAGGTACCGGACGAGGAAGACATACGGCTTGGGAACGGTTAACTGCCATTTCAGCTTCTCCAATATCAATTTCTCCATAGCCAGCACCTGTTCTCTGTGTAGGCTTTAGCTGACACGCACACGAAATCATTAACCTGCAAATTCAACATCGTAAACTCAGCTGTTGTTTTTCGAGGAACAATGAATAAGAACATACGCATGGAACGGAGCAAACCTCTGGTGCCCAAATCTCTTCGTACTTGCAGGCAATGAGCATCGAGCTGATTCCAAGAAGCTGAAACTCTTTCCTAGCAACGGCTTTAACCGACAGGAACCGATCAATAATGTGGACGGTGAGATAGAGGGCTCTCCGGCATGAGCTCAAACTTGAAGTGAACCTCAACCAACCAGTCCACAGGATTGACCTCATCTTGCTGTAGATGTAGGTCTGTGCCGACATGTAATCAAAGACCCTGCTCTCGTTCTGAAGGCACCACAACCACACAACAAATTTCACTTAGGGGGTCACAGTAAATTAAAATTTTGAATGTGTGCGCCCACCTCTGACTGCTTGTAAAACTGGTAGATGTCATCGACTTTTCGTGCATTGCTAGCTTCTTGTTGACATCTTCGGCGTCGATGTCCACTATGGGCTCTTTAAGTTTGACATGGGTAATTTCAGAAATAGCCTGAGTGTAGAGAGAATGGGAGTGAGTGAATGACTAAAGAGGTGGTCTTCTTACCGAGTACTCAGATTAAGCGGCAGAAATGAGATGGGGGAAAAAGGGTAAGATGTTTTTGACCTTGCTTCTAGCTGTAAGGACTGATGTGAAGGCCTTGCCCTTCTTCTTTGATGGCTTCTCAGTGAATGTTTTTTCAGCTGCAGATTGGTGGTTATTCTTATCTCCTTTCTTGGGTATGACCACGTTATTTTGGGCCTTCAGAGCAGCAACCCTTCCGTTGACCCATACAGACAGTGGTGGTTTCTTATGCAAAAGCAACATTCCAATGCACTCTAGTTATGCACGGATTTTATCCGACCAAAAAGGGAATTGAAGAATGAGGAGTTTTAGTTTCACAACACCTGGTTCTTCTCTACCTCTACTGCTCTTGCATCTTTCAGCAACTGTGCGCAAGCGCTCGTGAAATGCGTGATAAACCAACCATATGGGTGGGACACACAGAGAGAGACTTAATGAGAGGCCGATAGGTCTGAGGTGGAAGCTTCTGGGCTTCCACGGGTGGGGCAATTGTGGGATTGCCAATGTCTCTGAGGACTCTGGTGCGATTCCTTCCTTGTGCAGCTACTGCATTCCCCGGTTTATTATCTTCCACCAGTGAACATAACACGAACAAATGGAGCATGTTAATCTCGTGAGGAATACTCACTTATCTCCAATACTGCAATTTCCGGCAATTCTCTATACTGAACAATCTAAGTGAGGCTCGCAGCGGCAAGTCAGCGGATGTTAATCTCGTGAGAGATGGGCAGTCACTTATCTCCAATTCTTTCAGGGAGGAGGAGCCAACCGGCCAACTTGCCGCCACAGTTTCCAATCGAAGGCAATCCTGTATTCTCAATTCTCTAAGTGAGGCCGGCAGCGCCATGTCTGCGGATGTTAATCTCGTGAGAGATGAGCATGCCCTTATGACCAACACTTCCAAGGAGGAGTCGACCGCCACCACAAAATTTAATTTATTGCAATTCTGTATCCTCAATTCTCTAAGTGAGGCCGGCAGCGACCGGCCCGAGGATGTTAAGCTCGAGAGAGGACGGCATCCCTTTATAGACAAGAATTCCAGGGCGGATGATGAGTCAACTGGCACAAATTCTAATTTCTCACAATCATATATTTCCAATTGTTTAAGTAAGGCCGGCAGCAGCAGCACATCCGCAGATGTTGACCCTGCGTGAGATGAGTCAAGTGTCCAAACACAACCACATAGGTTCTCACACTTCTCAATCTTCAATTGTTTAAGCTTTGACAGCCCCAGAAGGATCGACCCAGCTACACCTGCACCCAAAATGCTGAGCTGTTGAATCCCATGAATAGTGAATGAAGTGAGTGAGTGGAACACATTGTGAGCCCACACATGCTTATCCGCTCTCAATGCTCCATAAACTAATTCAGACAAATCCACATTCCGAATCTCCAGCTCAGATAGCCAAGACAAGAGCTGAGTTGTAGCATCTCCGCCATCACCCCAATCACTATCAGTAAAGAAACATTCCATGGCTGCCACGCCTCCAGTTTCTAGTGCATCTGCTGATACAAGGGACTTCAGTTCCATTGCGTTTCTGATCAATAATTTCTTGCACCTTTCTATATGCAACTTTGAGACAGACAGGAGCTGCGTTGGTAGGTTAAACACCACTTCCTCACATTTTCGAATATACAGCTCGCTCAATTGAGGAAAAACGCCAGTGGCTGAGGGAATCCACCATTCCTTCCATTTCCGCATCTCTTCAAACCTCAAACTCTTCAATTTGGGAAAAGCAATTGGATCTCCCCCACCATAGAATTCTTCTCTAACTGCCTCCAAACGAGGAAACCTTATAATTTTAAGAGTTTCCAGATTGGGCAATTTCCCCAGGGGTGGCAAAATTGTGCATACCCCAAACTCTTCTAATGTTAAGAGCCTGACATTTGAAAGCGCTATCCACCCTGGGAAACTCAAAGCTGGAAAGCCGTGGATGTTCAATATTTCCAAACTTTGATTTGATCGGAGCACAAGGGCACCCAATGCACTACTTGAATCTTGGGGAGCAGATTTTTCTGTCCACTTAAATTCTAATCTTCTTAGGCTGTTCCCAAGATGCACTAAATTTGCAACTACTTCAATCGCATTGCCTGTCCATTCTGGAACGGAAATGGAAATTGTTCGAAGACAAGTTAACTTGTCCAAACCAACAGGCATGGACTGCAATGAAACACAAAGGGATAAATCGAGATGACGCAAATTTGTCAGTTTTCTCGTGTCGGCAGGCAGCGTCTTTAGTCTGCGACAACCTTTTAACTTCAATGTCTGCAGATTAAAAATTACACATGTTGAGTCGGGTAATCTTTCAATCCATGTGTGAGAAAGGTCAATATACCTCAAATGTATCAATTCACTAATCTCTTTCGGTAGTTCCGTAACATCAGAGAAAGGCAAACAAAGTGCCCGTAGAAATCTTAATTTGCGAAATAGGTTCAGCCAAATAGAACCAGACTTCCCATAAGACTGCAAATTGCAAGACTGCTCGTAGAGACTTCATATTTTCGCATTTCTGAGATATCAAATTCCCACTGCACAAGCTAGCATCGTAGGAGAGGTGGCGAACATTTTCAAATGAACTGTCTACTTTGAGGCCATCCTCTATGTTCACGTATGATTTTCCTGCTACAAATCTTGCCAAGTAATGAATATGATCATGCATTACAAACCTTGACTCATGATCGCTTGCATATCGGAAAAGCAATCGAGATAAAAGATCATGAAAATATTGCCTGCCCAAATCTTCCATATCTACCCCTGTTTGGTAACCAATCAGACCTTCAGCCATCCATAGCAACACAAGTTCCTCCTCTTCGAATTCATAATTTTTGGGAAGTACCGAACAATAGGAGAAACACCACTTTAAATGACCGAGAAGATGAAGATAGCTCAACCACAAAGATGACAGAATGCCATCTTCAGCTTCGGGCAACCCACATAAATCGCTATTTAGCGTCGCCTCCCAATGGATAGGCTGCTTGCCCCGAAGTGAATCATCGAGTACTCTTGCGGCCAACGGCAGACCCTTACATATCTTCAGGATTTTGGGGCGAAAAGGCGCCATGTCAGGATACGAAGTAGAAGGATCATTCTCAAATGCATGTTGTCGGAACACAGACAAACAGTCAGCATCTGATAATCCGTCCAAGGTGAAACGCTCAACAGCTCATGTCGAGTTGTTACTATTACTTTACTTTCGGATGCCGCGGCTAAAATAAATGGGCTTCGCAAACAGTCCCAATCATCATACGAAGTGAACCATACATCATCTAAGACAAGCAAGAATTTCTTCTTCTCCTCCTCTACTAGTTTGTCCTTGAGTTTAGTCTGAAGTCCATTCAAGCCCAACTGGGCGACTTCTCCCGTATCAACCTTCAATTCCTCGAGAATAGCCTTGGTTGCCCTTGCCACATCAAACTGTGTTGATGACACAAACACCCACCCTTTGAGTTCAAAGTGCTTTTCCACAGAGGCGTTATTGAAAACGTACCGAGCCAAGGTTGTCTTGCCGATTCCACCCATTCCAACTATGGCAACCACGTCCAATTTGTTGGCACCGGGCCTTCTTTGGCCACTCCCAATACCTAGAAGAAGATCAATGATCCGCTGTTCAACATCTGCTCTGCCATATATGTTTGGGTGAAGACCCAGAGACGTGACAGATGTTCTTTGCCAGGTCTCCCCAGTATTGCTAACACCAACCTCCAGGCCGAGCCGAGCTTTTCGCGAGTAAAAAGATTCTAACCGGCCACGGACTTCATATCCGAATCCGTATAAAATAAGGTCCATATAAGAGCTCAGAGCTTGTACCTCTTTACTGATGAACCCAGCTATGCGGCTGCTGGTGGCCATGTTCGTATAAACAACATCCGCTGCCGTCTTTAGTTTGGATTTTGTGGCCAACTCATCCAACAAATCGTCCGCATCGTAAGCCCAGTCCCTCAGATCCCTCAGCCATGTATTCACTGCCTCGTTTTTGGTTTGTTTATTTTCGGCGTCATCCAGCAATCGCCGAGTCCTCCACAATCTACTCTCCAATTTCTCTAGGTGAGGAAGAATTCTCACTCGTTTCGAAAATTCACGCACGTCGGGAGAGGCCAGCTTTTCAAACAATGCTGCCAGAAATGCACCCACATAAACATCTCCGATTGCCATTTTTCCCCCAAAAAATTCGAAAGCTTTGTTCAGTTGTTTGGGTGAGGGGTGAGGGGTGAAGCAGAATAAATGGAAGACTATTTTTTATGCTTTCTCCAAACTGTAGGCCTTGATCAGTCTATTGAGGTAGAGGGGCTGGACAGAGTGAACCTGACGTTGCCAGGGTTCCAAGAAAAGCTTGTGAGGGAGGTTGTTCAGGTAGCGAAGGCCACTGTGGTCTTGATTATCATGGAAGCTGGTACCATAGATGTTTCCATGGCGGCGACGATGCGCAGAGCGAAGCCGAATCGGAGAGACAAAGAGGCAGAGCGACGATGGGCAGAGCGAAATCGGCAGCAAAGGCAAAGGTGGAGCTAACGAAGAGACAAATATGGAGAGATAGAGAGACGGAGAGACGATGGGCGAAGAGGGGGCGGGAAGATGGGGAGACGGTCGCTGGGCGAAGAGGGGGCGGCGAAGATGGAGACGACGACGGGACGCAGAGGATGAGGCGGCGACGACGGGACGCAGGAACTTTTCTGTCGCTCGAAGAGATGATCGCGCGCGCGAGAGAGGTAGGGCTTCATTTTTATTTTTTATCCAACGGATGTTATTAACGCTGACAGATCGGACGGCTATAATAAATATTCTCACAGGGCTGTCCTCAGATTCTCAGCGTATCATAACTCTTTCTCTCTCTCTCTCTCTCTCTATATATATATATGGGGCGTCAAACCGGCCCAAGGCCCGTCAATCAGGCCTGCGGGCTTGCGGGTGAGGACAGGAGCAGGCTGCGCCAGTTAAAAATTATATCAAAAAGAATTTATCAACGATCGTGTGGTTGACAATTGTGTAGTTGTGCAGTTGGTTTTAAACTTTGTAATAAAAATAAATTTAAAAAAGATATATGAATCGGTTGACCCTACGTGAGTATTCATTTGATCCTTGAATTATATACCCGAAACTTTAATTTCACTTTAAATAACCAATCAAAACAAAACAAAAAAATTCAAAGTGCTGAATGATTTATGGTTTATCAAATTCAAGATCCAATAAAATAGATGTTTTATATGTAAAAAATATATATATATATATATATGCCGACACTTGCAAGCTAGCTACATCCTCCCATCCTTGGTCTAGGTACGTTATTCATAAATTCTGAATTTCTTAATGTTCTTGAGCAGGATCACAGCTCCCCCCATAAAATCAGAGCTGAGAACATGACCTGTTTATCAGAATAATAAGAGAAGGAGCCTGATTAGAATATTATGTTGCCTTTTAATAATTTTAAGTTTATAATGTTTTAATAAAATTCAATAAAAAAAGTTTAGTGACTATTGGAAAAAATTCATAAAGTTCGGTAACATAAAATAATACGAATACATGATTATTAATACAATATTTTTAAAATAATATATATGTCAAATAAATATTGTCTTTTGTCATATTAAGTTTTAAACATGGCAATAGCTGCCATCATTTAACCATTATTTTTTTTCTAATTAATGATAGTGAACATTAAACAAATATTTGCAAAATTGATCGATTATTTATTAATAATTAATTATTATTGCCCAAACTTACTCATTAGCAATGGATGATTGGATGCAACATAATAGGAGCAAGCACCAAGTTATTATACCGGAGAGATACCATGCGGCCACACAATAAAAGTTGGAGTATAAGGTCAGAGAGCCGTGGCCAAAAAAATTTCTAGTGACCAGCTAACAGGTATCAAATCCACAAAATAAAAAAAATAGCCATATGGCCCAGTCTTGGTCAATGACCAGAATCAAGTGTCACATTGGTGTTTTTCCAAAAACAAATAAAAAAATGACTAGTGTGTGATCCGAATTTTGCTGCGGTATTTTTCTAAAAAAAAAAAACTACACATCTTAACCTCAAATAGCCAGATTAATTGGTTTAAAAAATAAAATGACAAATCATCGTTGAGTTAGGACCGGAATAATCTGGAATGCATCATTGGCTAATGGGTGGATTATTTTAATTACTTTCGATTTCAAACAAATATAACACTTGTAAGTAATTTAATTTCAAAACGATTAATTTGAGATAACAGTTCCAAGGCTTTAGTTTTTGGCAAATAATGTTAAAATTGCAAAAAGGGAAAAAATGGTTTTAATAAACTATCTAGAAAACCAGGGACAGTGTAGTAAGTGTTGAGGAAAAATGAGTATTGAGTACTGAAGTGCAGTGAGTCTAGTCAGTTGTCTTTGACAATTTGGAAACACAATATTTTGCTTTCCTGGACAAATGATGCGGGTGAGGAGTTAAAAATTAGACCCAATGTATCAATCCTACGAGAGACTAATTCACTAGGAAAATAAGCAGGCAAATTCAAATTCTGTCTAGATAACCCTATGATGATTTTAATTTTAGACTAATAAATGAATGGCAACGTAAAATAGTAAAATATGATTTTAACACAAAAAAAACTACCAATCTCTGTGCTCTCCCAAAAACTACCAATCTGAGTTAATTTGTCAACGATCGCTCCCTCACTAGTCCCATCTAATTGTGTGGTTGTGGTTGGTTTTGAACTTTTTAATAAAAATAAATGTTAAAAAATACATATAAATCGGCTGACGCTACATGAGTGTGACTGTGTGAGTGCTACGGGTGCACAAGTCAAACAAGTTTAGACCCAATGTATCAATTCCATGAGCGACTAATGGATTATTTCTGTAGATAATCCATTTGTCATGATTTTAATTTTAAAATAATAAATAAATAACAATGTAAAGTAGCAAAATATGATTTGAACACAAAAAAAAAAAAGTACCAATCAAGTACTCTCTGAAATTCATTTGATCTTCGTTGGATTATATATCCCAAAACATAATTTCACTTCAAACAACCAATCAAACAAAAAAAAATTCAAAGTGCTAAATCAAGTATGATTTATGGTTTATCAAATTCAACTTGATTTGATCCAATAAAATATTGTATGAATTTGCTAATTAAAATGTTTAGATTAAATAGTTAATCATTTAAACTATTAATTTGTGTTTTTTAAACACATGAATAGTTTTATATTCTATTTTTACATGAGACCCAATTTTTTTTCAATAAATAATGAGAACAATCATCAATAAACAAATAGGCTGGGGACTGCCTAAAGAAGCAGGCCCAACACCAAAGAAGGGAGGCGGGCCGGCCACCCTTGGGCCGGCCCAAAGACGGACCCCCAAAGCCATGATCACAGCTACCGTCGGCGGGGACGTGTCCGGAGCTGCCGGACTGGGACAGGCGAAGGAGATCACTGGGAACTAGGAGGATCCGATGCAAACAAAGCCCAGGGAGAAAAGGAAACAACCTCATCAACACAAATCGAAGCCAAAGCAGTCGGGAAGGGAGTTCCGCGTGGGGCACATGCATGGAGGGTTTCAGGCGTGGGTGTGTAGCCTGGCCGGCAGGTTCAGGACGGCCGAGACCCATATCCCAGGACTGCGCCAACCGGTCAGGGAGGAGGAGCCAACCGGCCAACTTGCCGCCACAGTTTCCAATTGAAGGCAATCCTGTATTCTCAATTCTCTAAGTGAGGCCGGCAGCGACCGGCCCGAGGATGTTAAGCTCAAGAGAGGACGGCATCCCTTTATAGACGAGAATTCCAGGGAGGAGGATGAGTCAACTGGCACAAATTCTAATTTCTCACAATCATATATTTCCAATTTTTTAAGTAAGGCCGGCAGCAGCAGCACATCCGCAGATGTTGACCCTGCGTGAGATGAGTCAAGTGTCCAAACACAACCACATAGGTTCTCACACTTCTCAATCTTCAATTGTTTAAAGCTTTGACAGCCCCAGAAGGATGCACCCAGCTGCACCTGCACCCAAAAGGCTGAGCTGTTGAATCCCATGAATAGTGAATGAAGTGAATGAGTGGAGCACATTGTGAGCCCACACATGCTTATCCGCTCTCAATGCTCCATAAACTAATTCAGACAAATCCACATTCCGAATCTCCAGCTCAGATAGCCAAGACAAGAGCTGAGTTGTAGCATCTCTGCCATCACCCCAATCATTATCAGTAAAGAAACATTCCATGGCTGCCACGCCTCCAGTTTCTAGTGCATCTGCTGATACAAGGGATTTCAGTTCCATTGCGTTTCTGATCAATACTTTCTTGCACCTTTCTATATATGCAACTTTGAAAAATTATATTCAATACTTATGTGTACCTTGAGAGTAGTTATTCATGAAACTTCATTTAATTTTGTGTTTTTTCATGAGTCACTATGTTCGTTTTTATCTCCAACCGTCATCGTCACTACGTTGCATAGGTAGCATATATTTTTAGGAAAAAAGAGCCTTTTAATTTCTTTGTAATGGAAATGGGTTTTTCTTTAAAAAAAAAATGATATGGTTGGGAAATCCCTTTTTTCGAAATGGGTTTCACCTGCAATGTGCAATGGTTTTTTTATTTGAATCGAATATGTTCCGATAAAGATGTGTTGTTGTTTGTTGGTCTTATTATTATTTTTTTAATGTATTTATACTTCACTTTTAGTGGCTTTTGACTTCGAGGAGGCCGTTGATCCTGATCAAAGGAGTTGGAAACATTCTTTCCCATAGATTTATTCTACCCGTCACCACCGTCACCACCTCTTCCATCAATGCTTGTGCAGCCACCGTACTCCCTTAGCCACACTAGCGTAACATTCTCCCTCACTTTATTCTCGTAATGTTCTCACTGTAACTATTGACATTGCTTTATTGCATGCTGCAACATATTTACCACAATGATCTTGCTCGCCCAATGTCAATAATGAATACAAGATTTCCAAGATCCTGTAACAGTTCTTTGTTACGTTCTTATCCAACTCTATATCATCCTTGAGATATTTTATCATTGTGGACATAAATGTGTGCGAGACTCTTCTTGTTTGACTTACCCCTTGTAAGCTCCCACATTAGGATCACATCACTAGAATGCTTGATAAGTATTTAGGGAACACGTAATTGATACGCATCAAGAATGACATGAAAACGTGTTTTCATAACTAGTGCAACATACTTTAAAGTATTTGAGTAATTGGTAGGCTATATTAACGGACTATGTTAAACAAATGACTAGTTGCTACTTCTACTTCACCATCTCTTGTAGCCTTATAAGTAATTGACTCCTAGTTTAAGATAGTCAATTCTATGGTTATTCCTTAATCTTATATTAGGTTAGAACCTTGAATGAGTGACTTGCGATAGTAAAAGCCACAAATACATGGAACACTTGTTCTTGGGTTATTGAGTGTTAGCATCTTTCTCCCTCGTATATCCACAATTTAGTTACTTTATTATGCAGTGGTGCTCCATATGAGAAGTCTTGTTATGTAGAGGTGAATTATAATTGAAATTTATCACAATTAGCAAACCGACACCATGGAGACAAATATTGATTTCTTACTCATTACTTGAATCACAATTAGGTAAAAAATCAATTGCTAGAGCTAAGATTAAAGGTCAAATGAACGAGGGTACGGATTGTCGAAAAAACAAACTTAAAAGTGTTTGTATGACCATTTTCTTTCTTTCAAATGGAAACTCAAGAACTAAATTGTGAAATAACAATTCACAGTTGGGACTTCTTTCGTTTTTGTATGTGTTTAAGCTGCGTTCAATTCATGCTATTAGAATTAGAATTGCTTCAATTTCAAGCACAATTGAACTTGAAAAGGCTACTTTAGGAAACTGAGAAAAATAAATTAACCCAAATATACATAATATTAAGAGAACTTTATCCCAACAAAAATGTCATTTATAGGAAAGTTCAAAAATACGTGAGGTGGAAATAATACAACCAAAGATTGTACGAATATATGAGTGCCTCAGTATAGTTGGGACGCGCATCTTAATCTTAAACAATAAAATTTATGCTAAAATTATTATTATACTAAAAATAAAAATTTCTCGATACCTTTTATAAAAATATATTAGTCTTACAATCACAATAGTCTTACACACTATATAAAATCAAACTAAAAAACTTAAAATTAGTCTTTCAATCTAAATACACCGCTTTTTATTTTCAAATAACAAAATTTACAACGAATATATTTATATATTTTTTAATCTTTTTTAATTTTAATCCTATATTTTCAAACTAGATCTTTTCTTTGATTGCTTACCATCACACCACAAACAAAAGTATGCTCAATGATCAACAACAACGGACAAAACTATAATTTGAATAATTAAAAATAAAAGCTAATATTAATGCAATTCGATTAAAACAAATATACAATATAATATCAAAAATAATTAGATAAAATATAAAAACCAAAAATATAATTATATATAACTCACCCGTGACTTCGATTGCTGCGATCAAAGACATCAACTGATAGAGTCGAGTGAGGGACGTTGGTGAAGCGTCGAGTGAGGCGACAAAAAAGGAGCTTCGAGCTATCATTAGGCGAGAGCCATCATCGGGCGAGGCAACAAACGTTGTCATTGATGAAGTCGACATCAATCACAGTGACGAATGGTGTTGGGCGAGGCAACAGACGCCATCATCGACTTCATTGACGACAATCGCAACGATGGATGGCATCGAGAGCATCAGGCAAGGCGTCGAGGCAAGTAGTCAATGGCTGCATCGAGGTATTTACATTTTATACCTCTCTCTTTTTAAATTTAAGTTATCCGCGCCTCAACTCGTAACGCGGCTGAGGCGGGCGTACCGGCAGTGAGGCGGCCTTCTCGACCGCCCAAAATGGCCTCCCTTTATTGGCCCAGTTTGGGAATGCTTTTGGGAGACTGCTTTTGGTTATTTTATAAACAGAAGCAGCAAAAGATGTTTGATAAGTTTAAAAAAAGTACTTATAAAATTTTTTTATTTTTTTATTAAAAGCGAAGCAATTTCAAGGTTATTTTTAACCAAGAAGCAGTTTTAAAATTTTTTTTATATGCCAATTTTATCCTCCACGTAACCTACGTTGCCTAAGTAGCAGCTACGCCCCAACCCCAACTCGCCAACCCTCTCTCCAAGCCCCTTCTTCAACGCCTCCACCAAGCACCAGCGGCAGGCCTTCATTACTCCTCAGCCTTAGCGAGCGGCAAAGGCGATCGAGTCTCCAGAGTTGTGCAGCGGGGATGAGGGGGCAGGGTTGGGCGACCGGTTGTTGGGCAGCGGGGAGGGGAAGGTTGGGCGACAACGGGGTTGGGCAGCGAGGAGCAAGGGTTGGTCGGCGACGGGGTTTGGCAGCAGGGAGGGGAGGGTTGGGCAACGAACTTGGGCGACGGGGATGGGATGTTGGGTGATAGGCTTGAGAGGTAAATTATTAGGATAAGATTAAAAAATATATTAAAAATTATAATAAAAAAATTATTTTTGACTTTTTATATTTCAATAATAGTTTTATTTTAATTTACTAAACATCTATAATTTGCTTTTAAATTCTACAGTACTTTTATAATCATATTTTACTAAACATTCATTTACTTATTTTCACAGTAGCTTTTTTCTCCAGCTAAAAACAACTTCTCTTCAAAACAAAGTATTATTACCAAATTAAATCATTATCCAGATCAGTACGTAGACACCTAGCTACCAAAGCAGCGAGCCGCCCTGAGGGACATATTTTCAATCGATGGTCTATGCTACATAAATTTTCAGAAAATAATAACGAAAGAATTGATTGCCATCATGATTATGTATGGGCTTCACCGATCCATTAAAACTAACACCGGCGTATATGCAATTTTGACTAGCAGAAACCTAACAGTATCGAAGATATCACCAGTAAAAGCTAAAAATTCTATCTATGAATCTGACGTGAGACAGGCAAATCATCGGCTGTTTCATCATTTGCAACACTGCCAAGGACATAACAACCAAAGGAAGCATTAACAGACAGAACAATCCTTCATTTACTATAACAATTGATTATAAAGAAGCACAGATACTCTTCCTCCTTGCAACATAGGTCCAACCAGGAGCCAATGTCATTAAACACCCACATATTCAAGCATATCCAGAGTGCACCACAATTGGGTCCCAAATACAAATTGCTTTAACCAAATATCATAAAGATTTACAGTGAAGATGTCAAAAATTTGACATGCAACCAATCCCATCACATACTGCGGCAATACATTTCAAACCTTAACTTTGAGTAAGCAGATTCTTCACCTTCAATGAACCATCCTTCATGAGCAGTTTGTGTCGTAACTAGCAAGCCCCACCAACTGTGGACCTTCGAGCCGAGGATTATTCTCAAAACTGCATCAAAATAAAATAAATATTAATTTGATTTGAGAAACAGGTGGAAAAGCTAGATCAATCTTCAGATGCAAGCACCATAAACAAATGCGCAGATTCCATTTAAGTGCTTAGGCAAAGTGAATAAACAATCCACCAACGATTGGCCTTGAAAACCAAGCAATAAATCATACATCCTAGCTCATTTGCCCAATACAAGTTCTACAGGACTCCAGCACAGGACTAAATCACAATACATATAAATCAATAAACTACTGCATACGGCCTCAATAATGTCTAATTCAAGGTTTCATTAATTATGTTTAAGATAATCTTCACACACACACAAGAGCCTGTTAACATTAGATTAAAATATATATGAATTATAGCCCATAATTGAATAATAGAAAAAACTTGTTGAAAACTATTGCTAGCACTCAGCTTCTTAGAGCTTCAACGCAAAAACGATTGAAAAACATGAACATAACTCATTGCATCGTGACTTTAGGCAATATTTAGCAGCCAAGAGTAGAACAACAGCAAGAATAAACTAAACACGTAGAGCAGGCTAAAGAAATCCGGTCTAGCAAAACAGGTTCTACAAGCCAACAATAAAAGCAGAAAAACAGATTACTGACTGAAGTCCCCAGCTATTAATCACATAAATAAAAATCACTCCTTTAAAATGTTAAAGAGTTATAGGAAAATAAAACTGAAGACTAATTTGATAGGGATTGCAAAGTTGATGCACAAAAATGAAAATGAAAACGCACAGACAGGACCATTTAATCAGCACAAGACTCTACTCCACACTCCAGGATCACCTCTCTACATCAGGCATCAACCCATCCCTCCATGCACAGACAGCACAATGAGAACTGTCATGTATGTAATTTGAAAGCTAAAAGAGAAAAAAATAACCTACTTCTCCAATGGGATGTGTTCGAATGGTCCACTGGTTGGAATCGTTCCACACAAGTTGTTGCTTGAAACATCCCTGAAAATAAATAAGTTAACTACGACAGAATGTGCAATATTCTTTCCTAAGATGGCGGATGACATTAAAACAATCAACAAGAAGGAACGAAGTGCTTACACAACTTTTAGGCTCATAAGATCAACAAGTTCCCTTGGGATCCGACCAGTTAAATTATTATTATTAAGCCGCCTGCAAGATTCATATATATATATATATATATGAGAAAAACAAATAGAAAGAAATAAAATTTTGAGGAAAAAAAAACGCAAGACAGGATTTCAAGGTTGCAGTATTTATCGAAGTTTAATAGCACTGTTGTAAAAAACAGTTTCCTAAGCGGTTGATTGGCATCAAGCGACTGCATTTGGCTTAAGAACCAATGCTCGGTTGAGAGACTTTTTATTGCTTTTTATTTAAATACATAATTAATAGAAAGCAAACAAGGGCAAAGGGATGATTCAAGCGCTACTATTAAGTGGGCCATGTATTTGTTACTTATTTAGTGAACCTCAGGCGG
Organism: Taxillus chinensis; assembly: GCA_023512835.1. Lineage (NCBI taxonomy): Eukaryota > Viridiplantae > Streptophyta > Magnoliopsida > Santalales > Loranthaceae > Taxillus > Taxillus chinensis. The sequence continues at coordinate 5,474,071 of CM042085.1, forward strand.
CAGAGCTGTTTAGGGTAGCAGGCAGTGGTAATATGCCACCAAAAAAAAAGTTGTGTATAGATAATGAATAAATGAATTGATGAATTCACAATTAAAAATATATTATAAAATCAATTAAATAAGAAGTCTTAATAATTATATAAATTTGGCTACAACAGAGATTTTAATTGAAAATTAAAATACAAACACTAATAACATGTCTATTTTTTAAAATTTTAAATTATAGGTATAATATTATTCCACACCAAAAAATACACTTAGATAAAATGAAAATTAAAAGACAAACATTAATAACACATCTATTCCTAAAAAATTTAATTATAGGTCCATGGTGCCTAAATAATATTATAATGTACACACACATACCATTTATGACCAACTCAATAAATCATCAAGACACCAATTAGTCCACCTAGCGAATTTCACAACTATGGCCCGAACTCCATAGATATGAGAGAAAAAAAGTTGCAGTAGTTAACTAATAACAAAAAAACTGATCATATCCATGCTAGCACAAAGAGACTCGAAATCTAGAGCAACTGATCCCGCAGGAACTCAGAAAAAGCACCAACAATTGGAACTTAGTTCATCAAGTAACCAGGCGAGGTTAAATGTAATATCTCAGATCCTACACCAAGAAGAAAAGTAAAAGAAACACAACTAGAATACATTTAACCATGCAAAGGGGAACTAATTATTAAATTTGACCAAACTTACAAGAAAACTAGAGATTTCAAATCCCCCAGTGAGGGGGGAATGCTCCCAGAGATGTTGTTGTTATATAAATCCAAACTGATTAGACTCTTCAAACTACCAAGCTCAGATGGGATGGTTCCATGAATCTTGTTTTTGTACAACTCCCTAAAGCATGGCGAGTAAAGAAGATATAAATTAGATAAATGACAGATTGGACATCAAACTTTGATAGCTTGACTTGACACCAATATTAATAGAAAACACAGAAGAAATACATACAAATATTGCATCTGTTCAAGCTTCCCGAGTTCAGGCACCAAATGACCAGATAGATTTGAATTACCCAAGTCCCTGCACATAATTAACAAATTATGATGACTGATCTAGTAACAGTGGCAATGTTATCTAGTTGGAAATATTGAAAAGCGTAATCTGATAATAAAATGACAGCTTGCCAATATCTCAGGGGTGTGCTTGTGTGTGTAGAGAAATGCTCAGGTATCCAATCCCATTCCTTCCGAGTATCAGACAAGGGTGTGTATCCTCAACTGGGAACTAACATTACTTCATATACTGCTCACCTAACTGTAAAATCAGAGATCCAAAATGTTTCGGACTAGAAACATTCAGACATTTAGGATTATATATGGCTTATTCTTATGCAATGCAAAGAAAGAGTGCCGAGATCTTAGAAGTGCATTGGCACATTGAAACAAAAGTGTCACGCATTGAAATACATAATCACATCTAACAAAAAATTATGCAAAAAAAAACTATTATAATTGAGCAACTAAACAGCTAACACTACTTTATATTTTAGGCCATAAAAATAATGAATGACAAGAAAAAAGTAGTTGTTGAATTTAAGAAAGCTAACTAGAAAACAAATCAACCAGTTTTACCTTATTCAATGTCAATTTTCTTCACCCTCATGTGTATCTATTATCGTATGTCTTAAATGATCAAACTAACACAAGCAATTCTTTTTCTCTTATCTTCAAATCAGAGCCCGAATGATAATACAAATATTTTCATTTCTAATATTATCTATCATAATCTAACCACAGATCTATCTTAACAGACGCATCTCAGATACACCAATCTTTCATGAATGTTTGTTGTGATCCCAGCACTCTTTTTCATATAACAAAGAAAATCTATTAGTCGTCCTATAAAACTTACTTCTAAATTCAGTAACATATTGCAATCACACAAAACTCTCGTTATATTTCTTTCTTCACCCTCAAGTGCATCTATTGTCCTATGTCCTAAATGATCAAACTAACACAAGCAATTCTTTCTCATCTTATCTTCAAATCAAAGCTACCCGAATGATACTACAAATATTTTCATTTCTAATATTATCTATCCTAATCTAACCACACATCTAACTTAACAGTTGCATCTCAAAAATATTAGTCTTTTGTGTATGTTTGTCATGAGCCTAGTATTCTTTTCATATAACAAAGAAAATCTAACGGTCATCTTATAAAACTTACTTTTAAATTCAGTAGCATATTGTGGATTTAATCTTATGATTAACAATATCTCTTTTCATGAATTATTGATTCTATGTACTTAAACATTTTGCGGAGACTATTAATTATGATTAGTGATTATATTTTGCTTGTTAATCTTCCTTTTTCTAAACCTACATCATATAGTTGGCATTCAATCACCTTAATCTAAAACCCCGAATGTCCAAAGATTGTTTTCGCAACTCTAAATTTTGATTAACTTATTTTTTAGTCTCATCGATTCAAATAATATCATCAATGAATAACATAAACTGTGATATATCCTCATAAATATTTTTGTTATCTTGTTTATTATTATTGCAAAAAACCCACTAGAAAACCAAAAAATGCAACAACACTATAAACACCAAAGATATTGTAGAGAAAAAATTGAAATTAAATTTTAAAATTAGGATTAAAGAGGAGATTCACTTAGTAAAAATGCCACAATAGAAATCTAAGATGCAAAAAAAAAGGGGTGTTCAATACTTCAATAGTATAAAAGACAAGAGAAAGGGTAAACTTCAAATTGCTAGTGGATGAACCAATACCCATGAGAGAGATCATTGAAGACAAACTAGATTCTATACAACTTACAAACATGATAAGGGTTGAGGAAAATTATGTTTGAAATGAAACCAAACAACAGAATACATAATGCTTATTAAAGCAGTTGAATGTATCTGGGAATTCCTAGAACCTCTTTACAGAAATAAAATGCAGTAATGAGATTGATTAGACCCCGCGAAAACTACAATTTTAAGTACTAATTTCAGAGCCCCCGTGTTTTTCCAAACCATTTGAACAGATTTCACTTTCCTCAGAGCTAGAAGATGTTCAATGAACGATTGACCAAATGGAATAATAAACAAGCATTTATGAATAGTGTCTCGAACAGCAGCATAGCTAACTTCTTCAACAGAATTTACATTTTCACCACCAAAAAAATCTAAAAATAATAAACAAAAAATTAACAGTTTCTTCTTTCTTCCCCAACATAATGTTTGTGCACCAAAAACAAATTTTCAAATCAATTTTTACCAATATATATGGCCTTTGAGAATATACAGCCCTGCAGCACATTCTCATATGTTTCCAAATACTAAAACACTAACATATTGGTTAATGGGAGTATATATATTAATTCAATGTAAAACGGAAAAATCTCTGTATATTGAGTGAGGCGTGATGAATTAATCACGCCTCACTCAATATACAGCACCAAATTCCTCTGGTTAAGAAACAAGTGCTACAGACATTGATTTTCACATTACAAAAACATTTAGATGCAGCGAAAAATTGGGAACAGTCGTTGGCAGTGTTCTCAAATATAGCTTTTGCATTTCCATAACAATTTGTAAGCAAAAAAGGGGATACATATAGAATGCATTTTCGTTGGCAGTGTTCCCTGTCTTCTGAAAACACACACACAAAAAAAAAACAATTGTTTGTAAACACAACCATGTAGGCCCTAAGAAACTGAACTTCAGATCCACTGTTTACTATCTATACAGTTCTAGGTTGAGCTGAGAACAGTAGCCGCAGTTCCGTGCCTTCTGTAGCACTAACGCAAGTAATCAAAACCTTAATATTCAAAATCCCTAACTCTCTTAAAACATTTCTCAAACAACCAAACAGTGAACCAACTGAACCACAATCACAACACGAGAACAAGAGCGAGAGAAGGATCAATATGAGATTATAAGAACATTACACGCGAGTGACGCGGTTGTCCTGATTGCAGGTGACGTGAAACCAGGTACAGGGATTGACGAGGGTCGGATCCCAGCTCTCGAGCACGTTGTCGGGATCGGAGAGGCTCCTGCGAAGTGTGTACAGCGCGTCGCCTTCGGAGTTCGATCGGACCACGGACACCATCGAAACCAGTAGGGTTAGGGTTAGAGGAGCAAAGTGGGTCCAGAACAAGCTCGACGACGCCATTGAAGACCGGGATTGCAACAACAGCGCCGTGTAAGAGGTTGAGATTTTCGGCTGCGACTTTCTGAGATTCCCGAGAGTTGCAGTGTTTGATCCGATTAGAGAGAGAGAGAGACGAAGAAGGAAAGGGAAGGTACAGAGAGACACGCACGCCCTGGAAAGTGTGACAGGCAAGAAAGGTCATAAAGAGAGTGATCGACTTCGGGATTAGGAGGGATTAGCAGCGCATAAGACGCGTCAAATGAACTAACGGTAAATTAGCAACACATTGAGAGGTCTCCTCACTTTGATCTAAAGAAAACAAAAACCTACTTATTCGTAATTTTTCGCTAAATAATTCGTAATTTACGTAGCATTACTCAATAAATAAACGTATCTACTGTTAAAAAATTATTTTTTTCATATTATCTTAATTATACCTTTATTTCTAAAATGTTGGACTCCTCTTTGTAACCAAGCGATATTAGCCTTTAAATCCATAGTGATGTGATGTGAATCTCATCAAGAATAACAAGATTCAACAATAAAAATAAACTTAACATTATTTTACGGACAAATTCAAATGAAAACATAAACTTATTAGTTATGACAAACAAGATTCTGTATGTATAAGATGTTACTAGCGATAATGAAAACTCTATTTGATAAATCAATATAAATATTATGAAAAATTCTGATAAGTTCAAATAGTTTTTTGAATAACCAAAAAAAAAAATCACAGTTTTCAATTTGACACATACGAAAAATATATTCTAAAAAGCTTCTAAATGTTATATCTCTATCAGGAATCAATTTTGAAAACATTAAATGCTCTTAAAACCTAAGGAATAAATAATCCCTACATTGTTTTTACATAAAAAAGTATCAAAATTAATAAATTACAAAATAATTATCAGCCTTTTGAAATAGACCCAAAATAATACTTGTCAATTTTTAGCCTGGTTAGGTGTTTATAGAACTTGAATTATGGGGATGATTCTTTGCCCTCCATGAATTTCCTTATGCTCATAATTCTTAGATGAATATGTGGAGTAAATCTTCAAACTTCTTTATTTGTGCTCTTGTAACCAGCAAAACTGATACTAAAACTAGATTTATCAAAGCAATGCCTTAATCTCTATAAGTAAATCTAGCTTTTAACCATTGTCATTAATATCCCTGAGGACTTGGAAAGGAGCATCTCCTTTTGGAAGCAACTTGAGATATCATTTGGCTAAAAATATTTTTTTTCTCATATATAACGGAACTCAATCTCTAGGTTCAAAAATTATATTGCTTTATTATATGTTCAATGTTGAATTTTATTTTTCCATGAATCTATTTCATAAAATCATATTTCTTTTTGTCATCTAAATTAATATACTCCAAACAAGTTAAATGAGACAGATTTAATAGAGTTAACGGATTAAATTCACACACAACTTCAATATATGATAAACATTTTTCTCATGTTTTGATATTTTTTTTAATAATTGTTCTCAATAAAGTAGATAAAAGTCATATTTACAACTTTAGTTTGACCATCAATTTATGGATAGCAAGTAGTGGAAAACAATAGCTTAGTAACTAACTTACACCACATAGTCTTTCAAAAATAGTTCAAAAACTTGATATCTTTACCTGAAATAATTGTACAAAGTATACAATATAATCTCAAAATCACTCTAAAAAACAAATTAACAACATAGAAAACATCATTTGCCTTGTGACATGAAATAAAATATATCATTTTAGAAAATTTATCTGTGACCACAAAAATTGAATATTATCCATATTTAGTCCGAAGCAATCCCAACACAAAATCCATTGCCTCATTGACCTTAATCCTGACACAAAATTGAACCCCGTTGACTCCCTCCCCAACAAGGTGAGATCTGACCTTGGGAACCCCCTAGCCATTGCCCCAACCCGGCTATTCCCAAACCCTATCACAACACCCTCCCCCTCCTCTTTCCATTCTCAACAACATTGGAATAAATACAAACCAATATATGTTCAACATTTGATTTCCACTCCTCAGCCCTTAACCTTGCCCAACCCACTCCTCTATCTTGCCACTTCAAATGAAACCAATACAAATTAAATCAGATCAGTCTAATTTAGTTTTATCAATGCAATAAATTTAATTTGATTTGACTTTACCCAAAGTGAAAAATATCAATTTTATTTGAAAATTAGTTTAAACTAATTCGAATCAAACCAATATATGTGAATTGCACTTTTATGGTTTATCATTTTTTCAATAAAATAAAATCATCTAATTGTTGCTAGTTTAAATATATTTGAAGGAATGACAAGTATGTAGTCATGGCAAGTATAAAGAGAAAAACTTCTCAATAAGAGCCTACATCTTTAATTGATATGCTTAAAGTCAATTGTATATGTTAGAGCATTAGTACTCTCTCTCTCTCTCTCTCTCTCTCTCTCTCTCTCTCTCTCTCTCTCTCTCTCTCTCTCTCTCTCTCTCTCTCTCTCTCTCTCTCTCTCTCTCTCTCTCTCTCTCTCTCTCTCTCTAAAATTATAAATTTATCTAAATTTATTATATTAATGATATAGTTAACTTAGAGCAATCTTTCATCTATATTTTCTACTATTAATACAGATTAACATACGTTTGAAAGCACTATAAGACCTTCTAATTTTGAACTCCCATCTCGTCTCCCATGCTATCATCTCGTCACAATTATCCATATATACCTATCAATTACTCAAACTTTTAATATAGTACGTCGTCATTGGTAACTGCTATCAGAATCTCTGTCCACGAAAACTAACAGGGCAATGAGATTGTGAACAACTCACTCAATGCGATTACATACACTGAAATGAGATGCGACAATGCAGATCACAACCCCCACACACGCACATCAAATCTAAATTTTTTCTCACACAAATCCAAATCGCAGCTAGAAAGCTGAGGCAAAAGGAACGGAGGAACCAAGATTGAAATTAACTCAAAGCAAAATCCAAGCGACGAGCGAAGCTGCTACGTACCCACACCAATTAATCTCCCCCAAAGCATCAACTAAACGCTGAAACGAAACGTAGCGAAGACCACGAACAGGGCGAGTGGCAGCAGGAGCCGGATGAGGAAGCCACCAACTACAACAGCTTCAACCGCCGCCGCCGCTGCCGCCAATGTATGCTCCGAGCTCTGCGGGGATGGAGAGGGAGGAGGGATCCGCACGACGTCGACGGAGAGCTTCATGCCGCCGTCGCAGTGGCCTCCGGAGGAGCAGATGAAGTAGAAGGGCCTGACCTCCGTGAGGTTGAAGACGTCGCGGCCGCCTCTGGTCACGTTGGTTATGAAGCCTCTGCCGTCGCACCGGTCGTACCCCGTCTTGTTCACCTCCAGAACGTTGAAGTAGTGCTTGTCGAATCCAAAATCTGGAGATTCCATCCATTGAAATCGCTCAATTGATCTTATGCGAAGAAACGACACATTAATTCCTCCCCCGGGAGTAAGAGAAATTAGGCTAGTTTCTCTCTAAAACCAATTAAAGAAAGACCAAATTCACTGCCACAACCATCATTTTCTTGGGAAACGGTCATCATTTTCTTGGGAAACAAACAGAATTCAACAATATATATATATATATATATATATATAGAGAGAGAGAGAGAGAGAAGAGAGATTACATAGCCAATCGCCTACGTAGAAGGTCTCGTGAGTGGTCCAGTTAGCGAAGTCGACTCCAGGTCTCCATCCACGCCGGCCACCTCCGACCCTGTGAAGCACCGGCTTCCAGCAATCTACTGAAGCTAGTGTTGCCATCGCCGCCGCCACCGCTGCGGCGGCGACTGCGAACTCAGCTCTCTTCCAAAAACCAATGTTCGCCATGAAGGCTCGTTATACTGTAACTCTGTAACTCTCTCCCTCTCTCTCTCTCTCCGACTTGGCTTAAGAATTGGTTCCGTCTGGTGAAAGGAGTTGGAGACGGGTTATAATCGGCTCCGGCGCATTATAGCAGTAACCGCCTACTGGTATAGAGCGTGGCTCTCTCTCTCTCTGCCCTCTCTTTCGGATTCTCTCCTGTGTGACTACTATACATAAAACTATGACGTTTTTGGTTTTTGTTTTTTTAAATGTATCTCAATATAGCGTAAATTTTAAAATAAAAAATAATAAAACAATATAGTTTTGATCTACAATATTGAGGGCTACTTGTTAAAATTTTCAAATATGTATTCTATGATTTCAGCTATATATTTCATGAAAGTGAGTCATAATTAATAAAGAAATGTTTTATGTAAGTTTTAGATAGCAGTATTTTATTAACCAGTAATTTAGTTATAACACATGCGTGATTTATTTAAAACTAATACGATATTAATATATCATATGTGCTTAAAGATTTGCCCGTACTTATAAATTTAATTTTAGATTTTAATTAATTACAAATAGAAAATAAAATATAATTAACTTTGTTTTGTTCTATTATATTAATATAAATATTACGAATAATTATAACAATAAAAAGTATATTGAAAATTATTATGATCGCAGAAAGTAGAACAAAGTTTGACTTCCTGATCAACCCTGAAGAGTTCAACTGTGTCAAGCAACTGAACCCAAGAACTACTGCCTTCCAAGACCAGCCCCGTCCACTGAAGTCTGAACAAGATAATAGTTTTTGGCTGAAAAGCTTATAACATTATAATAAATAGTATACTAATTTATATATTTTATTTTATTTTTTACATTTCTTTTTAAAAAAATTATATTTTTTTATTTACTTTTATAATTTTTTATTTTATTTCGTTGTATATATGTAAAGAAATATATAAAAATATATTTTGAAAATTAATAATAATCAAGATTCTCTCTCTAATCTATAATCCTAAACTCATTATTCTAAAATCCAAAATTCTAAAATTCATCAAGAAAACATCATTATTACTTCAATTATTACTTCAAATAATCACAAAACTATCATTTCAATAATTTTTTATTTTATACTTAAACATTTTTGGCACGTTTGTTTTGGAACGTAGGACACGCATCCCAATATTTCAAGCCAGACTGTTTACATTCTCATATCGCAATCGCAAAGTCCGTCCCCCCTTCCTAAACAAACAAATAAATAAATACAGACACAAATTTTAAAATAAAATATAGTGATTTATATAATTATGCTTTTAAAATACGTATTATATTGTTAGAGTTTAAACTAGTATTATATATTGTACTCAGTATTTTGATTATTTTATCATATGCTTTAATAGTAATATAAGTGAATATAATTCATGATTTTTTTTTGGTTAAAATTAATATAATTATGTACTTTTTTATGTACATTATGGTAATAAATCATAAATATATTATTCATTAAAATTACGTTAGATCGGGTTAAGACGCAAGCCTACTCGCATGTCATAATATTATTTGCTTTCGACTCGTCACATCAGTTCATACGACTTTAAAATGTTTTATGACATTGCTAAGCATGTTACACCTTATTAAGATCCTCGGCTTTCCCAAAGTTGGAAATGTGAGACAAATTATCCCAATAATTCTCTCCTTTTATCACTCATCAAACTGACACACCTTAGCCTTATGGAAGAGAGCTACCACCATGTGGGTCATCATGGAATTTTTTTCATGTAGCTACAGCTCCCCTTTAATCCATATAGCGGTTTGATATCCTAACAATAAGGACCACATCTGTTTTTTTGATCTAATACTTTCGTATATCAGAACATCTTAATTGGGACAATCAAACTCTGATACCATTTGTTGGATCGGGCCAAAACTTAAGCATCATCTCGCATGTCACAATATTGTCCGCTTTAAACTCGTCACATTGATCCGCACGACTTTAAAACACGTTGTAACATTTATGCACCTATTCCACCTTATTAAGATCCTTGGCTTCCATAAATTTGGAGGAGTGAGGCAAATTATTGTACTAATTTGACAAAACAAACTATGCAATTGAAATAAAAACATTGAAAATCAATAGTAATGAAAATTATGTGAATAATAATACCTATAAATTTAAAACATTAACTAAAACAAATCTAGATAACAACAATAATGATGTGTAAAACATGTATTAGTATAATTGATTTCAAGCTATAAAAGAATTAAATATTTACAAATAAGCTCGTGTTCGATTTGTTAAAGATCGTCTAGGTTTGTTCATTAAGAAATAGTATCGTTCGTTAATATATTCGCGAACATAAAATTATGGTATTCGAAAACTGTTTGCAAATATTTATGAATAAGTATCCACAAACGACTCATTAAAATTATTTGTGTTCATCTAAAAACTATTCACCAATGAGCGATTAACAAATCAATTATTATGTATAAAAGTTATTTTTATTAAATATAAATATATTTTTATTTAATTTAATTTAATAATCATATGCTTTAAATTATTATTATTAAATAATGTCATATTTTTTGTTTTTGAAATTATTATTACGGTTATTATTATTATATTATCATGAAATAATATAGAGCACTTGTTTAAATATATTAAACAACAATAATGTAACCTGACAATTAAGCAATTGTAATTTTTTTAAACAAAACTATAATTTGAATCCTTTTGACAGGTTTTTAGGATTTTGCATCGTGAATAAGTTTGTGATCACACATGTTCATGAATGTTTGTGATCATTGTGTTAACATTCATATACATTTCGTAAATGTCATAATTTAATGGTTGTATTTGGCTCGATTCATTAATGAATAGTGATGAATATGTTCGATTTGTTTACAACCTAAATTTGGCTTGTAGGATTTATAAGTGCTTTTATTATCTTATGATTTGTTTTATATATATATATACCACCTATCATAATTTTAACACTTCAACTTCATGCCAAAAGATTACTTTCAAATTTATATTGTAAAATTAATGAACTCATAAGCACCTCCTTCATTATATTTTTTTAGTATATAATATATTATCATGTGATGCCTCTGGAGTACAACCTTGAGATGTTACAAATGAAAAACAATGGAAAACAAGAATGTGAGTAGAAAAGGTATTGAAATTTATTTTTCTTGACCTCGGTTGGGTTGGAAAATGAAAGGGGCCGGGAAAAATATGTATCGGTACTGTTGAAATGTTTTTCGCATCAAATGATCGTGAAAATAGATATAAAATTGATTGTATTAAATAATTTATAAACTTGTCCCTTAACAGTTTTGTTAGCATCTGATAAATAAGGTTAAAATTATATTTTTAAAAATATTTTTATTTTTTTACTCCCAATAAAATTTTTTAAAAAATACTTTTTTACCTCTTTTTTACCATAGTCAAATAATTATTTGCTTCACTCTTTTTTCTTTCTACATATTTTCTATCCTTTACCAAAGGGTTAGAGTTCTATATGAGCATTTGTGTGTTTGATTTGATATGTTATGACTCAATGAAAACGTCAATAAGGGATAATGTAATACCTTAGTGGAAAGATGTGATAAATATTTTTAGATTTGAGAAGTTTCTTTTTTTTTCTTGTATTTATTGAATTTGCAATTCTGACTATTCTTTTAGGCTTCCGATTTAAGAAATTTGATACTGATAAATTGAATTGTTGAATTATAATTATAGATGTTATCTTTTGATTATTGTAAATTTTAAATATGAAAATTTTAAGATTTTAAAATATAATCATATTCTGTAGCAACCCGTGCCGTGCGACAGAACCCAGCGGTCTCTCCCCAAAGCCCGCTGCGTCTCCTCTCCCCGCACCGCCGTCCTCTCCTCCCTCGCCGCGCCGGACAAAGCCATGACGCCGAATCGCCCATCACCGAGGAGATCCTGCTATATCCCACAAAATCAGAGAAGGTCGCAGCCGTCCCTTCCTCTACAGCGACACCCATATCCCTCGCTCATGATGACAGCGTCGGGTAGCCGGCATCGGGATCGCGAACGGGGTTTCGGGACAGAGCGTTTGGTTTGGCGTAAAGTAAAAGCGTCGGATGATATTAGAATCAATATTTTAATCTGAAATAGTATTTAACTAATGAAATTTAACCAGTCATTATTATAATACGAAGAAATTTTTTTTCTCTTATATTTATTTTTTAATTAAATTTAATTAATAACCAGTTCATGCGATAATATATATGACTGTTTTTGTTTGATGGTTAAAATACATTATCTGGCATAGTTTTTTAAAAACATGCGCAACCAATTATCTCACCCACACTAATCTCGGCCCCATAACAACGCCCCTCGCCTTGGAAGAGCCCAGCTGAAAAGGCTAGTGTGCACTTTGGTGGGCTTTTAGTACAATTTAGTGCGTTTTTGTTTTGCACTCTTTTTAGAATTTTGATATTTTAAGTGAAAAAAATTAAAATATGTAACACATAACTTAATCTAATTATAATTTTTAAAATATTTATTTTAAAATTATAAATAAATTATTAAATATACATATATAGTATATAATTATACATTATGCACTTTATTTCAATTTTACATTGAGTTTTGAGGTAAAGGTCATTGAGGCCTTAAATATGATTATACTTTTAATAAGAATTTTAGTACTTTATTAGTTGATAAGTTTTAACATGCTTTATCATGTTCAAATGAATACATATCGAATTATTTGACTCTGTAATGAGTCTAATGACGATATAAATAATTACAAAAAAATATTTCTCTTTTAACAATTATGTTACGGGCAAACATATTTGTTACTGCTCCACGGTACATAATCTAGCAATGTATGAGCATCTTTAACCTATGAGCTATGACAAAAGCTATAGCAAAATGTGACTAAATTTGTTCTCAAATGATTTAGATAAATTATTAGCAAAAACAAAAACAAAAACTAAATATAGCTTTTGCTGACCGTCATGTTAGCAAATAAGTAAAATTACACATTCAGTCCTACATTCCTCTCCCCTCCTCTACTCTCGTCATGCACAGTCCCCTCCCCTTCTCCTCCAGCCCAACGTTGTGTGCCCCCTCCTTTTCTCCTCCCCGTCGCACGCCCCTTCCTCCTACCCTCCCCATTGTGTTCCCATCTCCCCCCCCCCCCCCTCGCAATCGCCCAATGCCGCACGACCCCTCCTCTCCTCCTCGTTGCATTCCCCCCCCCCCCCCCCCCCCACCTAGCATACCCAAATCGTAAATTAGGGATTTGGGATTGTAGGAAGATAAGAGTAATTTGGGTAAAATAAAAGTTAAGCAAAAATATAACTAATGTACTATTGGAGTACCATTAGCTATAATAGTACTATAATAAGTTAAAATTAGCTTTAGCTATCCATTATAGCTTGGTAAGGTTGGAGATGCTCTAAGCGTCCATGATTGAATATTAACACGTTGAGGGTTCGAAACTTCCTACAGACAACTTCTTTTGGTGTAATTATATAATTAAAATTAAAAAAACATAGTTGTTATTCATACATGAATAAATAAGTAGAATATGATGTACATAGTTTGGGATAAATTATCTCATCATAATTTATCATGTGTATCGCATATATGTTCCTCAGAGCACTCATTGTGAAATAATTAAATATTTCAATAAATTTAGCTAGTCGGTGCTTCGAAGTTGGGTATTTAATAAAATTTTTAGTCAATACACATATTTCAAGTCAAATTTGTGGCTAATATTATTCCATGTAGGCAAATTTATTGAAATATTTAGCTATTCCACTGAGTGCTCTAAAAAATATAATCCAACAAATCTTTATTTTGAATCATTAGCTATTGTTGGTCCTTAGTTTTGTTATATACCTTTTATTCAAAAAAATATTTTAATAAAATCTTGTGTGTCGTGTCGACAGTATAAACCGAAGAGAATATTAAATTCGTGTCATTCCTCCGTGTATATATTCTACATTAGAACTTTTTCTTTTTGGATAAAAATCTATTTTTTAAGTTATTGTAAAACAATTAGGAGATTGCTTAGTGAATATTTGATTTCTTTTATTTTACTTTGTGTTTATGGTTTTGCATTATGTTTGATTTGCTATATTTTGATTTTACAAAATCAAGTTTAATGTAGAAATCTTAATTTTATAAATAGAGAAATAATTTTTTTAGGTGGCGTTGCATTATTTTTATGATTGATAAGAAAAAAAATACAAATTTTCTATCAATTACAGTATCACACATCAGCATTATAATACAAAAATAACATGATATCGACTGTATCTAACATTTATCTTGCAAATATAAGAAGAGAAATATCTTCTAACCACTTCAAAATCATTATTGGACTAACTTTTAATTATTCATATATCTATCATAACAATATAATTATAATATCAATATCTATCATCACTTATAATTTTCAAATAATAACAAAAACAAATATATACCAATAAATTTTTTTGAATATTTAATAATAATAAATTTAAATTATATTTATATATTATTGATATATATGATCTACAATAATAAGAATAATATTATTATTATTATTATTATTATTATTTATTGCCCAATTATTCTTAGCTAAAAAATACACAATTTATAAAAAAAACCTTTTAGCATACATGCTTACTTTCTTTCTCTGTTTAAAAAGCTTTTAACCAAGGAAACTTACGCTATGTTTGGTACCTTTTTTTTGTTTTCTGTATTTATATACAGAAAACACCTCGCATTTGTTGTTTGACAGTTTTTTTTTTGAAAACAAGTGATATTCAAATACAGAAAACATGTTTTTGATGTTTTCTTGTGTTTTCTATTTTTCTCTGTCCTCCAACACCATCCTCTCCTACAATCGCCCTCCGGACGACAATGGCCCTCACCCCTACGATAGCAACGGGCCTGCAACCCATGACCACCTTCCCTGCAACGACAGAAACAACAGAGATGGAATAGATCTGAAAGAAAAAAGAGAAAAAGATGAACGGATGAACAGATTTGGAACAGAGTTCTTTCCTTTGAAAACGGTTACCAAACAAATAACATGTTTTCAATTCAAATGAAAACAATTTCTGAAACCAATTTTTGAAAACTAATTTTGAAAACAGAAAATTAGAATTTAAAGTCAAACATGCTCTTATTTTAAAATTTTTCGATAATTCCATCATTTATCAATAAAATACAAGCAATACTACATACAAATAGTTTGCACAAGTAATTAACATAGAAACACCCTTATTAGCATTAAATTGATATTAACTTATTTTTTTATTTCAATCCAAAAATAGATAATTATTTGTACATAAATTATCTATATAATGTATCTAAATAATAAATTTTTCTATAAAATATTCCCACAAGTAATACAACATTATCACCACCACTACTACACAAACTTGTTTTAAGTGTTATTTTTAATTTTTAAATTATATATTAAAATTCTATAATGATTTGTTAGTTACAATTATTATTAAAAAGCTATTATCAATATTTATTAATTTTACAATTAAAATTCTATTTATAAATCATTTCTGGACTAGTTTGAAAAGATAAAATACAATTTTAACTTTAAAAGCCAAAACGCATCTTAAACAAAAATATAGTTTTGCAAAATTAAACATTAAATTATAATTTTACAAAATTAAATTTTATAATCAAACGCGCAACACATCAAATAAGAAATGTAACTGTGTTAAAAATTAAACGAGCTTAACACAAAATCCAAATATATAAGTAAAAAAAACTGCGCGAGCAAAAATAGGAACACAAATCAAAATGAAAAAAAAAAATCGGTTCACAATCACAGCAGCGTACACGTCAGAATATAATTCACACCGTAACCTCTACTTGAATATCATGCCATATGTAGGACGTAGATTTTGATTGCATGCGAAAAAGCAGACGACTCGGGGAGAAAGTACAAACCTCCTGTCGCAGCTCTCACCCACCTTTATATGATCAAAATTAACAACTTTATAAAAGATCAAGGGGCTCAAATTTTACCCCCTATTTGTAAAACTCAAGCTGCAAGCGGCATGAACAACTTTAAACCATCAAGCAGTCCTGCGCCATTCCATGAAATGTGAAAAGACTTGATGCATGTGCTTCCTCATGCTTTTAGCTACACCGCTGAAAGCCCAGTTTTGGGTAAAGGTTACAATAGCTTGCGGCCGGCTTCCTCTCCATCTTCACGCGAACCCGCTTCTTCTAAGTCCTCTTCTGGGATTAGTACGAGGGAGATATCTTCTTGGACCTTGATCCTCTTCATCCTCACTAGTTTCATCAGACCTCCACCGTGGACCACCTTTCATGTGCATATCGTCCACCGCAGAACCATTCTGTCCATACCTTCAAAGGTTCAAATAAAAAATTGCTGTTAAAAATTAATGACTCTCAAAAAGGTTGGATATCTTAGTCAGATGCGCCGCGATAAGGGAGCCAACATAAAAAGCAGAGTTAGCTCCATCCAAAGAAAGCAGCAAGAACAAAAAAATCATGCTGGTAGAGCTCTATTGAACAAAATTACCTCCAAGACACATCCATTGGGTCATCTGAGGAAACCATGCGCTGAGGTTTGTCAGGTCCATCTGAAGCACTTGGTTTGCTTGAAACATTTGGGTGACAGTCTTGGTTAGAAGCTTTGTACAAACCATAGTTGTGGCTGGGGGTGGTAGCAAAATCAGCCATCTCTCCTTGGCGAAATGGAGGACTAGTATTCTGAAATTGATAAACAAACTCTTTCGGCTGTGGATCGGATGAGATCTTATTATGTTGTTTGTCTTGTAAACCATTATTCTGAAACACCCGGGATGAGCTTCTGTTGAAATCATTCAGAGGTAAAGTGCTCAAAGGAACAACGTGACGACTTGCTGGTCTTGAAATGTCATCGAATTTGGAATCTTTGATGATGCCAGTTTGAGGATTTAAACCTCTTTCTGAATTTTTGAAGAACCTCTCCTGGAAAAAGGATCCAGAACCATAACTACCTGGGTCAAAGCGGCCATTTCTGATAGAACCAACCAGTTTTGAAGGAGTTTCGAAAACAGATGGTTTCAGTGAAGAAGCCCCGTGATCCATCCTTAAAACAAGGGAAGAATCAGAAACTGAAGGGGCCAAGAGACTAGCGGACTTTGGTTGTAGTGAATGATTAGTATCCATTTTGGTTGGCAGTTCTGCTTCATTAACACCGATCTCAGGCAATTTTCCAGTTCGTATTTCTTGTTGTTGGACTTCTGGCAGCAACTCTAAACTTCTATCCTGTTTAAAAATATGCAACTTTAGGAATTAGGAAACTCAACAATAAGTCGTAAACCCTCAACAGAATGCAAGGACCTGCCCTTACAAGAATGACCACATGGGGAAAAAAAAACAAGAAATAATTCAAATAAATTACTCCTTAAATTGGTTTGTTCTTACAAGATGTGCAAGGGCTGTGGGGCTGGGGGTATGGTAATCCAGCCCTGATGGGCCTAACCTAGTACCAATGAATGCCTTGAACTATGGCAGTAACATGATTCTCAATGGAACACTTAGTTATATTTAGCATTCGGTATATTCCCTTTAGACAGCTTAGCTTCACAAATTTACTAATCAGCTTGCTTTTGGAGTTGCCATTGAGGGCTAAATTGTTCAGTTTACCTGCAAACCTGTCACTTTCTACCCACTGCCATACATATTTAAATGCTTAAACCAATAAAAGTGTACCGAATAAAATAGCAGCATAAGGGAAAGGGGGGATCACGTCATGTGCTTTATTTCATTTGCATGATAAAGAGCCACAAGTTTTTTTAACTCATTGTCGCATCAAATTAGTAGTAAGTATGCCAAGTCCATTTAAAGGAGCAAGAGTTTCCCTTTCAACAAGAAATCAATTTAGCAATTTAGCAATTACACAACATATTTATATTAGAATCGTTGGAAGACAATTATTTTAAGGCAAAAGGAAACCTCCCGTGTCAGTACATTCTCATAATTTTGTGCAAGATATAGCTGAATTGTGTGGGTCCCATAATTTACTAATGAATTTAAAATTTTGTGTGGTAGGCCTACCTACCTGTGTCTTGCAGTCCCAAAGACCTACTTTCACATCAAACGCCATCCTCATTATTATTACTAGGTAGAAGAAGAAGACAATAGGCCAATTTGACAATACTCCTTAAAGGCTATTTAGTAAACCATAAAAAGTACTTATAAAAAAAGTTTATGTTTTTTATAACTACAAGCAAAAGCAATTTAAGGATTGCTTTTAAAAGCTACTTTATCAAGAAGCAATTTTAAAAAATTTAAAATATTCATACTATCCTTGCATCTTTATCCTCGCACAACCTTACACGTCACAGTTCAACAAGGGAGAGGAGAGAGAGGAGGGGTTTAAGCACGAGAGGGAGGAGGGTTGGGCGACAGGAAGGGGGGGTGTGAATGGTAGAATTTATTACCCAAATAAATTGTAATGCCAAAAGGATATTTTCGACTTTTTCATTATTTACATCACAGCACTTTTATTTTTAATTTACCAAATATCACTTAACTGCTTTTAAAAACTATAAGACTTTTAAAATTATATTTTACGAAAAACTTACCTTCTTATTTTTACAGCATGCTAAAAGCAGCTTTTTTTAAAGCACAATATTATTGAACTAGGCTAATAATGACCATTTTTTTATTTTGTATTTTATTTTCATGACTTTTAAATTTAAGTTGGAATTAAAATCCTAATTTTGTGAATATATATAGGATTAAAAAAATGTATTTTTTAAAAAATATTTTTTAATTGAATATGATAAAACTAGAAAAAAAGAGAGAACATGGAGAGCCCATTGAATATGTTTTTTGTTTTCCAAAATTGAACCTTGCCGAATTCTGCATCACATTTTTATAGTAAAGATCTAAGTGAAGATGGTGTTTCCTATTTTAAGGATGCTATTTTTGTGTTTTGATTTTATGATTTTTTTAATTTATTAAAGTTGTAATTTAAATCCTAATTTTGTAAATAAAAAAACTGTTTGATAAGAGAGAAAATATGTTTTAAAAAAATGTGTTTTTTTAAAATTAAATACCAAAAATTTAATAATGAATGTAGTTAATAAAATAAAAGAAAGATATAATAATAATAATAGATTCAAATAGAAAATTAAGTTTGAATTTGAAAATAAATAATATTTAAAAATGTTTTTCAAAATCATAATACTTTATTCAAATCGATAATTGAATCTCCATTGCAAATAGTGTACAAACATAGTTTTTGGTTTTCAAAACCCATCAGACCCACCGTTATTTGATTTCAGGCTTGCCAAAAACCGCCTTATATTTATGGATTTTAGACTTTCAGATTTTTGTTACTTGAAGTGTTGACTAAATAATCGAATTTCTATATACAAGTAATCTCTCTTGCATAATAATAAATTAATAATACATAGAATTTTAGTTCTCTTTATTTTTTATAACGAAGTTTAAAACGTAGAAACATAATAAGTTCAGTTAGTACTTACAACCAATCCTGATCTCCAATAACTTGCTGAATTCATTCGGCATTTGACCTCTTCACTGACAGGGTTCTTTGAGAGGAAACCTTGCTCTTCTTTCTTAAGCTGATGATCAACCTGGTATGCCTCTGCATATCGATAGCGCTGCAATTGTTTGCCAAAGGAAGAATGTGAAATGATAAAGATGCTACAAAAGATGAACAACACAAATCCCAAAACTGACCCAGTTCTAAACACTTTTTTTTTGAAGAAGAAGAGAGCACAACAACTCAATCTAATAAACTGTCACACACTATTTTATACCAAGGGCTATTCCCAAGCTCAAAACATCCTATACAAGACCAAGATATAGCAAACCATGAGTAGTCTGTCAAATTTAAGAGAAGAGAGAAAACCGAGGTAGCTCCTTCATAGAAGGATGACTGGAAGGAATGTTCATCCGTCAAATTCATTGTTCTCAGTTTTTTAACAGACAGCCCCTTTGAAGTCCATAATGAGAGTGACTTATATGCCTTCATATGTCTAGAGCTATACAGAATAATGATGTTTCTCCCAGGAAAGTAACACAGCTTATCCATCAAAGCTGCAGAAAACAGCTCCTCGAAACCTGAAAGTGTAATTACCTGGAGATAGAACACGACAAGAAGACTTCCAGCAGTACTTGAAGGGTCTGAAATTGCATATTCTAAAAGGCACTTATGAAGATACTTCTCTTCATCAGAATTCCATGGCAATTCTATCATTCTATCCACTATGTTCCTTCTAATACAAAGACAACAAATTTCAGTAACCAGTGCCTCCACCCAGTCTGCCCAAGTCCTAGATGCATCCCCCGAAAAGTCTAGAACATCACTAGAAGCTCCATGGTTCAACTTACTTTCCTTGTTTTTCATGCAGACCATTCTCTGATACATAAATGCCTCAGTTAAAAGCGCACACTCTATTCTCACCCGAACTGCAGTTACAGCTTCACCAAGTGAAACAACCTGTGCCCCATCTCGCCCGGACCACCGTAAAACCATAAGAGCTGCCTCAGGGTTCTGCCTTTCTAACAGAACTTGTGCAATTTTAGGGTGAGTTGTTGGACCAGAAATCTCTGGAAGGATGCGACAAGCTTCCTGATCAATAGAAATGTAAAGAATAATCAGCGTACACATTGATTGAAACAGATACTAGAAATGGCAGAAAACTTAACATAAGTGCAAATCTAGCCATCTCATCGCTGCATCAAAATGCTTCACTAATGAGCAAACCAGTCCTGTCTGAACTCCAGAACAGTAATAGCACTTACAACTTATTCCCATGTTTTGGCTCAGGGGATCCTACTCTTGTCTAGAAATCAGTACATGAGCTGATCAGCAATCTATGAAGAGAAGCATCAGAGCAATCCCTCCCTCCCTCCTTCAATATATATTTAACAAACAGTGCTATCTAAATTTTTTAAAACAAAATTTATAGTTTTACTTTTATTGTATACCTCATCGCTGAAAACCCAATTGCTGAAAGTGCACATAAAACTAAAAAAACTGACCATTCGTTGGTCATAGACTTTGCTAATTGCCATTCATAGCCAGACTATTGGTGCAAGCGTGCAGCCCTAAATAATTGCCAGGTTTAATTTCACTTTTGCAAAAGAAAAACACAACACAGGCCGTCAGAGCCAAAAAAAAAAAACACTGAAGAAATTTACCAATCTTACCTGCAGAGACTCGTCAATATAATCATCCAAAAGATAAAAAGTCAAAGACTCCAACAAGGAAGGTCTAGCTATGTTAAAGGTAGCCGCAAAGTCATCAATGACATGCCCCCACTCTTCGTTGGGTTCTGTCCAGTGTCGATCAAAGAGGTAATAGAGAAACTGCATTAAAATTAAGGAAATTAATTGCAGAAAATTTACTAAGGTTAACATTTTCAAACCAGAAGAAGCCATAACAGAAAAGTTAGGGAGAGAAAAGAATACTATTGCTTGCTTTGCTACAACCAAGTCTGAACTTCCATGTAGAAAGAGCACATCAATGGCAGCTCGGAGACTTTCAAAGGGATAGCATCCTGCCATGCCCTCCATATTAGACCTCAAAACCGAGAAACTACCATTCTTCTGTAAAAATTTAACACCAAACTCCTCTCCCGTTTCCGATATATGTCTGTCCTCCATATCAAGATTTGATAGTGCATCTTCAATAAATAATGAACCCTCCTGTCTAGAGGATTCTGCAACATGATTTACTGAATCAGGCCATGCACGCTTAATTGCAGCTGATTTTCTCTCACGAACAGCAAAACGCCATGATTCAAAATCTGGGTAGTGTGACCTGACACGCTCGAGAAATTGATGTCTTATACACCACATCATAATCTCCAAATGCTGAAAATCAATAACCAATATCGATATGGGGGGAAAGGTTACTAATTATGCGTGATAACTAAATGTCAGTAAACCAATGATCCTGGCACTTATTCATCACCCTTCATAGTACGGAAATGTCAAATTTTAATGAGCAAGTAGATATTTGCAAACATCATGAAAACATAGAATATTATTACAAATCAAAGTCCCAAATCATATTTCCTTGTTTAAGTTGATACCAAATTCTGAATCTAATAAAAAAAACCAACAAGATTAACACCATATTGCATATCTAAAAATATAATGTGGCCACAAATTATCAAATGAATAGAGAGCATCAACAAGCTTAGCTGGAAGATAAACCCTCGTCAATGTACCAAGAGAAAAATAAATTCCCAAGAGGGACCAAAAATTGACTTAAGCTCACTTTAAGGGTGATTATTATATTAGACCTCGTTTTGTCCAGGCTAAACACTTCTCATATATTTACCATTTCATTTTATTGGATTTTGTATTTGTGTTTTTGTTTGCTAATATTCAACATCTCATAACTAAATATGTAACAACTTTGGGTTTTGAGTGTCATGAAAGTCTTAATTCTTCGTCACACATAACCATACTCTCGAATTTAAAACTCTGATAACATAGATCCATGTCTTCACTGCTTTTAATGACAGGTTTTCAAACACACCTAATTGGTCGATGGTGACTCTAAGTCAAGTTTTATTTATATTTGAGTTGGACCTCAAATAAAATCAAGTGATGACATATTTTATGAGTGTCTAATGGATACCTACTAGATTAGATAGATTAAACAAAGGTTACTTGATCAAAATAGGTATAGAAAAGATATGGATAAAAATTTAAAATATCGGGAGAGGTACTACCCAACTCAATTACCCATTTTATACCCAACTCCTATACTTGTTATATATCCAGCTAAAAATATATTTTAAAATATTTAATCATAATTCATTTATTCTAGCTTACATGTGTCTTAAACTCTAAAATAATATATTGTAATAATATTTATTCATTATTTAATTTATAATATCTATTAATTATATTATTAATCTTAAAACATGTTATAGTGATTTTTTATTGCAAAGAAATCATAAAATAAAATAATAATAATAATAACAAATAAACAATGAATGGGTCATTTTCCTCACCAAAGATTTTTACCTGCGGGGATCATGTCCCCAAACCTATAAGGGATGGGAATGGGGACTGGGGCAGGTATGAGTTTAGGAAATGGGTACAGAGGCGTATAAGATAATAATACTTGAACCATGGCCATCTCAAGCTCACTTCAAGACTAAGAAGGGGTGACAAACATCTATTAGGCAACCCATATAATTTATATAATAACAGAAAACAAAAGTACAACCCCATAAATGGTATTTTCATAACAAACTGCATGAATTAAATAACCCAATAAAGATGCACACGTGAACAATTACATAACCATGTGTTTTAAGTTTTAACGAAATTTTACCTGCTTTGTCTTCAAAATGCTCTCTTGAAGGTAGTGCAGGTCATGAAGCTGTGCAGACACGCTACCCTTAAATGATGATTCCAAAATTTCAAGCACATTCGAAATACCAGCCATCCCTACAGAAAACTTAAGCAACAGAGCCAACTTTTTTGTCATCTCTTCTATATTGAGGCTATCTAGTGGAAGTTGAGTAGTATACAAAATCCATGTCATGGAAAGTTTGTTTACAACAACTAACAAGAACTTTAGGAAACAAATTTAAATGATAAGGATACAGATTTTTTGAAGTTCTGCCACTATATTTTTGAACGTCAGTTTGCACCAATCCTTGACAACCACTTCATCCAACAGGATAGCAATAACAGGATCGCTGGAAACAGCACTTTCATCCATACAAACATCTGTGACATCTGCATAAATTCTGTTAAAGAAGACGTGTTCCTCCCTGATAAGAAGAATTAATTTAAATCCAAGATGCGAATATGCAAGGAGAAGTTAGTAAAGATACTGAACTATGTATCCAAGCTCTTGTTGTCTTTCTCTATTCTACATTTTCTATGTAATCAACTCGAAGAATACCCAGCTGAGCTAGAAATTTCTAAGAAATAATAACCATCCTTTCATACCGGACAATCTCACGGCAACAGCATAAATCGACATTTTCCAAAAAGGATACAGTGGCAAATTAGACAAACCAAGTTGTTCTCCAAGGCCGCGTCGAACAATGAATAAAGGCGGTGAACGTCAGCAATGATCTGTCCCCCACCATCTCCTTCCCCATCCAATTTGTCATCACGACGTTTGGGGATAAGGCCAGCTTCTAAGCACTCATAGTAGAGCCGAAGCCGAAGCCTATCACTGTTCTTTGGTATTGGAACTCTACAAATCGGGCAAAGATCGCACCGTTGAATACACTCTTCACACAAAGAGGCGTGTCTACATGAACTCAACATATGACGCACGTCGCGGCCGCAGCTTCTCAGGTCTCTTGTGGCTCGGCATCGCTCAACTTTTACCTCATTGCACAACTCAATCAGGTCAATCGATGCCAAGTGTCTCAATGCTTCCTGGAATCCCAGAACCAGTAACAACAAAAACGAACGACAATGACAACAACAATAAGTGAATCCCCGCGCTGTTTTAGCTCAAATTCGATTGAAATATGAAAAATTCGAAGAAAAGTTCCCACTTCTAGCTCATAAGTTCGGAGAACGAGACTCACCGCTGCGACTTCGAAACGCTGGTCGCTGTAGCCATTGCTGCTCGCCTCGATACTGACGGAGAATTCCATCTCCGCCGATTGTACCGGCTGCTGGTGGCGTCGCTCCGCCGTAAACCTAACCAGGCTCCGGCGGATCGGAGTCGGAGAAGGAGCGAGCTGAGCGGGGGCGGAGCCTAGGGCTTCGGCGTCAGAGTCTCGGAGCGGGAGAGTGTGGATCTTATCGTTGGGATGGGTCGGGTCACCCATCACACCTATAGTGCGCAGAAAACATTTTAAAGCCCGGCCCATTTGCGTTACGGATCAATTCTTTTTATAATTCCTGCAATAATAATATGACAACATGTTGAAGTTATTAATAAATAAAAAACTATTAAGATATAAATAATTCAAGTAAAAATATTCTCCTGTTATTTGATTGATATAAATAATTTTAAAACTAATAATATCAGCAAACGACAATAAAAATATCTACATAATATATTTGTTCATATCATTACTCATTAATAAAAAATTAATAATTTATTGTTAATTTTTCACTGAAATAATAAATTTAATAATTTATTGTTACTTAAAATTTAAAATAATTTCATATCGTTACTCCTCTAACAATGTTGATTCTAAACAACAAATTATATTGAATTCAAATTTAACACAAAAAAAATGGTTCAATCAAATATCTAATACCATATATAAGTTGATTTTGAATGTATTTGAATTAAAAGAATATACCAATGCAATTAAGATTATACCAAAGGTGATCAAATTATTGTTTAATGAAAATATCATCTAAGACTGACATGAAATGAAAATTACATTTATGACCAACAATGCAATTGACATATAGGATTAAGATTAAAAGAAACGACATTTAGGATCAATGTAAAATGAAAACAGTATTGGAACCAATGATGCAATTGACATCTAGGGTTGAAATGAAATGAAAACAACATTTTACGGCAAACATAACCAACATGTAATGCAAACAACATATATGGGCGACAAAGAGAAATTAATTAAGACCCACTTACTATTTTAAAGGGTTAAATAGGAGACTCACTTACTATCTTAAAGGCTTTACAAAATACTCATTTACTATCTTAAAAGGTTCAACAGGAAACTTACTCGTTATCGTAAAGGTTGCATATGAGACTCATTCACTATCTTAAAGGTAGCCTACAATTAAAATAACACACAATGTTGATCACTCCAAAAATAACTTGATGAGGGTATTAGGGTAATGTTAGATAAAACAATGTTTAATCTTAATAATATAAAAACTATTTCATAATTAATTAAAATATATTTTATTTAAGTATTTATCAAATCATATTCTTGCGTTTTTAATTGTCATGCATCATGACATTTTATTACCTATCAAAGTCTATTATTAGGCATACGCGAAACACTCGTACAATAGATCTACTAATTTAAATAAGTACAAATTTAGTTCACAACCCATGAATGAAGTTTAAAATGATTTACTATGATAATATTGTAGTACATGCTATTTTCATATTGATATTGATTTAATTTGTGATCATTGTAAGTAGTTTATAAATAGTAGTATCAATATATAATTATACATATTGAACATATAGTTTATGCAAAAAGTATTTTGCGAGTATCTCAGTATCTTTAAAATATAATATTACAGATAGTGAAAGTGACAAGTTCGGTGCATATAATTTATAACTTTAATATGCAAAAAAAAAAAAACAATGATATTATCACGATGTTTAATTCGATATTCTTGAGTGAACCAAGTATTTGTAACTGTATTTGATATAGTTTATTATAAATCATAATTCATTTCATTTCATTCATTTAATAAAGTATTCTTACATACCAATATTTTTTTTTATTATAAATCATAATTCATAATTAGATCATGAATATGTCGACAATTATAGAATTAATGGTAACATATAAACAAAGATGTTACTAAAAAGATTGAATGAAATGTATTGATACTTGTATTTAATTACGAATATCATAGCGAATGATCATATAACATGGTAGTCAATTATATCAATTAACAAATCATTTGTTATGGATTATTGCAATAATATTTGTTTAATTTTAGGGTGCAATTGTAGTCATTAATTGTAACTCGTATTAAAATTATTAAATAATATTTATTAAAGTTTCAATTATGTATGCTTGTTCGGTCCTTCTGTATAGCACTATTATTATTGTATGGAATGCTGGATCACCATAGGAAAATTATCTAGGTGTGTTTAAGAGTTAATATCTTAACATAGGTTAATATATATTTAAAAGTTAAATATAAAACTACATGATTATATATTTAGTTATATTAAATAAATAATAATATTTAATAAATGTATTTATCAATTTGATGTGATTAAATTACTAATTATATTATTTATTTAATTGATAAATGAATATTTAAAACTAATCAACTTTAATACCCACTAATCAAATTATTTAAAGAGTTTACTTATTTATAGATTTTATGTAATATTTGCAACTGAATGAGCAAATACATAATAACACATAAATAACTTTAGATTTATATATATGTATAGCTGCTTAGATTAATGAGTAATGAAAAAATGTAGTCAGCAAAAAAATAGGAACACAAGGATAATAGGCTATAATGTTCTTATAGTCTCGTGAAGAAAGTCTCAATTTTATGGCTCAATTTTATTAAAAAGCAAATGACAAAAAAGATTGCAGAGAGAGACTTCGAAAGGCTTACATAATTTAGATGTTATTGAAATGATTTTCTCAACATATGAGCTTAACCTCGTTTCGAATTCATATATATTGGCAACTTCATTTGACTTATTGGAAAATTCGTTGTAATTTTGTTATGAATCTTTTTGCTTGAGCTTGAGATATTATAGCTTGTTGGGAAGTTTACTAACTTTAGTTGGAGCAAAGAGCTTTGTAGTTATAGATTCAAAAGGAATACAAATATTTAATTTGAGTTGAAAGCTTTGTAATCAAATTGATTTTGAATTTAAAGGTTTATTAATTCAACCCTCACCTCTTAATACATAACCCATCTGTTAGCTGTTGTTGAAAACTTCATATCCTTATATCTAACTATCAACTAATTTTGTTAATTTTATTTTATTAACATAATAGATTTGATACATGTAACACGGTTCTTAAATAGGTGGGTCAAGTTGATTACACTAGTTTTAGGGTTATATGACTAAGACAAGGTTTTTTAAGATTTGAAAGACTAGCTCAAACCCATTGGTATGGTTCTATATATTGAAAAGTTGATTACACTAATCTTATAAGTTTTTTTAATGTTATTATTGAAAAGTGTCACCAACACTTATAATTAGTTATCTTAAGTATAGTTATTGCCTTTATGCTAGTAAGATAGCCTATGTTTATCAGGAGTTTTTTGCCTCTGTGATTTTATTATATATCTTTTATTCTATTCATTACCAAACATATTAAACAATATATATAATTAAATTTCAGACATGTGTCATTTGTATTTTTTATTTGAATTATATTCAAATCCAATAAAACGGACTATATTTTTACTATAATTTTGTGTTACATCTCTATTGCAAAATAGTGTTTTATAATTCAATCACAATTAATAAAATATTATAATGTCTATAATAATGCATCATAGACTCATATTTACTATAAATTTATTATAATAAGCCGATATTTATCCAATCAATTTAATGTAACCAACCATCCCCAAATTTGATTCTATGCGACTTTTTCCGGTCCAAAAGGAAACGGACTAAATACACAATCAAGTAATAATTATATTTAAAAAATGTTATCCAGTATCCACTATTCTATCCAAACACCACAACTCCGACATTCAGTGGACCCATTTCCACGTCAGCACATCTCCTAATCACATCCCGCGTGGGAAACGAGGTCGTCATGGCCTGTAGAGACATTGGTAGTTGAACGCTTCGATCCATCTGTCTCGCCGTGTCTCTCGGTGTGTCTCCGACACGTCCCCTCCCTGCAACCACCCATCTCTCGCCGGAGCTCTGTCGCGCCGAAGTTTCTGGCCTCGACTATGGCTCGATGATCTTCCTCGGCATCAGAACACTGCAATTTCGTAGGTTTCTTCCCTATCTCGATTCCTGTGTGTGTCGATTATCGACGTCGTTGTTGTTGTTTGACATCCGCGCGTTCTTGTCGGTCGAGCCTAGATCCGTGATTTGATCTTTGGGGGATGGGAAATGCCAGTGGCAGAGAGAGCGGCGGAGACGAGTCGCCGGGAAGATCCAACGGCGCACTGGACCGCCGTGACGGCTACGCGCCTAACTCGAACTCTCCAGGGCGCGTCGCCTCGTCCGACTCCATGAGCCGTACGCCTCCCGAGAGCCCTGGCCGCTCTCGGTCTCCAGTCATGTTCGCTCCTCAGGTCTGTTAGTGTTCATCGTCTATGTTTTTGTTTTACGGCTTGATTTTAGTTTTTTGTGGATTCTGTAATGGGCGATCATTGGTTTTGTACTATGAAATATGTTTTTTTTTTTGTTGGGTTGTTTTAGCTTAGCATCGTTGTTCGGATGTCTAAATTAGTGTCCACTCTCACGGTTGGTGAAGCATGTTCTTAGTGTTGAGACTGGTGCTTAAAATAAGCTAATAAGCTATGTTTAGCATGCTTTCATACTTGATGGTTATGAGCACTCTGTTTATCGGATCTTTAACTAACAATGTGAAAATTTTGCGGCTCATTCATTTTTGTATTTGTCGGCAGTTTTTTTTTCCTATCAAGCTGAGAGCTTTCCTTACCAATATTTTTTTACAATAATTATGGCTGCAGAGAGCATTTAGTGAATCTAATTTCATCTTTCTGTATAGATCTGTAATTGCCAGAGATATTTCTCTTTTCATTTGAACTCGAGCCTTGTGTTCGATTTTGACTCCTTAATATCATGTTTTCATACCTGGACCAGCATAGTTGACATGAAAGCTATTGTTCTTATTCTTCCCACCTGTGACAGTAGAGTACGCTTAGGATTGTCATGTTCCCAGCCTCTTGTTGGATATTCAAAATAATATCAACTATATCAAAACTCTTAAGAGAACACTGTGCTTGTGGCGTATTGATGTTGATTTTGGCCGTTTTGGATTTGGTACCTTTGCGTAAATTTTCCTTTGAGTCAGTATCATGTGCATATACATGTGCAAACAATGGGAGGGAGATGTCTGACCAGGGTTGTTGCTCATCGACCTTTCATTTGTTTTTTAACAAACACAAACAGTTACGATTTTATGCATTTGCAGCTTCCAGTACATCCCATACAACGAGTTGATGCCCCCCCTCCTTTAGCCAGTCAAATGTGGCAGAATGATTCCGGTGTTGATTATCCTCCTGAGCGAGGAATTCCAACTATGATCACATG
Organism: Taxillus chinensis; assembly: GCA_023512835.1. Taxonomy (NCBI): domain Eukaryota; kingdom Viridiplantae; phylum Streptophyta; class Magnoliopsida; order Santalales; family Loranthaceae; genus Taxillus; species Taxillus chinensis. The sequence goes on from CM042085.1 coordinate 5,503,986, forward strand.
GAACTACGGTGGGAATGATGTGGCTGTGGAAGGATCATGGGACAACTGGACATCAAGGCAAATTTAGCAACTTTTGCTGTCCTCTTTATTGTTTCGTGGGTTTCGAATCCTATGTAGAGGAATTTTGTGTAATTATTCTACGTGCAGGAGGATCCTCCAAAGATCAGGCAAGGATCACTCCATTCTTTTGGTCCTGCCATCTGGTATATACCATTACAAGTTCATTGTGGATGGGGAATGGAGATATATAGCAGATCTTCCCCTTATAGCTGATGAGATGGGCAGTGTTTCTAATGTCCTTGATGTCTATGTACGTATTTTTTTTCTATCCCTTGCATGCTTTTTCGCCCACATGTCTAGTAAGTACTTGTGAATTGATGTGACCTTTCATCATCAAACATGTATCTGTTCATTGCTAATTCACTATTATTTAAGTTATGATTACTTTTACATGTCAAGTTCATGACAAACTTCTCTTTATCGTTTTTTCTAAGAAGATGAAGATCCACAAGTAACACATCAAAGTAAATGGCTAAGTTTAGAATCAGATACTACCTGCTCTTGGGTTTTCTTTGGTAATCAAGTTTAGATTATACATCGGATATGTAAAATCCTTGTTAGGAACAATCAATTATACTGTGGAGCTTTGAGTTATTTACATTTTATTGCTTCTAGCCTTCTACACCAAAGTATGCCTCACTGTTCAACTCTATGAGTTGTGGTTGTTTATTCATCCCGACTCTTTTGATGTAGAAGAGTAATTAATATTTACCTAGAACTGAATATGACCTTTGAAGGGGTTTGCTATGCATGGCATTGAAGCTTTCACTTATGAATTTTGGCAGTGAGTGTTTACATGTTAGTATGATGTTATAGTTGTCGTTTCATCCTAGGCATGACCAAATTAATTAAGATTAAAAGCGCTGGGCAAAGTGACTATGCCCTATAACTATGACTTCTATACCTGTCATTTCATCCCAGGCATGGACAAATTAATAGAGAAGGTGAAAAGCACAGGCCAAAATGACAAACAAAATCAAACATATGCTCATATAGGCACAGACTTGTTTTCCTGTGTCGGCCAAGGGAGCCAAAAAGAAGTAAATGATTTAACAGGGCTTTCGTTATCTTGAGCAGGATCATGTGCCTGAAAGCCTAGAGAGTGTGGCAGAGTTCGAGACCCCGCAATCCCCAGATTCTAGCTATGCTCAAGCATTTCCCGCTGAGGAAGATTTTGCGAAAGAGCCAGTTGCAGTCCCATCGCAGCTGCATCTAACTGTCATTGGAATGCAGGACACAGATGCGTCACCGCCATCATCATCTTTTGCTCCACCTTTAAAGCCTCAACATGTGGTGCTCAACCATCTTTTCATAGAAAGAGGATGTGCCTCTAAATCGGTGGTTGCCATGGGTCTAACGCATAGATTCAAGTCAAAGTATGTCACAGTTGTCCTCTACAAGGCGCTCAATAAATAATCCCTGTGCCTTTTCCTTCCCAACTGTAAAGATTTCACGGTTGTATTGCGGGGAAAATCAGTCTGTGATAATAGAAACTGGTTGGCATCAAAAGCCCGAGCTTGTTCATTTCTAGCAGCATGAATTCTTCTTATATTTCTGGCAGTTGAGATTGGTGTAAAGATTGGAGTCCAGAATCTAGATCTTCTCATAGCTGGTGCACATTAATTGCATATTATGGGGAGCCCTTTTTTTTTCAACCTGAATAAATAAACTCCAATCTCCCGTGGGTATCACACTCTTAACATGCACGGTCAGTGCATTCCAGTTACGCCCGTAAGAGTAGGTTTGCCTAGACATGCTTGTCGGGAGAGTGGAGATGGCGTTGAATGGATGTGGGCTCGATCTCTTTAGGGATTTTATCATGTTTAACGGTTAAATTAAAACTTGAGAGTTTTATGGCACGTGTTTTTCAAAAAACACGTTCTTTTCATATATTGTTGCATAATAAATTTTCTATTTATAATAAATGCAATTATTTGTTATAAAGCAACGCGCTGGGTTGATGAGGGTTACGATAAATTTGTGACAACAAATATAAAAGTCCACATCTTTTAGTATGAATTACAATATAGGGCTTGTATCTTTGCGGTCGAGGAGTGGTGATAAATAAACAAGGGTTAATAGATTGTGCACCTAACAGCAATCACCAAATCAATACTCAGTGTTAAATGAGCTAAGACATTGGAATTTAGTTGGAAACTATAATCTTAATTTACGCCTAACATATTGTAACATAGGGATAAGATCTTATACAATTAAGTATGTAAGTTAAATATGTAGAGTTGATTAATATTATGATTATGAGGGATATTAAAATTATGTGAATGAGAGAGAAAGTTAGACTTGTGAATGAGGCTACAAATTATAATACATAGATAAAGATAGGAATAAGACTAGTATAGTTATTATTCTGGATTACCAGTTAGTTAATAAATTTGTTGATATTGGAATAAAGAGTGATATGATTATATTTATTAAATTCATTTTAGGTGATAAAACAATCAATACACCATAGGTAAGTTTGAATGATACGAGTAAGCATCAACTTTGAGGGGATCTAAATATAATTATGAAAGGTATACAGGAAAAAATATTCATTGAAGGGAACTTTAATTGACATTTAAGAAATAATCGTAGTGGATTTGAAAATATTCATGCAAGAATTGGCTTTAGGGATAAAAATGACGTGTGAAATGCAATCTTAGTCTTTATTGCATCTTGTCGAATGAGAGGATATAGAAAAGTTGTTACATCGACTAAAATGTTATATTAGGAAAGTAGGAAAATATGGACATAAGAATGAATAGAACTAGAAAAAACGAATCCAAAGCGTTGATTAGTATTGACCATTGAATTTGATTTTTAAATGAAAATTGAAAAAATTAATAGAAAATGAAAGAAAACAATATAAAAATTCAATTTGGACAATAAAATCTAACAATACGGAATAAGTTGGAATTGTTTAGCATAAATTATTAGTAAATGAATATTTTTTAAAATAATAAATTGTTTATAAAAAATTAAATTCAACTTTATGGTCTAATTTATTATTTTCAATTATTCCAAGCATTACTACATACACAAACCGAAATTAATTAATTTAATTGAATATTATTTTAAATTTTGATACATAATTTAAACAGTAATATAAAGCTTATTTTGTAAACTTCGTTTAATAAAAAATAAATATATTCTTATAAATTAAATTTATATAATAAAAGTAATAATTAATTAAAGATTCTTTACATTTTATATTAAGAGAGGGCATAGAGGAAAAATGGTGTGGTGTATCCGGTAGTTGTGTATAACATTCCGTCACTCCCCATACTTTCAGTTTCAGGCAGCTTTTATAGGTCAATAGTAATGGATTATTTTTGAAAAGAAATTTCTTTTTTAAAATAATAAATCAAAATAAATTTAAAATTATTTAATTTTTAAAATTATTTTTTATTTAAATTATATATTTATTTTAAAAAATATTTTTAAAATTTAAATGATTTTTTTATCTTTTCAGTTAAATTCATCAAATATTTTTTTATTTTTTTAAAATTTAATTTTAAAAAATACTCTTCTACTATATAAAAAATATTTTTAAATTACAGAAACAAAATTTTATACAAGACATGTCCAAGAATCTTACAGGCCACATCTATAATCACAAACACGTTGCAGAATTGAAGTAAAAACATTTTTGACAAGCCTATAATCACTCCTTACAACTTACAAGAGATATAAAACATGGTAGCCTCAATGTTCAAATTACTCAATAAATAATAATAATTAATTAGGGACCATTTATCCTGGCACCTAGGTTTGCCGTTTGCAGTAGCAGTGCGATAAATTTACTGAACAATACACGACAATTCTATGATCGTTGAGGCAAATTGTCACCAAAGCAAGAAGATCATTGTCATAGGTTGACAGTTCATTCAAAGGATAAAAGAAAGACGATAACCATACATAATAAAATCATTAAAAGCCCCATACAACTAGTGGTCAGAAGGAACAAACAAGCAGGCGCTACTGAAGGACAGCACTACAAAACAATACAAACGAAAACAGATAAATAATACCAAATTAACATCCTCGGTCGTGAAATAGACATCTCAAACTTATCTGCCCCTTCCCTCCTGGACACATAAAAGGCTTTCAAAGTTTTGGTTTTAGCTTTTATTGATCCTTCTTTACTTGGCCATCATGACCTTGACAAACTCCTCATAATTGATCTGGCCATCACCATCCACATCAGCCTCACGAATCATTTCGTCAACCTCCTCATCGGTCAGCTTCTCACCAAGATTCGTCATCACATGGCGGAGCTCAGCTGCAGAGATGAAGCCATTCTGGTCCTTGTCAAACACCCGGAAAGCTTCCTTCAGCTCCTCTTCCGAGTCAGTGTCCTTCATCTTCCTTGCCATCAGGTTGAGGAACTCTGGGAAGTCAATGGTTCCATTTCCATCAGCATCAACCTCATTAATCATGTCCTGGAGTTCAGCTTCTGTTGGGTTCTGTCCCAGTGACCGCATCACTGTCCCAAGCTCCTTGGTGGTGATACAGCCTACATCACACAGCAAAGAAGGGGAGCGTCACGATTCGACTGACATTTAAATAAAATCCGAGAGATGGGAAATGTGAACGGAGAAAGATAGCAAATTACAGGCCACATTGAATTTGAGAACAGCATATCATTCTAAACTGCAGACAAAACAATTAACGATGGAATGCATCCAATGCTACAAATGAGCATGCACACAAATACATCTATATCTGGAATATGTATTTTGCTGACAACGTTAGCGATAGGCTGTCAATGCCATATAAATCATGATGGGCTGACAATCATTGTTCTGTATTTTGTTAACCACGTTTTGTTTTTCTTTTTATCAGTCCAGGAATCTTTCGAGTTTTTTGAAGTTTAGTAACTCTTAAATGTATGTCATGCTTGCTTGGATTCATACACAAAGCATGTAAGCATTTGACAACTATAACATCCTACTTTGAGCTGACATGGCAGCTCGTCGGAACTCCAGAAACACGAAAGTAAAAACAATTAGAAAACATAAAAGTAACACCGAGGAAACCAAGATAGAGTGATGTGCGCATAAAATAGTATAATTTTTTTTTTTTAAAAAAGAAGGCATAGACAAATGCTCAATTGCATTTATGAATCCCATAACTAGTTTTGCTAAGATATATTAGTGCATGATTAGGAATCCCATAACTAGTTTTCCTCACAATAAAGCACGAACCCAGTTACGTGTAAGACATATTTCGGTAATCAAAACACGAAATATCGACACAAATCCTTCCAATCGGACAATAAATCTGACATAACAAACAAAATCGACAAACCGATCACAACCAACAAATCTCAAGAAATTCATGAAAACAAATCGACGGCAACGATAAAACAACTAAACCCACATGAATAGAATCACAAACGATGGTTTAGACAAACAAATCCGTACACAACAACCAATAATAAATAAATAAATACATAAGAAAGGATCATAGAAACAGATCTAGACAACAAGAGAAATCGATAAAAAGCAATGCGGAAAATGAAAATCAGACCATCGCCATCCTTATCGAATAGGCTGAAAGCCTCCTTGAACTCGGAGATCTGATCGTCGCTGAGCTGGTCCGCCATTTTCAGATCGAATCAATCGAGATCGGGAGAGAGGTAGAGACTCGCTAGAGAAAGAGAGGAGGGGAGGTACAAGGAAACAGACAAGATAGAGGGGGGTGAAATGGGGCTCTCAATCGAGACGTGAATCGAAAAACGCGTCTTCGCCTCTATAAACGCGTTTTGCAGATCTATATATAGCAAGGACTTGACCGAGGCCCTTCTGACAGCTGGACGCAACTCCTTTCTATTTGCCTTCTATAAATAAATATAAATTAATTTCCTTCTTTTTAGTATTATTATTATTATTTTGGGTTATATAATGATGATTACAATTTATTTTTTTATGTCATGTTTTAAAAAAATTTAATGTTACTTTATGTTGTTGTGGTCCACCAAAATAATTTCGAAATGGAAATGATTTAGTGCACCTGAAACAAATATATAAGTGAAATGTATATGTTGAATTGGATTAAAAGTTGAAAGTTTTTTTTTTTGTTTTTGCTTCATAATTTTAATCTTATTGGAGTAGAGTTTAAAATTTTAATTTTATAACCAAATTATATTTGAGTGGAGAATAAATATATTTTTTAAAATATAATTTTTAAAATTAAATGTTGCTCATGTGTATATGTATATATATATATATATATATACACAAGACCTTCCATTTACCTGTAGAGATCGCATCGCCAGTGGGTAAGTTGGAATCACTAGTTGGCAAGTTAGAATCATAAAATTTTAATGTAAGTTTTAGTTAATGTTTATAGTTCATTCAAATATGTATTATTGTGTTCAATCTTTTATTTTAGTGTGTGAGTTTATGTGAACATTTGTATTGTGGATTTATTTGTTCAAAAACAATTATTTTGTTTTCAATAGTTATGTTGACAATGACAAAATGTTTTGTAATTCTTAAAATAAAAAGGGAATGAACTCATTGAAAATGTCTTAAGTTTTTTTGTACATGTAATTATTTAGTTGATTTCTTAAATCAATTATTACGAGAAAAATGTATTTGACAGAAAAAGAGATTAACTCAAAAAAAAAAAAAAACTAATTGGCGTTTACATGAAAAAGATCCAAGACCATTGTTTCGCTTAAAAGTTTAAAAATTATTTAAATATATCACTTGTTAGTTTTTCCTACTCAAGTTACATTTGATTATTAACCATTTAAATTATTATTTTTAATCATTAGTCTTAAAATATAAATTGTCACAAACCAGTGACCTAACACATAGTTTAAACTTGCTAATATTGGTGCTTAACTTCATAGTACAAATAATTCCTCACGACATTGATATTTTGGAGGTCTTAATTAGACTTTCATATGTTAATTGACCTGTGCACTTGCAAGTCCCACGCTCACGTAAGGTCCCACACGTTTTGTTTATCTTGATAGTTGGGGGTTATTGGTGATAGGTGGTATTTGTTGCCCCTATAAATTATCATAGGATATATATTTGGTGCATATTGTGAGTTGGTGTTAGAAAGCATTTGTTACCCATGCATATTATTGGTGGACTGATTTGTTGGCATTTGCTGTTTGCGTTGATATTAGAATTTGTTTTAGGGCATTAATTAGCTTGGTTTACTATATATGTATGTGATTGATTTGGCTTTTAACTTTTGATATATGTTTGGCATTAGTTTATATATTTGATATTATATAACATTACACTACCACATACATATAATTAACACATAGTTATAGGTTTTGATAAGATTGTGGGGTGGTGTGGAGTTGTAGGTCACTTTTTTGGCATACTTGCTCATTTTACTTTGTTAACATTTGTTTCAGGTGCTGACAGAAGATAACTATTGATATCACAGCATGAGCGAACCAGTTACTATCCTACTTGGTGTATGGTAGACCTCTTTTGGTTATTTTGTTGTATCTGATAAGTATTAATTATTATTTTTCGGCCAATAATCAATACTTATCAATTATAAATAGTTGTATTATGATCGGTTGTTATGATTATAAATATACTTGGTTAAATTGATTTGTGATTTGTACTCAAATATAATTAAATTGTCATTGAAAATGTATAAGGTTGCCCTTATTATATGACTGTATATAGTAATTTTGAGACGATACTTGTGGTGTAGTCTCACAAGTTCTAGTCACCAACCTCTTGGTCTTTTAAGTGCAAATATAGGAGTCACTTATCCTATTTTAGTGTACTGGAGTTTAGGGATATGAGAACTATACTGATACACGCATACATTTAACGTGTACAATTTTAGATATTGGTTGGGTTGTGGGATAGTGTGGAGTTATAGGTTAATTATTGAACATTGTTGCTCACCCTGCATTGTTTATTTTTTTTTAAGTACTGATTGAGGTCAATAAGCATGCTCTAGTACTAATGTAATAACTTGCTTTGTTATTTGTTGACATATGTAAACTTCTATTGGTTTTATTTTTTCAAACATGGATTAATAGGACTTGCACTTGATACTTAATGACTTTTATACATATGAAGTGGTTTAAAATTTAAATGGATTGTATCATATGTGATGTATCATTGTGAGTGTACATCAATACCCATTTGTACGATTATATTGAATATGTTGAGATAGTACTCATTGTATAGTTCCTTTATGGTATTAGTCAATAACCTCTTGACTTTTCAGATGCAAGCATGAGAAGCCACTTGACTAGTTTAAGCATTTAGGAATTTTTGGACATGGCATAAAGTATCATATTTCAATGTAATTGAAGCATTAGTGTATCTTGCTAATTACATACAACTTGATATTGTTTTGCCATTACTTTAATTGACTATGTATAATTTAACTCCTACTTGGAGATACTTGAATGACATTAAACATATTTTTTTATCATCTTTGAGGGATGATTATTTTAAGTTTATTCTATGCGAATAAATCAAAGTAATGACTAGTTTGTTTTATTGATGTAGATTACCTATTGAATCTACATAAATAAAAACCACAAACTGATTGTGTATTCACTTGTAGAAGAACTGTAGTTTCATAGCGCTCGTAGAAGTATACACCTATAGCCACCTTATCAATTTACATTGAAGTGATAATACTACACGAAGCTAGTAGAGATTATAGTTGGTTATGGTTAATGACACAACATATTCACACACCTTGTGACTTACAAGTTGATAAAAAGTAACTTAATTATTTAAGGACAATGTTGCTTGTGTTTCTCAATTAAATAAAAACTATATCAAAAGTGGGTCAAGTGACAATGCTACTAAACTATTCTCGAAGTTATTACTTACTACAATATTTAGAAACATGTACATAACATATAGATGTGTTATCTTTATAAAATGTTACCTACATTACTATATAATTTCGAGGGGAGTCATTTTGAAGATTATATTATTTTTCTTCATTGTAGCCTTTTTATTTAATAAGGTTTTTTTACCAGGTAAAGATTTTAAAGGAGCTAAGCCACATATAACCAAATATATCATCTCTTATGAATGAATATTTTAATAGATAATGTTAATAGAGTTACTGTTCACTCACCTCTCACTTACCCTCATATCTAATATAATTCACATTCCTTTTATTGCATTGTGCGGTTAAATCGCATAAGAATATCCTCTTTATCATTACATTAAATTTAAGAAGAATTATTTTTTTTAATGTAAATCTAATAATAGGATCACGCATTTTACATATACCATATAGCAATAAATTTGCAGTAATTTAATATTATATATACTTATTTGATAATAATAATAAAAGAATAATATTATATGTAAGTATATTGTGAAGATAAATTATATAAAAATACTTTCATTACCATTAAATTATTATTATTTTATTATTTTAAATTTATAAATGCCGATCCAATTATAAAATAAAGTGTTAAAGCTTCTTTCATAATAAGTAGGAATGACAACTGATCACGTCTGAATATTGTTCAAATCCGATCAGATTCGATGATTTGGGCAGTTTGAGTCGGAGCAAAACAAGATGAGTCCAAACTTTTTTTTTTTTTTTTAATATTTATTTAAAAAAATCCAAGTCTACGCATACGGGACAAGACTCTTATCCAAACGGATCAAACAAAAAACGGGACAGTCCAGGGGACATGTCAATATTGCCACGGATTTGGACCCCTTAGGCAGCGGGACTAGGTTTGTTTTGTTTGTTGTTTGTTCCTTTTTCATTTTACTCTTCAATTGTTCCAAGATACTGAAAACCAGCGAATGGAGCCGCTCTCAAACTCCTTCCAGCTTCTAGAAATCGATGCCGAAGATGATCGAGTCGACACCGCCGCTAAAGTTGGGGAGAGCTCCGAGGCCTCAGGTGCGTTCAAAATCTACTACTGCCGTAGTTACCTTACCTAGTATTGTTGTTTGGTTGTTCTGGTTGGCATCGATTAAATTATTTTGGACCAAATGCTGTTGTAGTTACCTAGTATTGGCGTTAGAGGTGCTGGGTTTGCGGGTCCTCCTGTGTTGTCATGGCTAGCAGGTACGGAGATGCCGGTGGATCGTCCGTTTGTTCTTTGCCCAGGGCATGGATGGTGTCAGGACATGACATATATTTTGAAAAACAAAACAATAAAATAGTTGTTAGGTTGGCAATGTCCCATGATTGTTCGACGTAAGCACTTACTGATAATAGTTCCCAAAACTTAATGTCACAGAATTGCTCATGAGTTGTTGCAGTAGTTTGCAAAGTATAGAAGTTGGAAAATGGCGGGCAGATAATATGCGGTGAAGTTGTTGCGTGTGCATTCTAGAACTGTTTGACCTTGATCCTTTGACATTCCTTCGAATGATCTCTTTGTTTATAAGATAAACCAAAAAAAAAAAAAAAGATTCATTTTTTCGTGGATGATTTATGGACAAATTTTGTGTTTGTTCTTATCAATTTTGTGGGTGCTGACATGAGTATTTGGTTCAAACTTAGAGAATACCTCTCTAGAAGGGCAGGTGCCCACTCGATAAGCTGGGTGTGTTGAACTTCAATTAATAGTTCATAGAGAATGTCTCACTGACATCTTTGGGTAGGACGGTGTGCCTATAATTATATTTATCATACTTAATATGATCTGAAAACAAGTGCCTGTAATTGCGTTTTGAAACAGGTAAGAAGAAGAAGAAGAAGAAGGAAGGGAACAACTCAAGTGAGACGGTGGTATTAGAAAGTGACAAAGACAATAAGCAAAAGGTAGAGATACCTCTACTGGGTTACAAGCTCCCTCTTGTTTGGATCGACTTGGAAATGACTGGTGAGTGTTTGCTATGCAGCCATTTCAATATAGGCCTTGATATATGTTTAGATGCTTTATTTTATTTATCTTTTTAGTCTTGTGTTGAGGGAAGTAGAAGTCACTATTTGTACCGCCACAGATCATTTATTACAATTCATATGAACTCACTGTTTTTTTCCCTGTCTTTTTTTTTGTGCAAACCAATTACTTATGGTGCTTAATGGCCGATGATGTTATCAAATAAAGCTTTAGTGAATTCTTCTTATTCTTCACTACGCAGGTTTAAATGTAGAAGTTGATCGAATATTGGAGATTGCTTGCATAATTACAGATGGCAAGTTAAGCAAATCAATTGAAGTATGTATTCTTTTTAGTAATTATTCATCGAGTCAATCTTTGTAGAAGGTTTTCCTAATGGAAAGGATGGATAATTAAAATGTATTTTTTTCAAGTAAATGAGGTTATTCAGCAACTTTGAACATTAATTAATCATGTGAGACAATGCATCTATTTGATGAGAGAATTTTTTTTTCAGTTTTTTCATATAGTGGGTGTGTCTTTATTCTAAGTTGTAGTACATCACTGAACAGGGAATAAACCTTTTATAATGGGTGGTAGCTGTAATGTAACTAATGGCTTGAGAACTGAATAGGATGGATTTGTAGAGAAGGATTACAAAGCCACCATATTCATGATGTCACCTTGCTTTGTTTGCATATTCAAGGACAAAATTGAGGCCTTCTTTATGAATGGAGTTTTTCATTAAATGCAACCCATTATGAACAAACTATTCTTTTAATTTGTTGTGTATATTGTAGTTATCTTATGATGCCTTCACATAAAATTTTCCTCTATTTAGGGCCCTGATTTGGTTATCAACCAGACACAGGAGTGCTTGGATAAAATGGGCGAATGGTGTCAAAGTCATCATGCAGCCAGTGGTAAGCGACTTTGCAAGTTTATTTTCTACTGTGACTTGATTTAAATGTTTGTGACTTCTTATTTGCCATTGACATCTTTCACTGCATTATTTATTAAAATTTTCTGACTGACATTGAATTAATTTAAGGGCTCACAAAAAAGGTCCTGCAAAGTAAAATTAGTGAACGGGAAGCTGAAAATAAGGTTTGTTTATTGCATTATAACCTTTTAAAATTTTTAATGTTTTATTTGACATATGATCTATCTCTGCACGCTATTTCTGTGAAGATTTTGCTGTTATCATGAGCATATCATATGTTGGAATTGTGCAGGTTTTAGATTTTTTAAAAACAAACTTGGGAACATGCACAGTACCTCTTCTAGCAGGAAATTCTGTTTATGTGGATCTTATGTTCTTAAAGGTATGATGATATATTTGTGTCCTCTGTACTTTTCATAATGTGCAAATCCTGCATTTCAACTTAATCTTGCTTCAAAAAGTTGATTTCATATGAACTATCAGCATGTTTTCTGTGTGATTATGGCATTGCTTACTGCACCATTGCTGTTGATTGTGAACTACATTGTTTTCTTCTAAGTTAACAATTTGTTTTCAAAAAAACTTTTTTTTAAAAATATTTTATAATATACATTTTTTTTTGTTATTGTTTTTTTTACTGCCCCTGGCAATGCTTAGCAGATCTTTCAAGGTGCTTTTAAAACAAATTTATTCTTTTTGAGTTTATTGATAGTTGGTAACATAATCCAGTTGAGTAGAGTTTGAATATTCACTGAAATAAGATTTCTTGTTGACAGAAATATATGCCGGAGTTGGCTAGTTTTTTCTCTCATGTTCTTGTTGATGTTAGCAGCATCAAGGCCTTATGCTTCCGCTGGTATCCTAAAGGTAAACATTCCAGGTGTCTGATTGATTTGCACATGTTTTGAAGCTTTTAAAATTCCGAATTGGGCAAAATATGAAAACAATCTAATACACCCAAGTAGGTTTAATAATTCGATGATGGTTCAATAATTTGATATTGATAATGATGAATCCATCCACTCCTAATTTAGGCTATGAAATTGTAACAGCAGCCTAAACCCACATTGAGATATTGTTTGCTTAGGCTGAGCTCGCATAGATTTGTTCTTGGTGTTGGAGATCCGATCAAACATAAAACATGGCTCAACGAGGGAAGTATCCATGCCCTCCCTTGATGAGACATGTTTTGGAGGGGGTGGATACAACCCCCTGTTGAGACGTGTTTTTGGTTGGGTGGGTCTCCAATGCCAAGAACAAATTCCCGTTGATTCAGCCCAAAGTGGACAATGGGTCAGGACTGTTACATTTAATATCAGAACTGGGCCTAAGACCAATGTGTAAGGATGTCGGGCTTCATGGCAGGTGGAAAACAATGTGTCGCACATTGGTTGGAGAAGTGCACGAAGCATGCCTTATATAGGGCATGGATACCTCCTCATTAAGACACATTTCGGGTTGAGCAGGTCTCCAACGCCAGGAACAAATCTATGTGAGCTTAACAAGTGAACAGCATCTCAACGCAAGTTTGGGCTGTTTCAGTAATCCCGAAGTGGGCATTGCTGTAAGCCTGAACAACACTACAAATCATATCTAATGTAGAACTATAAATGAATAGTTTTATGTGAAACAGGGGATGTGATTTAGAGGATGAGGAAACAAAAATAATCCTACTTTTTACTTTTGTGATTTTTTTTTTGTTTGTAGAAAAAGAAATTTTTTTCATACATTTCTCTCCCTTTCAAATTCTGTCATATTATTTCAGTGATGCACAGTTCATTTCCCTGGCCAATTTGTCTTGAGTTTTCTTTGTTAGAAGTATGATAGCCATTTGTCAAATCTTCGATAGTGTTTGATTATGCAGATCACAGGAGGGCCCCTGCAAAGAAAAACAATCACAGGGCAATGGATGACATTAGAGAAAGCATTAAGGAACTCCGATATTACAGGGAAAATATATTTAAAGCAAAGCCCAAAAAATGATAATACAACGGCCATTACAGATGTGGGTTCTCTAATCTGTGCATGTAATGTTGGTTTGAACTTTTGATTTCACATATTATGTTATATGGTTATCAATCTCTAGTAGCAATGTGACCGTACGAACAGTGGAACTTAAAATTATCAGGTTTGTGTTCATGCGAATTTGATGCGGTGCATGTCGGCTTCCAATCAAAAGCTTCTTAATGTTCAGCATGCTCAAGATGATGATGATGAGCATATGATAGCTCAATCGAATTATGTTTGAAAACTTCCCAGTAGGGATGGAATTATGTTTTAAAATTGATGATCGTAAATAAACCGGGACTTAAAATTTGTTGATCCCATAAACTGCAACGATTTCAAGAAAAATGGTATTGACATTTGACAGAAGAGGCAAATATGAAGTAAACTATGAGGCGCATGGGCATGTATTCAAGTTGCCCAACTGTTGCTTCATTTATTTTAGGCTCTTGTCTGTCAGGTATGTTAGAACTCTCGAGTTGAATCAACAGTTGACAGGGATTGGAGAAGGTGGTAGGATGATTTCTAGTAGCTTTTGCACGGACAGAGCGTTGCATTTTGCAGTTGATGATTGGATTAGAAGATTAGACCTTAATGGGCTCTTGTGAGTGCAGACACATGAATCCGGCGGTGATTTTTTTTGTTTTTACTGCTTATTTTTATTTTGTTATAAAAGGGGTATTTTTTATTTTTTTTTATAAAATGTTAAAATAAATAACTTCATTTGCCAACTACGATAACAAGTCCGTTGTAGTCTAGTTGGTCAGGATATTCGGCTCTCACCCGAAAGACCCGGGTTCGAGTCCCGGCAACGGAACCTTATTTTATTTTATGGGGTAGGGTACATCTTTTTTTCTTCTCATCCAACGAATTTTAAATTGTAAATTGTGGCTATTGACAATACATTTTTGGATACAATTATTTTCTTCAGCATATTTTTCACTCAAATCCATTGAATTTTAAATTATGGCTATTACTTTCAGAAGACAATTCAATACTCATACTGCCAAAGTGTGGTCCTACCCAGTAACAAATGCTGAAGACAAAAAAGACCAAGCACATGGAAGCTGTGAGAGCACACAAGGATCAAGCTCCAGTGTTGCGGTCTGTAGTTCAGGACCATTTCATGATCTCGAACATCTTTTCTTTCTGCTGCTCGAATGACCAGAACTTGAAAGCACCCCTTTCTGCTTATATTTTTGGATCATAGTGTAGACCTGCATCGGAAAGCATCATCAAACAAACAAGAATAAAAGGGTTTCGATATTTAGCCCAACATAAATATGGAGGTGAGATAAACAATTTTTTTTTGTCTTTTTCACTAAATCAAATAAGTTCCATGTTAACCACGAAAGGTGATTAAAGACATCACTTATTTGCCTTTGAACTGTGGACTGGAGATAGGCACATGCCTACTGGTGAGGTTGTCCGCGTGGTGGGAGGATTTGGGAGATATTATTGTAAAAATAATAATAATTAAAAAAAATACTTAAAAGCATAGAAGATATTGGTTAAAAAAAATCAAGGAATGATGAAGAAGGTTGGTGTCACCTTTTTAACTCCAGCCGTTAATCCCATTTTTGCAAGGGTCTTGCTGTCAACATACTTCCATTCCATGGTTTCTTTCTCTGACTCTTTGGGCAAGACATTCATCTTACCTAGATGGTAACACAAAGCAAAACAAGACTATAACATATAGGACTTTAATAAGCCATGAATAAGTGGGGAGAGAGAGATAGTAGGAGAGAGAGTTGCAAGTGGACACCAACCTTTTAAATGTAAAACCAACAACTCTACATACATCTTAAGGCGAATGTGACTGAAAACATGAACACATACTCCAATCTCTTCCCTCGAAACTACAGTGCAGGTCTTTTTCGGGTCAAGATTGAATGATTCTTTGAGAAAAAAATCAATCGCTTTTCTCCTTGTCAACAAGTCAGCTTCTCCATCTAACACGACAGATGGGAACTCCCAAAGGCCAGCTAGCAAACCTTCAGCGGGCCTTTTCACGAGAGGTATAACACTTTCAGACTGAGGTCCCTGTACTATCTCTACAACGCAAACTGCAGAATAATCATGTCTTTTTTGGGCCTTTAACACCTTCACAGGATAATCTGTAACCAAAAGTGATGTATGCTGTTTGGAAGCGGACAGCGCATGACATTGACTTGCAAGAGGACATGTGGAGCAACTTGGGCTCAATGTAGTGCATGCAATTGCCCCAAATTCCATGAGAGCCTGGTTAAAATCTCCAGGCCTCAAGGGATCAACTAGTTGCCCAGCTAATTTCCTGTCCAAAGTAAATACAAACCAGATGAGCAAAATCCAAAGATAACTCTTTTTCCAAATCTGTAAAAGTATATGGGAACTCACCATCACTGAAGTTTGAAATTTTTTAAACCAAAGTAAATTAAATTATAACTTTGTGTGCCATCACATGGGATGCACCTAGGTTAACACATATAACAATATAACCTCATCTTGTAGTTGGAAAACTTTAAAATGAGAAAGATCCACAGAACAATTCCTTATAAATCCAATTTCTATTTGAAAACACATCAGTTTGTACAAAAAAAGTGTCAGAGTATACAGTGTGCATGCATATCCATACATTAGTATTGAAGACAATCTGCAGGGCTGTGGTAACAGAAACAAAGTATTATAATAGAGAGCCTACAAATCATACACAATACAAATGTGAAATACCCAATAAAACTGAAAATGGTACAAAATTTGAAAATTCTAGCAGGGAAACAACAAGATGCTCTAGTTATTACAAGAGCTCACCAAAACATCTTCACTGCCAATGAATTCTTTGGATTCGTAGAAACAGCCTTTAGCCTGGCAATGACCCTAACTACATTGCCATCAACCACGGGCACGGCCTGGAATAAGAAATTGATTTATATGAAGGCAAGACCATACTGACGACGCTAATGTACACCATTCAAAATTCACTCACCTCATTGAATGCTATCGAGGCAATTGCACCAGCAGTATAGTCACCTATTCCGCAAACTTTAAGAAGACCAGAGACTGTCTTAGGAAACCCACCTCCGTTCTCAGCAATCATCCTAGCTCCCTAACAATGACAAAGGAATGGTAATTTAATATCAGGGAACAGTATTGCAATAAACAATCTAATATGGAATTCTCTATAATGCTACTCCTATTTGCAGACATTAAATGTGAAATCTGTACCGTTGCAAATTCTGCGTGCCGTTAAAAATCGCAAAAACAAGTAAGAATCTTCCAAGGGTCTGGACTTAAGTGAGAATAAAAATAACTCTAAAATTGCTATCAAAGTCACAAAAATAATAAAATTCAACATATCCAAACACCCCTAAATAAACTAGGACTCTGAACTAAGCAGTACTATAATGCTCTTTTTTTAAGATCGCTTATTTACGCAAATAATCAGCTAATTGTACTGATAATGACTCTTGTGCTAGGATTGTAGTAAGCAGAGTAATGAAGGTGAAACTTCTTTCCTCACCTCTAGCAGAAAACGCGCACGCCTGTAATACCCCAAGCCAGCCCACATTTCATTAACTTCCTACACACGCAATAAACATTTCCATTTAGTAACATTAGGTGTTTAGAGGAATTTATACAGATACACACACACACACATTTCGATTTACTAACATGAGGTGTTTACCTTAGAGGAGTGACACAAGAGAGAGAGAGAGAGAGAGAGATGCTTAGATAACAAAATTGATGAACAAAAACTTGGTGTGAAAGATTTCGAAACCTCAAGAGAAGCCTTGGCGAGGTGATGAAGAGTGGGCCATTTGAGCATCCAACGATTGTAGTAATCAACCACGGTCTGGACCCTGGTTTGCTGAAGCATCACCTCAGACACCCAGACCGCGTATGCCCTGGTGTCGATTTCCTCCTCCTCGGAGGTCCCGACATCGTCGCTGTCGGAAGCTTTTGAGGTAATCCCTGTCCGTCGCCAGGGGAGGTCCCTCCGGTTGCGGTCGTACCAGTCCAGCAGAGACGCCCGGATTTGTAGGACCTCATCTTCGCCAAAATCTTCAATGTCCGGCAGCGGCTCAACTGCTGCTGCTCCGTCATTCTCGGCGACTTTAGCGCTGCTCTTGGGTTTCGATTTGGTCTTTGTTTGTTTGGCTCCGGGAACGCTCTTCTCCCTCTTGTTCTTGGTGTTCGGATAGTCCGACGACGCCATGGGAATGGAGAAGGGTTTGGGGGTGACATATTTTAAGGTTTCCGGGGTGGCTTTTATTTTCATGTTCACTTGCAACATTGTTTTTACAATTTCATTCTCACGGCCACCACCGACATCATTATTATTATTGTACTTGGCGCCAAATTTAAATGAACCGTCCAACTTCAAATCAAAAGCAGTCACACTCCCTGCGTTTTAACTCAAATAAATTTATGAATCTCTCTCTCTCTCTCTCTATGTTGTATTTTTAAAACGAATCTAAAACCTTATGTTTTTTTTTTTGAAAAATAACAAATAAAAAACGAAGTAAAAAATAATTAATTTTTAGTTCATTTCATCGATTTTTGAATACCTTTAATGTTTAATTAAAACGATTAAAGTAACAAATGATATATTAATAACTTTATAATATTTTGATTAAATATTATATAAATATGTATAAAAATCAACATAGTTTTAATTTATTATCTGTCATTTAAACCTTATATAGATATATTGGCGTTGATTTTAAGATATAATTTCAGAGAATGATTTGAATTTTCTG
The DNA here is from genome assembly GCA_023512835.1 of Taxillus chinensis. Classification (NCBI taxonomy): domain Eukaryota; kingdom Viridiplantae; phylum Streptophyta; class Magnoliopsida; order Santalales; family Loranthaceae; genus Taxillus; species Taxillus chinensis. The sequence continues at coordinate 5,522,551 of CM042085.1, forward strand.
CAAGTGACATGGGTAGAAAATAACAGATGCTTTCGAATTAGCTAAACTATAAACTAACTGTAATATATTAAATTTTAAAAGTTTTAAATCAAATGAGTTTTAAAAACTTTATATTTTATATAATTTAATCGGATTTATCATTCCGAAATTCAAAACTGATTTTTGACCACCCACCCCTAACTAGGGAATGATCAGGCGGACGAAGAGGCTGGCTGCGGCCGTGCTTTTGCTTCCGTTTTCTGTTAGATTTTGATCCTTGCATTGAAAATCTTACCCTGTTTATGCTGTTATTTCTCCAGGGCTTTGCACTCAATTTTGGGCGGTTTCAATGTTTTGCTTTCGGATACGAGTTATAGAAGCGGGCAATGATCCAAAGAAATACACATGAAGTGAAAACTAAAGTAGCTGCTTTCTTGGATGAATGAATGCATTTCACACTTTGGTTGAGCGACGGGGCATAAAATTCAAGAGCCAAATTGCTCGAAATACTCATGATCATACAACATATTTTTATTAAAGCGAAAAGTGCATTTTCATTTTTTTTTTTTTAAATCTGTCAAGAGGTACTAGGTTGTTATCCTGTATTTTGAAGAAAATTAATACGGATACATAGATCATTTCATCCATGCTTGATGGATTAGCACCACCTTTGACAATCATAGCCTCAAACAAGCATTCGCAGTACACCTGCTGTCATCCCATGTTCAAACTGAAGACACGGGAAAAGCTAATGATAAGCGTGAACACAACCTGTCGTGCAATTTGCTAGCCAAGCTATGTCACGTGGAGCCATCACAAATTCACATTTCAGAGTTGGCACTGGCATTGTGCATTGCGCGGCGAAGCTCACCCAGGAAATCCAACTGAGATGCAGAAGTTCCGCCACTAACTGCTGAAGGCACTTGCTGAAGGAAAAACAATAAGCACTGTGTGAGAGAGAGGGAGAGAGAGGCATTCAGAGATACAGCAGGAAACTTCAGACATACCTGATGAGGAAGTCGAAATTGTCCCCATGCTGGTGCATTACTTCCTGGATACATTACTGGCCTTTCTGCCAAAAATCAGCCAAAACAATTAGGAATTAGGATGGCTGCCAATTTTATATTTCTCCCTCAACCAATGGCAGCTATGCTGTTTACATGATAAACATTTTAAAAGTGGATCTCCAATCATATATAATTATGGGTTCACAATTTCTGTTTACTGCTTGAATGGACTTGGACTACCTTTCAAAACAAATAATTTGGACAATGAAACAACTCCAGGAAAAAGAAGGGCAGAGTAGATGGTAGCAGGAAGGGAACTAATGAATGGTTGTAAAACACATTATTAATGTCATTAAAGTTTTCTTTCAAATATATAAGATTAGGTATCGTGAAGCCCAAGAGCTCACCTAGCAAGGTTCAAAACGAAAAGATAACTAGGATTTTCAACTAGCTTCAATGTGTAGCAAGCATATTACAGCCTCATTGAAGCTCCTATCAAAATGAAAATCAGCAAGTCGGGCTGGAACAAACGAGCCATTGATCCTATCATGTCAATACATGAGAAAAGGGACAAACTATGATCCTAGTTGTACCATTGATCCTTTTATATTCATGTCAGTGTTTCTTATAGACATCACTGCACATACTTGTAAACAAATAGCCCAAAATAATACATATGGCGATACAATTAAAACAAATTATCTGCTTGTATTATTCATAGTCAGATAAGTATTATAAGAAAATGATAGACATCTTGGGATCTCATGGACTGACAATAAACGATCCATGCAGATAGATGGGTAATAGCATGTAGTAGCATCTAAATGTGTAAGTGTATAAATTTTGTGAACTAAGACAATACAACCACATACTTTCAATTACGCAGATGCAAAATAATTGACTTAAAAGATAGCGGTACTAAGATATAGGCCAGTCTATTTGAAAAGAAATTGTCGTATAAAGACACTTTTAATGTCCTTAAATGTTTTATTAATAAGCAAAAGAAATGTCTATAATTCTTTATTAAAATATATAAGAATGCAGCCCAAGAGCTCACCATTTCCATCCTATATTTTTTCACTTTTGCAAACAAGGATTTGAAAACACAAAGGAAGTTAATACAAGTTCATTCTTGAACATAGGTATATCCTTATAATTCTTTGTCACGACATCACTATATAAAGAAAGGTTATAACAGCATAAGACGACATAATTTGCAAGTACAGATGATGAAAAGCTCTACTACCAATTATAGGTAGAGGCAAGGAATAAAATAGACTGCAAATGAATGTGCATGGATCCAATAAAATTGAAATCCGGTTTAAAATGATGAAAGACAGATTGACACGTCCTGTAATCTAAAAACAAAACAGTGTTCCATGTATGAAACAATATTTAGTATGAAAAAACATCTACACAAAACAGTTCTGTTTTCCCTTAGACAATATAGAAATATTTTGAAACCAAAGAAACTAGAATAAAACTGCCAAATCCATTGATGTATGCAATAGCAAACTTTAAGGGTCCTGTCACTCACCAGATACATCCATTGATAAATCATCATGGTACTTCATAGCAGCTGCCCAACCTAAAATTAGAGATACAAGAGAAACAGCTATTAATCAAAAACTAAATCTCACTAATACAAGCAGTAAACTGCCAAAATTGGCTCAAAATAATTTAGACACAGTTCTAAGATTTCTAATTTGGAATAGATAGATAATTATCCACAACCTCCACATAACTAAAACCACAAGATACCTAAAGAATCAACTAAAAAATTAAGAGCATTGGGTGAATGTTAATGTAACAAAAAAACTGCATTGGTTCCTTGATAACAAAGTGGCAGTGACAAAAAGTGCAAAAAAAAAATCCCAAACCCTTGTCATTATTGACTCTTAGAATAAGTGTAAATTAACTTGACAGGACCAAATAAAAAAGAGAACCATTAATTTTGTTTGGTTGGGGTCAACCCTTTACTAATAAGCCCCTAATAATTAATGTATTAATCTAAATAAGAGATTTGAAATTTGGAAGCGAGGCCTGAGCCCAGCTCATCCCCTCTTGCCTCCACGTCTGTCTCATGAGTTGTACCTTCATCCTTCACTCAGATGCACAAATATGCCTGCTACTGATATTGTTGCCATCTTTGCTTACTTGAGTAATGTGTTGGTGACAATATCCTACATTAGAAAACCACAAGCCTTGAATCCAATTAATAAGATCCACAGCATTGGCCAAACAAGTTACGTAAGATACCTAGAGAATAAGGAAAAAGAACAGAAAAGGAGGGGATGGAAAAAAAGAGGGAGGAACAAGAAAGAATATTGGAATTCTAATTATCATTTTTATTACACAACTAAATTCTAGATTTACTGGCTTACAATATCAGTTGACAGACTCAAAACAGTGCAACTTCTAAAAGCTCTCCAAGCTGTTGTAGGAAACAAATAAGAGTAATTCTCAGCCTAGTGGGGAAGGGTCCAGCTAAGTAAATTGAGATGATTTGGCCATTACTTGGCTCAGGCAGTTCTGGCAACTCTAGTTGGTCTTAGACAGCTGCTTAAACAGTCAATGTCCAATTTTGTTTGTTTTTTGTTTCTATCCTGGTTTAAATAGAATCTCTTGAAATCCTTGTTCTACTAAGAACACCCGTCCTAAACCCAACTTAAAGTACTATATTTCCTTTAAGCTCTTCACTTTGAATAGATTTTAACACAGGAAAGTGTTAACTGCTGTTACACTAGATTTTTAAGTTAGTATTTTATTATAAGTGCTTTAAGTATTCATAATCCTTTTTGTTTATTAACTATTAAAAAAGTACAGAAACCACATAGGTGCTAGATATTACCCCAACCAACAAGCACCAACTAGCATTTTTTTAAAGGTTTCATTCCACCTCTAGCTTGACCTAATAAATTAATATACTTAATAATACCATAAGAAAAAGTTCCTCAACTACTCAAATATTTTAACATATAAAGATCTTCGCTAATTAAACCATACGCTAGAATAATAACCAAATCTTCAATTTTTAGCTTCTATCACTCTTGATTCTTGATGGTAATTTTATATATAACTAACAAATGTTTAAATATATCATCCTTCCTTAATATGTTGAAAATTTAAGAGTTAAAGACCATATCCTGAAACACCTTTTGCGTCGTTGCCAACAGCACCCATAAACTTATAGAAGTACAGTAAGATGGCTCCATGAGCTCTTGCATTTAGGGGCTTAGGACCTTTCATAGTCTATGCTAATCACAAATGAAACCAGTTTTTCTCGCACAAAACCACTCCCCCCCCAAAAAAAAAAAAAAAAAAAAAAAACTTTGACTGGCATCAGTGAAATTTAAATCTCCATATTCCGTCTGACCCTCCAAGTTTACAAAAGCAGTCAATATGGTCTTCCAGCAGATAATTAGTCAACTCAGTCTTCAGCTTTTAACATAAAGCAGTTTGGTACTTCGCTTTTAAATTAATTGACGTAAATATGTATCCTCCATTCTACAATGGGTAATAGAAAACCCCTAATATACTGCCAATTCAATACTCTGCCTTAATAAATTAAAAGAAGTAATTCCTTTGTCAGCAACCATCATCTATGATGCTTTTCTGATAAAAAAAAAGTCCATCTAATCAAATGAAACAATATTTTTTTATCATGATAGAATAGCGAGGAAAAATCACTTGAATAATATAGTGAAACATGAAAAATGTATTTTTGACTTCACTGATTATACACACATATCATAGAAAATGTAGCAGAGACATACGGTCATTTAACAGTTGAGAAGCTTCACTGCTACAACAGCCATCCAAAGCTATTAAACCTTGATGAGAGATGTCATGCAACAGATTGCTGCCACCAGCGACCTTGTGATCTACTATATGAACACTTTTTGAGACAAAAGCTTGATTCTTCTCTTCATCAACCCCATAAAACGTGTTCACTCGGTCAGATCGTTCTGCAGAATTACAAAAGAACAAAACAATCATTTGGTATACTCAAAACAAATAATAGCATTAACTAACAGTGATCTAAGTGATATAAGGCAAGAGAAAATAAGGATTTATGTAAACGTGGTTCCATATAAGAAGCTTAGCTTGACATATGCTTCTCAACTATTGACATGTCAGATCTTCTACTTCAACTAGTAAAAACTTGATATACTGTTTAAACTTTTAAGTTCATGGGCACCAATTATAGTTCTAACACTCTAGTGTTAGAACTACAATTGTCACTCTTACTTTTGTAACCTAGTTAAGATTGATAAGATGTCAATCTACACTCAAATAACTTAAGCATTTAATGAGTTGTCTGTCACCTAAGCTAGAATGTACATATAGTTAGACCACTCGAAAGAAATTAATTCATGCATAAGTGTTGGATTCCAGAACAAATTTAGAATTTGAAATAAATGAAGTGCATTAATTGAAATTCAAATCCCACATTAATTAAAATTCAAATCCCTAATTCTCTCGTAAGATCATCCAAAGTAGTTTTATTAATTACATTTTCAAAATTCAAAATTTCAACTTTACAAATTTAATTTTCAAATGAAACCAATGAATTACAAAATGGACTCTTTTCTTTTTCATCTTTTATTGAGTTCGATATTCGAACTTTAAGTCCACTTTATTACTTGTCATGATTTATACTCTTGTAAAAACTCAAACAAATATGCAAGTAAGCAACAATTTTATAGGATATAGAACATGATTCGAAGTCGCTATCGCGATCATCATCGTGTCGCAGTCGCGAACGTCGCGGATGACTTGTCACATCTCGAGTTTGATATAGCTTTAGGTGTAAAATAATATTCAATTATAAAAATTTAAAAAAAATCAAAAAAAAAATCATCACATTAAAACTATTAAACAAGCAAAATAAATTATTTGAATTGCATATTATGATTGTAAGGCTACATCAAAGGAATGTGTAGCTATGTTATATAGACTTTTAAGGTCAAATATTCATCTATAAAGTGTATAGAAAATCGAAATATATTTTAAATTGTAGAATCAAATACTTTTTGTTAGCAGATTAATCAATTAGGCAAATTGGGAGGATGAGGTTTATTTTAGTGTGACGTGGCATAAAATAGCATATTGTATTAAGCTAGTGGCTAAAGAGAAACTTGGTGAATCTAAAGGTAGGATGCTGCCAAGTAAGGACACATCATCATGAAACAAGAAAATAAAGAGAACTATTAAGAATAAACAAACATGTTATAGAAGTCATAAAGGAAGAGGACATTAGTACCTTTATATAAAAACAAATATGATATACAAGATTACTCAAATTATAAAGGAAAATAATAATAAGTCATACTATGAAGTTATGAGAAATGATTATTACACATTGTTTAAGAGAGAATACTAAGATTGTAGAAAATTAATTTGGTTTCATGCAGGAAGATCTACTATGAAAGCAATCCATATATTAAGAAAACTTATATAATAGTTTAGAGTGGCAAAATAGAATTTACACATGGTCTTCATAAATTTAGAAAAAGTCTATGATAGAATACATAAAGATATGTTCGGTGAGCTTTGAAAAAAAAAAAATAGTTCCCATCAAATATGTGAGTCTAATAAAGGATTTGTATAAGAGAATTTTAACCAATGTCAGAATTAATGATGGATTAATGAATGAGTTTCTAATTATAATAGGGGTGCATCAAGGATCATTGAGTCCTTTTCTATTTGTAATAATATGGATGAGATAAAAAAATATTTATGAGAATATACTGATTGTTGATGATCGATAAGACCAAAAAAGGGATTAACCAAAAATTTGAAAATTTAGATAAAGCAGCTCAAAAATTGAATATATGGAATATAAGTTTAGAAAAAGTATAAATAACAAGCAAAGTGTTATTACAATTAATGGCCAACTAATCTTAGCTACAAAACATTTTAAATACTTAAATGTCAATAATTTAACGAAACAGAAAGATTAATGATAATGTCAACCATAAGATTAAAGCTACATGGTTAAGTAGAGAAGTACATCAGTAGTTTTTTGTGATCGTAATATGTGACTGAGTTTAAAATGAAAGTTTTATAGGACAATTATCTGACCTTCTTTCTTACAAGGAACGAAGTGTTACGCTAACAAGAAAAACATATATAAAAGCTTGAGATGTTAATGTTAATATGAATGTATTATAATACTAGAATAGACAAGATTATAAATAATGATATTTGTAGTGTTGTTGAGATGACTCCGATTAAAGATAAGATGAGAGAGAATTGCTAAAATTAGTTTAGTCATTTAAAGGGTAGGCCAATAAATGAACCTGTTAAAAGATTGGAGAACATTGAAATTGAATATGCTAAAGGAATACCAAAAATGACTTAATTGGAAATAATAAGAAAGGATATGAAATTTACTATATTTGGAAGAAAAAAATAAAATCCAATAGAAATGTTAGAAAGAGAAGAATTTGTCTATTAAATCAAATATAATTGTTTATCAATCTTGGTTCATATAATCAATTTTATTGAGATTAAGAATGATTGGCTTAATTTGATTTGTTTTGCTATAATAATAATATTAGTAGTAGTAGTAGTAGTAATAGTATTGTTAATGGACTTCATGCATTAGGGAAAAAAATCTAGGTAGAATGATTCTGGAGTAAAAAGAAGTAACCTATGAGTATTTAAATTTAATATTAAAAATATACAATTTTAGAAAGTCCAACCAAAGGTTTTCTTTTTTAAAGGCTCTCTACTCTCTCCCTGTTTAACTAAATTACTATAAAGGTTCTCTACTCTCTCTCTATTTAACTGAATTACTACAAAATGTTCTCTAGTCTCCCCCGTTTAATGAAGACACCAAAAGGGACCGGAGAAGCACAATTCGTTCCATTTTATATATAAAGATCGACATTTTCTTGCCTTTTTTGGGATCAGAAAAAATTAATGCAACAGGAACCAAAATGGAAACCAAAAGGCTATCTATTGGCATAGTCGCTACGCACTTCTATGAGCTTTTAAACGAAAATGTGAAGCTATTTTAACCCAATGCAAATAAAATACTCCAAAAAACTTCAAGATAAGAACATTCTCATCCAATTCTCCATAACGATTTTTTCTCTATAATTTACGAATAAAATTTTAAATTAAAAAAAAACACCATTTGGTTCCTGTTTGGAGATAGTGTACTTACAGTAAATTCTAAAATATGAAAATCTATTATTTATATTTTAAATATTTTTCTTATAATTTTATATGTTTATTAATACATGTGGCTGTATAATTGAAAGAGAAAAAAATAAAAAATAAAATAAAAATATTATTTTAAAGAGTAGATATAAAGGGTTTTCAAAAAATAAATAAATTATATAAAAATAATACCCTATAGATCCCAAATTAAGAATGAAAAACTAAAATTAAATGGGAATGCTCTTAAAGCATTGGTAGTGAATTCAACAAAAATTAAATTATAGTTAAATAATAACTAATAAGTTAAAATGCTCCTACAATAGCCTCGACATAAATTTGTCTTTTAATTAAATGACTAGTCAAATTTATTAAATCAAATATCAATAGTTAAATATTATTTCAATTAAAATAATAATAATAAAGATGAACCGGCTGGACTCCATCTGCAAAGACCTAATTATAATAATAATAATAAATATTATTTAAAATATAAAAAAAATAAAATTAAAATTTTATTGAGTCATTATTTGATATTGTAAAAAGTTACTAGCTAATTTGTAAAATGACTTTTTAAGCTAAATTAATTCACGATAGCACGATTGTTTTCTTTCACTGCAAAAGGAAAAGATAGAAAACGGATTGGAATAACAGGAAAAAGCTTCATAGGCTGAAGATTAACTTATTCCTCGAAAACCAAATTGGAAACCCTAGGTTTAACTGGGAATCACATTTCATGACCCAAAAAAGAAAACAATTAAATTGAGAAGTTTTAGTGACAAAATTGACAGAATGTAAATTTAAGAAATTTTCTATAAAGGATTACCTCCAGATTTCCGGCGATTGAGGGTACGATTCCTGCGATCCAAACAACAAAATTAACCAATGCATTCAACGAATCGCTCACTATACGTCAGGGATGAAAACACACAAACAATATATATATATACACACACACACACACACACATAGAGAGAGAGAGAGAGAGAGACCTTTGAAAGGGAGGAGCATAGCGCTTGACAGAAGCGGCGTTGTTGATACCGTGTGTCGAAGATGAAGAAAAAGGTTCGGAATGGTGGCTATCTAGCATCTCTGCGCAGAAATCCTCTGAATCGGAGACTCACGCGCCTCCACGCGTTGCCTTTCCTTCCCCTTCCCTTCCTCCGTCGTCGGTCGCCGCTGCGCAGCCTGAAAGTCAGGATAGGGAGAGGACGGGACACAGGGAGACAGGAAAAGAAAAGAAAGAAGAAGGAAAAAAAGCCCTAATTCTCTCTCCTTTGACAATTTGCACCTAACTTCAGCCCTTTAATTTTTTTTTTAAAAAATATATGGCCTTCGTATATTTGGCGGTGATTCATTATTTGAAAACAAAATAAGTGGCTCTCACGCGATTAAATCATATTCGGTCGGTACGCGGTAATGTTACTTGCGGTCATATTAAATTAGCTGATTATGTGGCACTACGTGAATTTAGTTGGATACGCACTTACCGTATAGATTTTTGATATTTCAATATTTTACTTATATTTATTTTAATAGCTAATTAAATATTTATGTATTATCCGTAATGATTATATAATTTTATAGTCATCTTTGTACACAAATTTATATGAAAAAAAATAAAATAAAAAAAATATTTTTTTATTAATCTTTTGATTGTTTTTAATTGAATTTAAATAAGAACCGATCATCATAAAATTTAATAGTCATGACAGATACTATATAAATATTAAATATAACAGGACGGGTTTTGAAACAAATACTTCTAAAATAATATAATAAGAAAACAATCAATAGATTTAAAAGGTAACTAGATTTTATTCAAGAGGTAAGATATAGGGGGTATGATTTATTAATTTAATCATAAAATTAAGAATAAAAAAAGGATAAACATAATTACTATGATAATAAAGATTTAAAGTAGTTGATTTTATTTAACAGTTGCCACAAAATTTATTTTTCTTTCTCATTATGAAAATAAATAACTTCTAGTTAATAATTAGGATTCCTTAACGTTTTCTCTTAAAATACATGATGTATATCTCAAATTAACAATTCCATATCTCTATGTGAATTTAATTAATTAAAAACTTATTTAAAACTTTGAATCCATTGTATAATCACACTAATTGCGGTAAAGTACCTCTAATCTTACTCAATTAATGATATTTAACTATGGAATTTAAATTACAAATTTTCTGCTGGGTAATTCGATTGATCATATAAAAAGTTCACATATAGAATTTGTGTTCCTTTAATATAATTTTTTATTAAAATATGATGTATATGTGAAAAGTAAATGCTTTAATATATCAACATTTCAAAAAAAAAAAAACTTGTTAACCTGACAAATGTCCGCAAAGGATATGTATGATGTGTAAAAATATTTTGGTGTTTATTATTACTTTTAGAATATAAAATATTTTTAAAATCATAGTTTATCAAACACTCATTTACTTATTTTTATAGTTTTTTTCTATATAACTAAAAACAAATTCTTTTAAACGTCAGACATTATCAAACTGGCTCAATAGCTATCTTCTCTCTCCTCATACCTTTTTATTGACCTTGCGTGATCCTCTCTTGACTTCCCAATGTATACTTATTTTATTTGTGAAACTCTTAATTTAGAACTCCTTGAAATGTAAGTCAATCAAGAATAGTTATTCTCCATATAAAAAGCTTCAAAATAGTCCAAAATGATATCACGTGACCGGCCGTTTCAAAAGCTCTATATATCAAAAAGATAAAACAAGTCTATACTCATTGGTAATTCTAACGTTGTGTTCAGTGGTTGCTCATGCTCTTTATGATATAATGACATTTTAACTTACAATTTAGTTGTTACTTATATTATCTTGTATCTTATATTTTTTAAGTTTGATAAAACCTGAGTCAAATCAAGAGAAAAAGTTTTATCACTAAAGTAACCCTCAAAAATGTAAATGCATTAGTATTCAAGTTTTTAAACTAAGCACCTATTGACATGCATCTAAAATTTGATCTTACCTAACTATATTATATTATTTCCTCTTACAAGTAATGATATTATTTATATGGTTTTAACTTTTTATTGCACTTGAATAAATTTTAAAACCAACAATCCAATGAAATAGTTTTTTTAATACTCATACCTGCTCCCGGTCCATATATTTATCTTGCCTTGTGTGTATTTCTCAACATTGTTCTAGATCACTCTTTTATCTCCCCGTTGTTATATTTGTACTTTGAATATTATTTTTGAGATATGCTTTTACATATGAAAATAGCAAAATTCATTTGATAAACTAACAAAATACTTAACAAATGTTTATTTTTTATTATAAAAAAAGTATAAACATTATAGGAGTTACTTTTTAGAATTATTTTATTAGGTTGTAACAAACACTCACATACTTATTTTCACAACACATCTTTATAGCATAGCTAAAAACAACTTCTTTAAAAGTGCAACATTATCAAACCAAATCAAAATAACACTTGATTAAAATAATAGTTGTAATATTTTTTTCACAAAGTATTACCAAATATACATTTATTCCAAAACAAATTAGATATGTTTATATAATTTTATATTAAGGTAATAAATAAATATATACAACTATAATTGAATAATATAAGTGCTAAATAAATATCCAATAACATATAATTTAAAAGGAAAATAATTATCAACAGTGCAAATGATAATAAATAGTATAACATGATATTTTGTCTTATCAATTTATCATCCATATACATATATTATAATAAATTGTATTTATATATAATTTATGCGTCAAAATGAAAGAAAATAGATTAGAATAAATTCGTTTATATATTGTTTAATTTTTTTTAAATAAACTTAGATAAGAATTGTAGTATATTTATATCATATCTATACAGATAAAAATAAGAACCTTATATATTAACTATAAAACATTAACTTAATAACTTATTTTAATAAATTGTTAAAATATTATTATATATCGTTAAACAATCAATATTTTACTCTCATTAATTTAACATAAATATTTATAAGAATAATTTTAAAAATATTAGTTAAAAAATACATATATAAATTTGTTTGATTTTTGTCATGTTGTTTTTAGAAGTGATGGTTGATCGGTTTGAGTAGGTTATGTCATTTTATAAACTTAATTTTCGATTTTCAATCTAGTTGATGAAATTATTCAACTCACCCAAAATCAATTTATTCGATTTTCAATCAGTTAGTTTATCAGATTAAATCAGATTAATAGTTTTTTTCTTAACCTTAATATTGTCAATTTCTTACCTTAAATTCACAATATCAACACAAATTAGAATACAAAATCTAATAACTAATCTTATTAAATTAAATTAAATAAATTATTATTATCAAAAATATCTTTGGATTGAATTTAGGAAGCTCGAAACTGATGGGCTTTCATCTCCAATTCATAAAATTTTTTATCTTTCCTACCATATATCTGAGAAAATTATTCGTGCAAAAATATTCGTTAGTTAATTTGAACAAATTATACCATTTATTTAATCAATTTTTAGTTGAATTAACAAGCTATTCAACCTTCCTAATTAAAAATCGAATTATTCAATTTTCAATCACATTATCGGATTAAATCAGATTGATAATTTTTTTTGCTTTTGTTTTCATAACAGGTGTTTAAAAGTTGTATTGTCCTAATTTCATCTCTACCTTCAAATGAAGTAGTTTTTAATTCTTTGCTGTTGGAGTAAGCATGACTATGGATGTCTATTTGAAATTTCTGCTCTAGTTTTAAATTGTATGCTTTCTCCAAAGACATGTTCAAAGGGAGGGATGGCTGTTTCTATTTTGATTGGCCACCTATTGTTGTCATTCTTGCTGCAACCAACACGCTAGTAAAGCCTGCAGTTGATTCTTTCCCCACTTTTTCTGTATTGAATAACAATAACTGAAGTCTAAAGCCAGACATCGAGTCCATTAATCCAATAAATAAAAGCCAATGTATTTCAGTACCTCGGAATTGTTTGTGACACAATAACAAACGAGTCTCTCCAACTTCAACAAGTAAAAAAAAAAGTTAAAGAAAAAGAGGATAGACCCTGAAAAACACCCAAACAAAATATTTCGTTGCTATTTAGTTATCTGACTTATCTCGAGTCACAGGTTCAAGTCATATGATCCCTCTTTATTTATAAACTAAAATTAGTTCTCTTGAGGAATGGGAAAGGTAGCAACGCAGAGAGACCCAAAAAACTACTGGCTAAATTTTACAACTCAGACAGTAGCCAAATTCTCACTTCACTTCCTCCTGCATATCCTCCTCGGTTTTCCATACAACGTCCTCCAAGCTCGTTGAAAGGTTCTTATAAAACTGTCAAACAAACAACAAAGAAAGAAAAAAAAAAAAAGAAGCAACATGAATCTAAAAATTGTTGTTTTCAGGAGCAACATGGCCACCAGTTGGCTCGGTGGATATATCAAGCTATTGAGGTGCTAGATTCAAGTTTCAAGATAACCAAATTTAGAAACTCTAGGTTGATCTATTAAAACTTTCTCTTCTTTTGTTTTGTTTCTATTGTTTGTCACTTGTTTTTGTCCTTTGCGGTGTGTATGTAATGTGTTAAGACACTGCCAGGAACCAAATGTAATCATATAACATGTTTAAGCCATCGCAAGCCTACCAGACTCATTATGTAAACCCAGCCGAAGGACCTGTTAAGGTAGAAGGTTAAATGCAAACATTGACCATACCTTGGAACTAGAACCTAGTAGACACATGAACAAATCTTTACAACATAATAAAACAAAATACCTTGTGAAATTCCAAGGTGTCTCCTTTTGCTTTTCGCACCTCAACCATATGAAGAGAAGGGGCCACTTGGAATACCTGAACGCAACATACAAGATTATGAACAATAAAAGGATATAAAAAAATGCTGCATGTCCTCCTGAAAAATAAACAAACAAGCCTTATATGCTCAATTTATACTCTCCGTATTGTGTACCTCCGTGGCAACATTAAGGTTTCCCTTCCTTCCAGATTTAATATTTTCAAGCCTCATCTGGAAAAGGGATACAATAAACAACAATTTTGAAAATCATGACTTCAAAACTTAAATCTGGAAATCATGAAGGGACAATTCAATGAAGTCAGTTATGTATTTCATCCTACCTTGTAATTTTTCCTGTGAACATCAAAACCTAGAGGCTTTGCAGCTTCTTCAATCTTACTTACTATTTCACTGGCAGGGCATTTAGATGTGAACCTTGTTTCCCTTTTATATCCCTGTACACAAAAGTCGTAGTTTGGAAAATCCAATATAAAGATATGAACATGTGCATGATTACACAAGAACATGCATGCACAGCTGTTCATGTTGAAAATGGAAACTACTTTTTGACAGGCTTATGTGATTAGCAGTCCAGATAAAAATGTATCTCAAGACTGATGACTTAATTGTCCCACAGACCACTGCAAGGGCTGCATGAGCACGCTACACAATTCCTGATTCATTGTCAATCTGCAGCACGTGATATCTTACACAGGAATATCCTTAACCCCTCCCTCTTACTAAGACTAGGTAATGTTATTGTAAATTATGGCCATATAAGCAGTGATTCCAAATCTTGAGGTCGATTTTTAATTCTATTTTTCTACCTAATTCTCAATTATTCTTATATACTCACATTTTATTTTATATTAGATTAATATAAAAATGATTTTATATTAAATAATAATGCTGAATATACTACAGTGTGATCACATGGGGTTGAGGTTCATTAAATTTGCCTAGATCGTATGATATGAAGAAGAAAATATATCCAAGGGGCATATTAGTGAGATTAGACATCAATTGCCTACAGTGTAATTATGTTGTAATCTTATTGGAACACAGTTATACAAGATTATCTCATACTTGAGATCCCATCTCACATGTGGAGAGGCAAACAAACTGAAGCGTCAACAAAAACTTCCCTTCGGCAAATTTACCACACAATAATATGAGAACCTGACCTAAAACCTCTTGGAACCAAAAATGTCATACACTGAATCAAAACAGTGCATGCAGCCAGTTACCTTTGGAGGCATTACAGGCAGAAATTCTCAGATATTCTGTTATGACGGGTTACTTGAAAATAAGCAAAATTTTGAAACATCAAACCTTTTCAATGTCAAACAAATTTTCGAGGTTGAGCCCCTTCGACATAGAAATTAACTCAAATGCATTCATAGCTGTTGGCTGTTTTTCCACTCTCTCAGTCACGTGATGTTCCTATAAACAGTTCAAAAGTACATAGTTGCATGATTGCTTTTTGACAATGAGCCAACATCAATAAAATGTCATTCGTGAACATCGACTCACTTCGGAATCCTTGAAAACAGCTTCTACATCATCCAAGTTTGCTACTTCTTTCTCTTCAAATACAGGAGGCCTAAAACCTTTTTTAAACCATTCATCTACCAATATTTCAGGAATACTGATACGCTGCCACAGGATATAAAAAACCAGAATGTTAACAGTCAAGCAAAAGTGATCAATCAGCTCTACAGAAAACAGTAATTGAAGAAACAAAAAAAAATCATCAAATAAAGATATGTTAAACGTGCATGAAACACTCATTAATCTAAAATATGCACATACGTTTTCTTAAGGTCCCATTATGTGTAATCTTCAATTGTAGGTAAATTTTGCCAGGCAATGCTTTTGGGGTGCATAAACAATAACAGACATCTGCTTTACCTCCACAAAAATGTCAGAGTGCACAAAAACAATCACTCATGAAATAGCTATTCACAAGTAAATTATACGATTCACTTGTCACAAGGGCCTGAATTGGTTGTGGAAGAAGTTATTTAGCCCAGACGAAGTTTAATTTAATTACTTGCTAAATTGAAACTTTATGTATTCACAATAATATACAATCGTTGTTGTATTTTCCATAATCATTACTGGCAAACAGATGGAATACCAAGCTGTAGATTGATAACAACTTTTTAACTATAATTGCACAACCATTAGCTACATAATACAAGCTTTCCACCATCATAACTATAATTAATTTACAAAATCAAATTGTTGAAACTAATCATAGCTACAATACAATAGAACTATTTATTGTATTCCTCACATACACATGGGCAAGATATGTACATAAATATGCAAATACGTTTCAAACATTTGATTGAAAAACTTATTAATGTAACGGGAAGGTGAATATACTGTTGGACAGCATACTGCTTAATATCAAAACAAATAATATCAAATCAATCACCATGATGATATAGTTTTGTTGTTGGACAGTATTTATGTTATCCATTTAATATAATAACAAGCAAAAAATTTATAATTTTGAAAAAATAATGGATCCAGAGAAATGTATATGGCAATGAATAAATATTTTTTGGTCCTTCTAGTTAATTGTCCTTTTGCATAGACAATAAATTGAGTCCCCCAAAGCTTCAGAAGACTTCTTTCAAACACAAAACAAAATAATAATTTAGAAAAAAAACAAAGACAAAAAACTTGCATACAACCTAATGACCCTAGGTTTGGAGAGGCTTCTGTCTCAGGCCCCTAGTGCTGAAGTTCCAATAAAGCAATCTTACGAATTTTCCAAAGCCCCTCTTGTAAAATTATTGATCATCAGTAAAATAATATTAGATGCCATTGCTAGAAATACACTATCACCGCTACATAATGAAGAACCCTAGCACTGAAACAAGGCCTAATTACATGAGAACACAACTGACCAATGTTTAATTATATTAGATGCCTAATTACAAATGTTGAAAGGCACTAAATACATTACTATAAGAAAATCTTGACAGTAAAAATGGTTTAAGTTTTATATATGTGTGGGTATAGCAAAGAATCATAATTTGAATAAAAGCTTCACCCATTCACCTACAAAAGAATTTCGAAAAATGAAGAGAACAATTACATGTGAGGAAAATGAGGGGCGGAAGAAACTTACAGTCATAGGATTGGGATCCAAGATTTGAGTCATCAACTTCCTCGCACCAAAAGAAAGCCATGGGGGGAAAGTAAATTCAGCAGCTGAAATCTGCAAGCAGATATAGTGAAACTAATAAACAGAAGAACATGAATAACAAGAGATGTTTCTATGAAATCACAATTTTTTAATTAAAAAAAACTCACTTTTTTGTACAGGTTCATAAGATTAGAATCATCAAAAGGCAAGTAACCTGCAAGCAATACGAAGAGAATGACACCACAAGACCACACATCTGCTGTTGTCCCATCGTAACCTTTATCATTCAGGACCTAGAAAGCAAGCAAAGTTACAAAATCAAACAGAATTACATCAAACAAAATAAGCATTACAAGAAAAGCATCTGAGCACACCTCAGGAGCTACATAGTTGGGAGTACCACAGGTAGTGTGAAGCAAACCATCGTCCTATCACATTAAGGATAAAGTTATTATCAAAACTACAACCCCTTTAGGCTCATAGACACTGGAAATGATATGACTGTAAGGGTCAGCCATTGTTATAAACATATCATGTCCAAGTGCTTTAAGAACGTTTTGAAATGTACTGAAAACCTAATCTTTT
Organism: Taxillus chinensis; assembly: GCA_023512835.1. Lineage (NCBI taxonomy): Eukaryota > Viridiplantae > Streptophyta > Magnoliopsida > Santalales > Loranthaceae > Taxillus > Taxillus chinensis. Next base: position 5,540,251 of record CM042085.1, read on the forward strand.
AAAGTAAGATAATCAGGCTTTACCATACTCAAAGTGCCCATTCAGTTGAGAAGAGTCAGATCATATGTAAGTGGCTTGCAATGAAACAATTAAAGAAGCATGACATAGCAATACAGAAAGAAGCATCTTCAGACAAAGAATTGCTTGCGACTTTTAAAATGGAAAGTCAGTCTTATTTGAGGAAACTGTCATACATAAAAAGAATCCTATTGTATCCTCAATCTTTTCACAATTAAACTGTTCTTCAGAACTAAATTTGATTTTTTTCATCAAACTCTAAGCCACCCTCTCCACACCAAAGCATGGAAATTGGCTAAATGCTCACTTTGTAGCCCAGAAATGCTTGCTTCTTGCATGCAATAAATAAATCAATTATAGAGCATCCTGTTTTCAATGGAGTTGTAAATTTCTTGGAGCATCAGTTTGTGTGTGTGTGTGTGGGGGGGGGGGGGGGGGGGTGGAGTTGAGCATTGAGAATTTGTCATTATTTAATGGTAATAAAGGAGATCATTCATAAAAATAAATAACTGCAATGAGAGTATGATACCATCTTCATCAAGCTTAAATAATAAATAACCTCAAAACTGGGTATGAGATTATTGATAACTAAATCACAATGATATGACTTCCTTCTAGTTGTGTTACCAGAACCACTGCATTTAAGACAGACAGCGCCATTTTTAACTGTTAGAAAATGAATGTAAAGTGAAATGGGGCTGGGCACAGAATCAAATTTCTTCGTAGTTACCTTGACTTGTTGGGAAAATGCACTCAATCCAAAATCAGAAACTTTTAAGTTTCCATCTGCATCCAAAAGCAGGTTTTCTGGCTGAAAAAACAAACAAACAAACAAACAAAAGAAAGGAAGAATGAAATCAAATACCGAAGAAATGAAGCTTTGATGTGATTAAATGTGATTAAGATATCAAAGTTAACTATTAACAACTTCAAAAAACACACAAAAAAAACAGGATACCTTAAGGTCCCTGTGATAAACTCCCCTGCTGTGGCAATAATCAACAGCATTAATGAGCTGCTGAAAATACTTGCGTGCTTCATCCTCTCGCATTCGCCCATTATTTACCTATGAGACCAACATATACTCCAAAGCTACACATTCATGGCATTACATTATCCTAAAAAATATAGCTCCCATAAACTACGATTGCTTCTAAGTTGCATTCAAAGTCTACAGTACAGACTAGAGGTCCAAAGCAACTGTAAAGAAACAGTTTTGTGTCCAAGAATAAGGCAGAAACAGCAACAAAAATTGTAAATCTTTTCTTTCAAAGAAAAATATTTTATCCATCATTTATGTAAAGAAAATGCCTACTTAAAGTAGGGGTGGAAATTTCAGAGAGTTTACTCACAATTTTGTCAAACAGCTCCCCCCCTTTAACATACTCCAGAACAATATATATCTTTGTCTTGCTGCCCATGACCTGGAAAAGTACAACACTATCAAACAAAATGACAAACTATACCTATTTATTTGGATATGTTTGAAGCTTTGGCTCATATGTCCTATGCGAGTAAAGAACATAACACACGTGTGCTTAACATCTGAACTTATGACACTAAACCAATGTAAGAACTATAATATAATTTGGAACAAAATTTATACATATTGCATTTTGCAGGTTAGCACAATTTGGAGAAACAAGTCAAATAATTCAAAACAAAGAATCCTAATATAGATTCAATCTTGATCAACTTCATATGATTGTGATTGCTAAATATAACAACAAATGTTTCAGGAAAGTATGCTTGAGAGCTTGCAAAAACAAGGTTGCCCTATACAGGATATACACCAACAAAAAAATGACACGAAAAGATGTTAGGGAGGCAATTAAATAAATATACACAGTAACTGCTGCATCATAGAGGTAGTTTATAATGCCAAGGAAAAATGAAAGAAGATAATATCACCCAAACACAAAATACACAAACATGAACAATGGACAGAGAGAGAGACCTCATATAAGCGAACAACATTTGGATGGTTTATTAGCTTCATCGTTGCTATTTCCCGCCTAATCTGCAAGGGTAGACAGATAGATGTCTAAGAGACCTGTTGAAAATTGCCTTCAAAGTGACTCTGAATAATGGAAAATTAAGAATAATTGAGCTAATTTTTCCTTCTAGAAATGAGCATCCGTGGTTCCCAGAGAGTACCTAGGTGGTGACTAATATGCCTAGTCCAATTCATGGTTATAGTATTCGTGTGAAATAAGTGGATTATAAATGTTATAAAGTTTCTAGAACCACCTAGATGCTAGAGGACACTGTTACTGCCTGGAAAATTCTGGAATCTTGAGCAAAAGTGCTCACAATTCTTTTAAATCTCATATTACAACAATCTTTCAAGGAAGACATTTAAAGTCGGCCAACTATAAATACTGCAATAGTATCAAGATGTTATAACAAACAAAATGTAACCATAACTAAGAGGGAATTTTTATTTCAAAAATAACTTTCCAAACGTTTAAGACTCAGGACGAAAATTATAAATGGCAGATAAAGATACACTTTTAATAACCTGATCAGCCATCTTGTGTTTGAGAACTTTCTCTTTGTCAAGAATCTTTAGTGCTACATGTTCCTTAGTCTCTGAATTCTTCGCGAACTTCACCTTTGCGAATGTTCCTTCGCCAATTGTCCTTCCAACTTCATATTTACCCACTTGACGCTTGATTGTTTTTTGAGGATTCATATTTTATTTGTTCACAAATAAGACTTCTTCCAGTTGCAATGTTTGACACTTTTAGCAATTCCTTCAAATGCATAATACAGTATAAATCCCATGTCAAAAGCTCTGACCATATAATTGTAAAAGGTGCAGGACAAAGAGTTATGAACTAAACTAAAAGTTCCACGAAAATGGAAGGCGCTAAACACAGTTATAATACTAAAATGCCTTTCGTGGGTTATGAGAAACACGAAAAGTATGTTTCAAAAAACAGAAATAAATAAATGACATTAAAATTACATCCCAACAAACTCGGCATTTACTAAAGTGGGATTTATTATAGAAACTGAACAACCAATTAAATAGAATAAAAACCAACAAATTCTTAAAACTTTGACAACCATTTTGAACTCCAATCAAAATGTTGATAATCAACAGGAGCGCATCGCTTAAACATGGGAGGACCCGGACCCGCATGAGGTTGATTACAGAGAGAGTAACAACACGAGAAAATATCTCTTGCAAGATACACACCAAACAAACTCAACAGCTACTGAAGTGGCAGTTATTATAACAACTGAAAAAGTAATTACCTAAGAATAAAACCTGCAAAATTCTAAACTCTTCGACAATAATTTTGAACCCCAATGGAAATGTCGATAATCAACGAGGACACAGTTTAAATATGGGAAAACACACAAAGTTGCATATGGAGAGAGCAACAACTCTAGAAAATAGCTCATGCAAAATACATTAAGCGCGAAAATGCCCCACCAACTAATTAAAATTACATCTGAACAAACCCGCGATCTTCTAAAATGGGACTTATTATGACAACTGAACGAGCAAATAAATAAGAATACAACGTAAAAATTCTACACTTCGGCAATCATTTCGAACCCCTATCAAAATACCTCATCCAAAATACACTAAACACAAAAATACCCCACCAACTAATTATATCAAAGCTTATGAACTTACAGACCCCGAATTGAATAGTGCACAATAGTAGCCCCAGAAATCCGAAGAACTTCAAATAGGCTCCAAGCCAAAAAAAAAAAAAAAACACTGAATGAACCTGATGTGGAACCTACCAACGTTGAGGGAAAAAAAAACAGCAAATTACAAGCTCTAAGCCTCTACCCTTGGACTTTGTGGCTTCATGAAAGCATGAAACACACCAAACAAGTAGCGTCGGAGCAAGTAATGGGCGTGAGTGACGTGTTGATTTAATAAATCTCAGAGCAGTAACTTACAGTACGGAACAAAAAAGATCAATTATTAAATTAAAAACAGGAAACCCAAAAAAAAAAAAAAAAACACCCAAACAAACGGACATAATAAATTGCTTACAAAATTTGATGGAGACAGTAGACCACAAGCCGCGACAGGGGGATTAATGCATGCCGTGTTAGTTGGGTCGCCTAGCCTCGGAAATTTGATCGCCCCGGAGAGGTGAAATCGAAATCAAAACGAAACCAGAGACGGGGACGACAATGCGTAGCAGCCTAGCAGGAGAGTGACGATAACAGGAGTCGTAGGAGGAGGGGAAGAAGCGAGGAAGAGAGGCCTGGGCCACGTGCAGCTTTCGTGGAGCCATCCCGTTTCTGCGTGTGTCGCCGCTACAGGCCGAAGGCTCCTACGCGGCCCCTACCGAATTTGCTCCCCCACCTGCGTGTGGCGCGAGACAGGCGTACGAGAAACCAAGTCCATACGTACAAATGAATCACAGTCACGCTGTTGTGTTTTTCTTTTTCCATCATAAAATAAAGACACAGCGACAGGTGATGGAGGGTCCCACCCGAAAAACAACAACGCTAGATTCGATATCCACCGATCAAATCACTGCCCTCTTTGCCCCAGCCTCCACCTCAACGGTTGGCCTTAAACTTTCGATTTTAAATGTAATCTGAACGCTGCTTCTTTCATTTTCTTAAGCACCGTTGATTTGGATTGTTACGCGGCTACTAATTGTTTTTAGTGGCTACTGTGATCGCTATATAATGCGGTTCACTGTGGACCTGAGGTGCTTTAGGCCTTTGGTCCAAGGCGCTTATCATTTCCTGGGCGGCCGGTTGACATGATTGGTACTTATGAGCGTGGTTGGTAGGCAGGATTGGCAACACAATTATATATATATATATATATATAATTTTGTTAAAATAAAAACATAAAATCATATTATTTTTGTAAAATTTAATTTATAATTAACAGATTAAAATTTTGTTTAATTATATTTATGAGCAATAAATTATTATAATATAATAGAGTTATAATTAAATGAAAGTATAATAAAAACCTTAAATACTTAACTTTTAATATAATTAAAACCATTAAATAGTTAACGGAGCTATAGCTACAATTAACAGTTCATATTAAAAATTCTTATGATAAGAAATTATTCTTCCGTGTTGATGTAGCATGACTATATATACTAGTATTTCATTAACTAAGAGCACTAGTAGTAGACTTGCTAAAATTTTCAATAAATTTATTTATATTAAATAATATTAGCCACAGGTTATACTCGAAATTTATATTTTACCTATAAATTTTATTAAAATTTTAAACTTTAAAGTACATGGTAGCTAAATTTAATTTAGCCAGTTACTCCCTTGAAGCTTGTAATTTTAATAATATTTATAGCTAAAGTATATATAATTTTGTTAAAATAAAAACATAAAATTATATTATTTTTGTGAAATTTAATTTAAATTTATAATTAACCGTTTAGATTAAAATTTTATTTAATTGTAGTTCCGAACAGTATAATAAAACTATAGTTAAATGAAAGTATAATAAAAATCGTTAAGTAGCTATGAAACCGTTAAATACTGAACTTTTAATCTAATTAGAACCATTAAATAGTTAACGGTGTAGGTAAAGCTACAAATTAACAATTCATATTAAAAATTTTCATGATAAGAAATTATTTTTACGTTTTTTATGTAACATGACTATATATATATATTAGTATTTCATTAACTAAGAGCATTAGTAGTTGACTAGCTAAAAATTTCAATAAATTTATTTATATTGAATAATATTAGCCACAGATTATACTCGAAAATTATATCCTGGCTATAAATTTTATTAAAATTAACTAGCTACTACCTTAAACTTGTAATTTTAATAATATTTGTAGCTAAAATATATATATATCAAGTATAATTTATGGCTAATATTATTATATGTAAATAAATTTATTAAAATTTTAGCTAAATTAATACTAGTGTTATAATAATTTAATTAAGTTTCACTCATAATTTAATTAAAATCATAAAATATTATTACATTAAATATGTGTAAAACAAGCCAAAGCAAAATGCTTAAACGTGTTTGTTACCTGATTAAAATATTATACTTCAACTATTAACGGATAAAGTCTAATCAGATGATGTTCTATAATAAATTAAGAAAGCATTCAAACAAAGTCAACTGGTTGGGTAGACTATTGTTGTTTAAAAAAAAACGAAGAACACCAAGTTTTTAAACGTGTTTGTTACCCAAAAAAAAAAAATTTGGGCCATTGTTCAAACGTTCAAGGACCTCGTAGTGGCATTATGGCCAGCCACTCCCTTTAAAAAAATCTAGCTCACCAGTTTTGAATATTAAAAAAAATGAAATTAAATGTTGACAGACTTGATATTTTATAAACGACTTGATATTGCACTTTGGTGACATTATGTAATTGTTCGACTGGGGTCAACAATCACGGTTAGTAGGTTGTGAAGATGGAAGAGATTCCAGCGGGGCACTGAAAAGCAGTGATAAACAACACATAATAAATGAGTACGGTTGCGGGTGTTGTACGACTTTATAATGACAACCCATTTGACATGTGAAAAATATATACCACAAATATACTAAAATTCTACTTATAAGCTCTCTCTACCGCTTATAAAACTTAATTTTATATTTTTGATGATCATTTGTGTTTGGTATGACGCATATTTTTAGAATTTGGTTATTAATTTTTAAAATTATTGGTTTATACTTATTATAAATTATTTAATTTTATAATTCAGTTATTAAAATAGATAGATATTATAGTTATTTTTAAAAATTATTTTAATTATTTTATTTTAAAATTTAAACTCTATTTTGGATTGGGAGATTCAAATAATTTTTAATTTTTTTTACTTATCTTTTATTTTATTATTTGAATTCATTTATTTTATTTTCTAAAAATTCGCTACCAAACATACTCACCATAACTTTCTTATTTTATACAAATATTATAAACATGTTATAATTTCCTTGTTTTATAAAAAGTATGCATTTCAACTTCCTCTGAATGAACATAACAATGTGAGCATTTTAGAATTGAAGATAATAATGAGAAGATAATATGATTGAAAAATATTAATAAAAAAAATCACTGGATACGTGTGTTTTAAGTGAATACTGAGAATAAAATTAAAATACTAAATCAGTATACTTTAAATATATGTAAGTAATTATAATAGATAAATGCCATTTGTCTTTGCTAAACTAATTAAATATTAATTCGGGAGGGGGGGCATGGCCCTTAATATTAATTCTAACTTATTAATATTATTATTATTATATATAGTTATATATATATATATGTATATGAATTGTGATTTAAAAAAATATTAATTTGAATCGGTTTGTTTAATTTTTTTAAAGTTAAAATGATATAAAATAAAAATATAATTTGTGCGCACATTAATATATATCGAATTTATAATTTTAAAGGTCTTAAAATTATATAATATAGTTCACAAACATAACACATCATGTATTAACAAACTATCTTAAATAAATAAATTTAAAAACATAAAATAAAAATAGAAAATAAACAAAGGACAACATTATTTAGTTCAATTCGATTTAAATCATGATTTTGAAATTTTAAAACAAATCAAACCAATAATATTATTTGGTTTCAAACTTAACCAACTCGATTTTGTTCGGTTTTGTCGGTTTGATAAATTAAATTGGTGATTTCGGTAGGTCAGTTTAGATCGATTTTAGCGGTTTAGAGTTTCACTCCTAACTTAGATGGCGCTAATCATAGTCTTAAATAATATATGTAGATTACACGGTTTATATCTCGGCCCCCTCTAATCAAATTTTATGGATCCGTCCCTAATTCTAGTGTAAATGTATTTTAATTAAATAATATTTATTAAATACATTTAATCAATTTATATAATATATTAAAAAGTAATTATTGTATGTTAAGTGTTAATTATAATATTTTTGTTTTTTAATCACATTCTCCTAGTAATAATTATTTTATCATATAAGGCAAAACACTAAAGTAAAAGCACATTCTCCCAGTAATATGGGCATGTTTGGTTTGAGTGTTTTCTATTTTCGTTTTCAAAATGTAATAGTTGTTTTCGGGTACAAAAAATTGAAAATTGAAAACAACAAAAACTTGTTTTCATTTTTATGTCCTAAAGAATGAAAATAACATTTTATTGTGTTTCAGTTTTATGTTTTTTATACTCGAAAACAACTATCACATTTTGAAAACGAAAACAGAAAACATGTGAAACAAATATGCCCAAATTTGTTTTTTGTTTTTTGTTTTTGTTTTGTCTACACAGATGTGATTTTTTAAGAAGACAGACCATAGTCGATACATATGGATTTAATAACGCGTATTCAAACATTGGAAGCATAATTGGGGATTGGGTTAGGATAAAAAGTGAATTGTATCAATTAGTTTTTAAGATAATTTTAAAAATATTATTTATTTTTACAGTTTATATTTTTAGAACATAATTTTCAGTACTTTTATTTAATATTTTATTTTTATTATTATATTTGTATAATTTATCAAATATTTGTTTATTCATTAAAAAAAGAAAGTAAAATTAAAAAGAAAAAGGTGGAGAAAAAAATATAGTTGTTTAAAAAAAATTGTTGAAATTGAAAAACACCATTTATAATATAAAATTTTCCATTAAAATAAAAATGTTGAAATGTAATGTTTTTATATAATTTTTGTTAAATTGTTCCTTCAAACCAAAACAAAAAAAAATTTGAAGAGGTTGTAATGAAAGTGGGTGCTGTGGAGAGGTTGTTTGGTATGTATTTTTATTTTTGTGTGTTAATTTCGTAATTTGAATTTTATTGAATTAGAGTTTGAATTTTAAATTTTAATAATAAATTATATTTAATATGAGAGAAAATATATTTTTAAAAAATTAGATGCGAAAAAAAATATGATGAGCTTAAATTAAAATTTAAAAAGAATTAAAAATTAATTAATTAATTTAAATATCACATCTAAGTAAATTTAAATTTAAAAAACAAAAAATAACTAAAAAACTAATCAGTTTTGAATTCACGATTTGTTTTCTAAAAAAAACTATTAATCCGTGTAAACAGGGCTCTAAAAAAAACTATTAATCCATTCATATGCACACTCTGGTTCTAGGACCAGTGGGCCTTGTTGCGTGGACCAAAGCTGATATTCCATGGGTGGGTGGGTGATTAGGATCACGATTTACGAAGGAGGCAGCAATGTTCGGGGTTTGCCTGTCGGACTTGGAAGATTGAGGCTGGGGGTCGAAGCTGCAGAATGACTTGCACAAACTCACCTCTTGGCCTTGGGGATTTGCATACCAAAGGTCAGCCAAATTATGATATGATTGCATCGGGCCCTTCCATGAATACTATGTTAGCAGGAACCACTTAAGTTTCACAAGGAAAGTCGTTGTCTAAAGTCACAGCTTTGTTACCTGCACAGTGGGACGGTTCAAAACCTATCACCTATGTACTTTGTGTTATAGGTTAATAATTATATGCACGGGTATACATGCACCATAAATAGGAAATCGTTTCCCAAACGAAAATCACTTGCCCTATTGAAAAATTGTGTCTCGGAAGAAAAAAGAGAAGTCAAAAAACTTATATAGTGAAACAGGCCCAAAATGTAACAAATACATTTTAAAGCCGTGCGGGTTGATGTGGCGAGCCCATAGTGGATAATATTGTGACATGCGGGTGGGCCTGCTCCTTGGCCAAATCCTAACAAACTGGTATCAGAATCCGGTTATCTCCATCAGGTGTTCCATTATATCGAAAGTCTTCTCGGTGTAGTCTGCGGACGAGCGGCGTGTCCCGTAGTGTGCGGCGATATCTGATTATGGAATACAAATCCTTGTCTTCAGGTGATCGAATCGATCTGCTCTCAATCAGAATGTACATTGAGGGGGAACTCTCATGACGGCCCACATGGTGATAGCTCATCAGTTTCATAGGTGCGTCTCTAGCCTATGTTGTAGTTCAATGTTATTTCACACCCATTGATGGCTGTCTATCTCATCATAATCCTAACAAAATTATGTTTCATCAAAACAACATTGGATGAAAATGGTGTTTATTATACGGTATTGATTATTCCGAGAAGAAAACTTGATTTTAATTGTTTCAAACAATAGCTATACTCTTATTGGCTATATTCATATGTTTAATCGACATATAGTATAATATCATGTTTTATTCATAGGCTCAAATAAAAACTTATTTTTGAGGCGGTTGGTAGTTAGTTGTTTATTAAAATGAGTTTTAAATAAATAAAATATTTGTATGAAAATGTACTTATTGATACGAGTATTTTAACTGTGATCGAGCTCAAATCGAAATTTTATAAATTAAACTTCATTTTATTTGGATTAGATATTTTACTTTAATTTTTCATATTTATATACATATTTGTGTTCTTCGAAAACAACAACACATAAACAATGAAAAGTCAATGGATGGACCATGCGAAGTCAACAAATAATTGTAATTGTCAAAATAGTAAACTCAAATAACTTTCAGATTTGAATAATATTATCGGTTTGAAAACTACTTTGAACAATCTTCTGATTCAAAAACTATCATATTCCAAGCACTTATTGGTAAACAAAACTATCATAATCTTTTTCATATTCATCAAAGATTTTCGTAATTTGGTAAATCATTAAATATTGATCATAACATAACCGTTAAAGGGTAAAGCAGTACTTAATCATTATTGATCATTTTAGAAGTATCTATTAGAATAGTGCACTTAATGAGTAGTTTATATAGATGATTTGTGAAAATAAGTTGTTTATAGGAGAATAGAATGTAAGTATTTATATCAAAATATTGTAAAGATATGATGTCAAGTTCGTAAGTGCATAGACAACTTGAAATGGCCACTATACGAGACCAAAAAAAAGTAAACTATACCAGTTGAAATTACAAGTCTATTTTTTACTATAAATAAATTAATAACTCATAATTATTCATTATAATTGGAGTGAACTAAAATAAAAAAATAAATTAAACTCATCCGCTGTTATAACTACAACAATGTTGACAAGATGATAATATGACTATTTCACCCTGTGGGTGTATATGGATACAATTCAAGAAATATTAAGTAAACAATAAAAAGTTATGGTGTAGTTAATTTAGTTTTAAAATGTAAGTATTATCGTATTATGTTTTATGATATTATGTTATGTTTTTTTATAAATTAATGATGTTATTTATTTTAATTAAGCTATATTATTTTGATAAATGATTTTAAATAAATATTTTTTAGTAATGATGTATTTAGATAAAATAGATAAATGATAAAATTTTGATAAATAGTAAGATAGACATTGGCATGCGTTGTTAAGTGTGATCTTTACATGTTAGTTAATTTGAACTTATTTAAGTGTGGCTCGGCTAACACTAATACATGTAGATGTTTACAAAACATTATTTTAATGTTTGAGTTTAGACCTCCATTTTGGTGCATACCATTAAGTACATATGGTGTACACATGAAGTCAAAGTTCATGTAGAATCCATGTGGTTATTATAACTTGCAATTGAATGATTAAATGTATTATTCTTTAATTGAATAATAAACTTTGAATCTGCACGTTCGTAAATTTATTATCAAGTCGAGACTGTAAATGGAAAATGAAAATAATGGTGTGCACTTGAAATCAAAGTTCATGTATAATCTATGTTATTGCAATTTGCAATTGAATAGTTTTCTAAATTGAATTTTGCTACCACTAATGGATACTTTATGGCAAAGGTTTGTAAACAAAAGTTGAAAAGAAGAAATTTTAAAAGGTTTTTTTTCCCTGTTTTTATATTTTTTGAAATATATTTTTGAAAATAAAATAAACGCTAGTTACAATTTATTTAAGATTATGCAATGACACGTAATATTATATTATTTTATTTGTTTTTTAGACAATAATATGTGAAAGTTATATTGGATTGATGACACTTTAATATTCAAATAAGTTAATTCTATTAGTTATATTTTATTTAAAAATATATAAATATGCAAATTAATTTATTTTAAGATAGCACCTTTGTAGTTGGTCATTTTTAGAACTACTCGCTAGTTCTTTGACACTTGGGTGGAAGTATTAGAAATTTGACATTGTGACAAAGCAACTCTTCTTTCCATTAGCACTATGACGGCTTTAAAGAGCATAGTCATCCAATAACAATCTTTGTCGAGCAAATCGGGAGAGATTTAACACTGGTCGATAAGATAATGTAGATTGCAACTGATAACTTCTTGCGCCACGATAGAGACCAGGAGATAGCGGGTTACCTTATTGAAGCAATGGCCATGAATACCAATAGAGTTACCAAACACCTGGAAAGCACCGAAACATCATATCCAAATTTATCCATCGCATGAAGAAAGAAGCTCAATAAACCTTGGCAATGTAAGACTTCGACCTTTTTGTTGATGTTGCTAACCTGGCAAGAGCTATATTTTGCTGAATACTTGTACCCACAACAAACCCAGCTTGTTCTTCTGAGAATAGGGAAGGGAGAACAGTCCTCAACCAGCCATTGATAAAAAATGGTGGTTGCAACCTGACCCGGGGCTCTGTTTGGGTTCAAGCACGGATTTTTGGCACTCACAATTTCATTCCACTCTGGCGTACGGGTGAGAGGCTCATACTCTCTGTTTATCCGTTATAATCCGGGGGAGATGCTCCAACAAATCAAAGGAAGATGGACTTCCCCTTTCGGATGGATATAACTGAGGATCTTGATGGAGCCGTATAAATCTCTTTGAAATACTCCCCTGCTCTTGGACCAACCTCCCCTACATCATCAACAAAGATAATTATTAGACAACTTTAAATGAAGATTGTAGGATTTACAATGCTCTCTCATGCAAGCAGAACAATAGGCAGTGTTTTTTTTTACCCCTTCTTGGAGCCACTTGACCTGAAACTTGTCTTTAACAAATGTTCTTCTACAGACAGCAGCAACTGAGCATAGCCTCCTGTCCACCTGAGGGGCACTTTTTAGGGACTGAGTAAGAGTTACCAGATTATTAAGTTGATGTCCCTTCCCCAGGAATAAGATTGACATAAATCATCATAAGCGAAGTTGGGTTTGTAACCCCACTTTAAACATGACAAATTTCAGTTTGTTATTATTGTTACAACATAGTTTTGATCCTATATCACTTATTTACTCATAGTAAACTATATTTAGAGGTTCTACAGAGTTTTTTTTAAAAGTTTTTAGAAAAAAAAAAAAAACTCCTACCAAGTTGGCCTCCCAATGACTGGATGGATAAGTTGCATAAAATTTTGGCCTTCAACTCCTGTATCTCACGTGTGGAACACCCGGCGTGAACGTAATGACAGTTTTTAATGATAGCGTTTTCCTGTCAGACATCTTTAGCCTTAGACGTATGCATCTTCGCGGGACAATCTCAGAGGTTGAGGACAAAAAATGAAAGGCGGCTTCTCTGGGCTGGTCTGACCTGGCTCTTCGATGGCGAGGGGGTGGTCAGATATTGTAATCACAACACCAACAGTCAAGTTGGTCTGCTAGCTGCCCCTACGCATGGAACTTATAGTTTTTAAATTGCTTGTCGTATTATATATATGGAAGGTTGGTTGGCTATGGAAATGGAGGACACGGTCCCCTAGTGGCGTTGAATATTGGAAGCTTTGAATGAAACAGTGAAGTGTGAACTACATGGTTTTTGGTTGCGTCATGGGCGCATCGTTGTCATTTCTGTTTGAAGTGACCAATCCCACCTTTGACCAAAAACTCCGGAGTCCTCTCGCCGCCGATTTCTCTCTCTCTCTCTCTCTCTCTCTCTCTCTCTCTCTCTCCCCCATGGACTCAACTTTCTTTTTTCTTTTTTTCTTTTTTGGATCTCCTTCAAAGGCCGTCAAGAATTTGCTTCTCTCCAATTTCTGGAGCCTTATATTTGTGGTGCCTGCAGTTTGGTGCTCAGCTAAAACAGAGACCAGGACGCCTACACACGCATGGGAAACTGCTTTGCAGGACATGCTAAGTGCGCGCATGCTTCTTCTACTAACTTTTCTGGCAAGTCTCTCTTGTTCTGTCTTTTTTTTTTTTTTTTGTGGTATCATTTTAGCTATTTGGTTTCTCTTTTGGTCACGTTTTGCTCATATTTGAATTTTATGATTTTGGCGATACCCATAAGAATGAGAAATAAGGTGTGTGTTTCTGTGTCCCCTGAAAATTTTCTGACTTGGGGTCCTCTAAACTCTATTTCCTCAACAACTTTCAAAGGTCATTTTCCATTTTCTCTGCACTCGTTTTGACATTTTTGGGTTTGGTAATATTTATGAACTCATTTGAATTCCTGGATTTCGTTGACATCGATGGTTGATGGGAATGGGATAGGTGTTTGGTGTAATTTTTGATCGGGGACTATCTATATCCATATAAATTCCAAGTTTGTGTTGCAATTTTTCTGTAGCAGCCCCGTGACGACGTCTTAAATTCAGTTCCTAATGCTCGGTTGCACTATCACAACCTTGCCTGACCACTAAAATGTTTCAGATAAAATGAACCATTCATGTTGCCTCTGATGGAATCAGTTGAGTATGTTGGTGCTGCCTCTGCCTTTTATCTCTCAGTCTGAATCTTGAGTCCATTCTAAATAAATACATAAATTTACATCTAAATGAAAGAAGCTTAAAATCGTAGACATATTACATATATGACAGCAACAGCAACAGTAGTAATAAGGTCTATCACAATAATCATATTAACTCATCAAAGCACCAGCCGTAATATTATTAATGAAGGTAGCCTCCATGCCAATTTAAAGCGGAATTGTTTTTATTCTATTATTGTTGCTGCCCAGTTATTATTATTTTTTTAATGCAGAAGAGTTTTTTTTTTGTTTTTTGAAAAGTGCTTGAAGAAGAGTTGAAAGCTAATAAGCTAACATTTGTCCATTACATCTTTCCTATTCAGGGAATAGAACAAAGGGTTGGAGTGGAAGTAAGCAGGCACCTGTGGAAAGTTTAAACAAAGCTCTAATAGCATCCAAAGTTGATTCACCGGTTTGCAGCAATCTAAAGTCCTTCAGCTTCATAGATCTGAAGAATGCCACTAGGAACTTCCGCTCAGACTGTCTTCTCGGTGAAGGAGGGTTTGGGTGTGTATTCAAAGGATGGGTTGACGAAAACACTTTAAATCCAACAAAACCAGGGACCGGAATTGTGGTGGCCATAAAAAAACTCAAGCCAGGAAGTTTCCAAGGCCACAAGGAATGGCTTGTATGTATCTAGTCTCTAATTTAAAGTCTTTTTTCTTCTCTCTCTCTCTCTCCGATTTTCCAGTCATAATTTGGGCTGGGCTAAAATTTTCTTTGTTTATTTCTTAAAATTGACAGGCTGAAGTCAATTATTTAGGGCAGCTTCACCATGAAAATCTTGTTAAACTTGTTGGTTATTGCTTTGAGTCTGAAAACAGGCTTTTGGTTTATGAGTACATGCCGAAGGGAAGTTTGGAAAATCATTTATTTAGAAGTAAGTACTAGCTAGCACGGGTTATTTTTTATTTTTATGTTTTAGTATTTGTATATTTCCCTATAAATAACTTTTTATTTCTCATGACAACTCATTTCCAAGTTAGTATCCTTCCTGCAGGTGGTGTTCAAACAATACCATGGCCAATGAGAGTGAGCATTGCAGTTGATGTCGCAAGGGGATTATCCTTCTTGCATGGTTTAGATGCCAACGTAATATATCGGGATCTAAAGGCGTCAAATATTCTGCTCGATTTGGTAAACATAGAATTCAAAAACCAATCTTACAAAGCAAGTGGAAATGTTGCCACTCTCCTTGATTTGTTATGATTAATAGCTTCTTGTATATATTATAAAATGTTGTAGGATTTCAAGGCAAAGCTTTCCGATTTCGGCTTGGCTAGGGATGGTCCAACCGGAGATAAGAGTCATGTCTCAACCAAAGTTGTGGGAACTCGAGGTTATGCTGCCCCGGAGTACATTGCCACAGGTTGGATTTGAGTAAAAACACAAACATTTCTTGCTTTATGATAGTACATTTTCTTATATAATCACTCATTAACTGTGATTGTTGCTTTAAGTACAACCACTAACTAAAGCCTAGATTTTGCTTAGAGGGGGATTAACCTTCATTTCAAAATGGGCAGGTCACCTGACACCAAAGAGCGACGTGTACGGTTTCGGGGTAGTGTTGCTAGAGCTACTATCAGGGAGACGAGCAATGGATGAAGATGGAACCGGAGTTGGTGGAGAGACCCTTGTGGATTGGGCTAAGCCATTCCTCAGCGAGAAACGTGTTTTTAGAATCATGGACACACGTTTGCGAGGCCAGTACTCGAAGAAAGGAGCACAGGCGGCTGCTGCGCTCGCACTGCAGTGCCTGCACTCGGATTGGAAAAACAGGCCAGCAATGACGGATGTTTTAGTGACGCTGGAGCTACTCCACACATCAAAAGACTGTTCCAGAACGGCTTCCACGACACCCCCATAGACTTCACGGCTGCGATGACAAATTGGACTCGGTATGATTCTGTAGTTTTCTCAGATTCAGATTTGTATTGCATTAATTCGCCATTGCCATGCATGCAAGTGTGGTGGATGCAGGCATGTAAATTAATTAGTTGTGCACCGGGTGTTGGGTTAATTTTATCTTTTTATCAAATATTTGATTTGAAGACAGTTTTTTTTTTAGTATAATTGATGTAGAACATCAAGTTTCCTGTATATTAATTATGTAATAATTTTTGGATGCATTAAAATGATGCATGAATGAACAAATAAAGAAGAAGAAAAAAAAGATATGATGGCAAATATTGTCAAATAAGTGATTGGCCGTTAAACTTAATATTCAATAAGTATACCAAATTGTCAGAAAATGGTGGGTGGTATTCTTATTTGAATTTGTTGTCTTGTTCATCTTGGATCAGTGAACTTTTTTTAGTAGAGTGGACAACTAGAGATCTTCTCAATTAGGTTCTTGATTATTCCCTAGAATTGAGTTGTTCACTAGATCTAGATTAATTGCTTGGTTGAGTTGTATTAGCAAACCGAAGAAACAAGATTGGTTCTTACGCGTCAATGAACCTTGTTTAGTATGACTACTTGTTTTGTGATAATGTTGATGCACTTTGATGTCTTTTTGTTCACTTTTTTTATACTTGAAACCTTGTAAACATTTACCTAACATGAATTTTACTTTGAAGTGGCATGAACAATGTAAAAATAATATAATTTTTTTGAAAATTTTATTGAAACATATAAATAAATAGTAAGATTTCTCAACAATTTGTGTTTATATAAGTCACATATTAAATTTAAATATATATTGAAGTTATTGTAAAAATATTGCTAACATCGGAGAGAAATACGTATATCACTTTTTCTCACCACTATTTTCAATTTGTTCATACTTGGTAAAGTTTTATTTTCCATAACCAAATAGAAATAAATAAATAAATAAACATTGTGTGATTAGGTATTAATCATTTTTTTATTATAAAAAAGCATTTTAATGGAAATACACCGAAAAAAACACTATTAAATTAAAGTTGTAAGTGAAGTAAGTTTTTAGGTTGGAATTAATTTGGTGAAAATGAAATTATTAAAGAATTAAAATTGATATGAGAATTAAAATGTAATTTTTTATTATCTTTTTTTATTATATATGATAATTAATTTATTATATTCTCATAATTATTTAGATATTTTTTATTTATTTTACTCTTTTTTAAAATTTTAAACATAATCATATGCCACCTGCTCACTCTCCTAGCTCGCTTAATCCCTCCCTTTCTCTTCCTTGCCGCCACCAATTTTTAAAAAGGCATTCATTGCGGTTTTATAGGCCACCTCCTGACCATGCTTTGAGCTTTAAAAGTTTCACCTTCGGCTTGAAGATGTCAGATTTCAATAGCTTGATGAGCTTGGGTATAAGCTTCTACGATTGTGCAAGTTACATTTGGTGTTGAATCGATTGTTGTGGTGAGGTGAAGACCGGAGCCAATCTAGGCATAAAGGCAATTTCATAGATTGCATTATGAATCGAGAATAGAGCTTGTTCAATTTTGAAAGTTGATTACCATAAGCATGAGAGTCACTCAATACTAGGGGATGAAAGGAATGAACGATCCTTTTTATAGGAATCTCACTCATATGAGAAATAAAATAACTAATTTCATTCATCTAGACCTATCAAATACGAGAATAAAAATGAGTTTAAAATATTTCTTTCAATTCCTACTCATTCTCGTTATGATCGATTCCTTAATGTTTAGCTCAAAATAAGCCTAATAAAACTCTACTCGCAGCCTTTTTTATAAACAAATTGAATTTAAACATATCATTGCTTTGCTTGTTAAACTCACTAGATAGCTTATCTTAATAATTATTTTTAAGTTGAATTTGAATAAGGATTTCAATGTTTAATTTAATTTATTAAGTCCATAAATAAACGGCATCAAGTTTGAACGTGTTAAATCTTAACTTTGATTAGTTTATTTACAACTTTACATATAATTGTAAACCCATTAAATTTGATAAAGTATTCAAACCATACTTGAAATGATACTTTGAAGAGTCTTTTTTTTTTGTTGGTATGTACTGAAAATGTTAAGTGTTGGATCCAAAAATACAGGTCAACTATTTTGTTATTGGAGAAGGAAATCCGATAACACCAACTCGAACATGAAAAATAACAAACCATCTTTTGGAGTGATTTCACCTCTTCGGTGCATAATCTGACTTATCAAAGAGTAATGAACCATTACAGAGAGCGCATTAAATTACTTGGAGAGAACACACTATTTGAAGAGTATTTTACATTTTTTGAATAAACATAACTTTTTTGAGTGGAACAAGTTATTCAGAAAGGTTGTGCACACATTCAAAGTAAACGGATTAAGCTTTCTTTGATAAAACATTACGAGATCAAAGACTTTCTTCAAATTGACAAAAAACACTGAAGAGCGAAAGTGTGTAACAAATAATTAAATAATTAACATGATTCTCAGAAAATAGTATTATGTTTGGATAAAAATTTGATACTCAAATAGCACTCTAATGTTTAGATATTAGTTTGATGCTTGGATAGTGCTTCAATCCTCATATACATATTCGGTTTTGTAAAGCTCTTGTTACGTACCGCACATAATGTTTGTGAAGTTTCATTCGAAAACTTTAATGTGATAGTATCAAATATTGCACTATGTCGTTGAAAAGCTCAGTCAATCATCATTATAAATAATATGTTTTGGCATATTGAGAGAAAAACTCTCTAACCTCATCTTCAACCAGCAATTATGCTTATTGAATATATCATTTTAAATTGTTGTTCTTTGTATAGAGAGTAAGGAAGAGATTTCCTCATTTTAATAATTTTTACACTTGTAGTCATTGTAACATCTATTTGAGTCTTTTAATAAATTTCCCCTAAAATAAATCTTGAAAGTAGTTTAAAAGGGTTTGAAATAATTGTGGATATTTTAAAGAATTTTATAAAAAAATATTATAAATGATAGAAAATAATTAATTGTATTGATTTTATTTGTAACCAATTATCAACAACCCGCTCCGTTTAATTATCTACAACCCGCTCCATTGACATCAAATTACAAAAGGTCAAAATTAATATCAGTAAGTGATTGGACTTTTCGACACCGCCCCGAGAGAGATCGAGAGACGCCGTTTTGAGCTGTTTCTGTATTTTTCTCTCCTTTCCCTACTGATTCGCTCTTACGAAAAAAAAAAAAAAAACCTAGTTTTCCTCTTCCCCATTCTCATCGTCCGAGTTCTTCATTGGTCGAGAATCGAGAGCGAGAGAACTACAAGGTAGCAAGGCCCGATTTCCCAAATTGCATGTAGTTTAGTTCATTTTGTGTGTTCTAATTTGTTTCCGCTATTATGTCTCAAACGTAGAATGTTCATGTTTTGATTTCACTTCCAGTGTTTACGATGGCAATAGCGATTCCGGGTCAGCTCAATCTCAGCGAATCTCCCACCTGGGGGTCTCGAAGCGTCGATTGTTTCGAGAAATTAGAACAGATCGGCGAAGGAACATATGGGTCAGTTCGATTCTCGTGATGTTGTGTATGTAGTATACATTTATTGTCGGTGTATTGATAGAATGTCCATGCTGTACAAAACTTTTTTGGGTTCATTTTTTTTTTGTTGAAAAAATTATAATCTTTACTCTGTGCATGACCTGGTTTACCTAATGTTGAAGGGACTCACAAGTTGATGGCCTTTGGGTAGTAATAGAATGCTTCATAGGCCATGTTTTAAGGTTTCAGGGAGTTGTCATTGCTACCCAGAAACTTCATTGAGAAAATCCAAACGAGGAAAGTGAATCAAGGAATTATAGATAGGTTCATAGGAATAATTCAAGGGTAGTCAGTGTCTGCCGATCTGGTACTTCATCCCTACAACTGTCAATTTACTGTAATTCATAGTTATGATAAGATTGCTTCACTGAATTTTGTGTTCGTTTATGCTGGAATAATTTAAAAAAAAAATTGAGATGTCATTAAGGGTCTAAAATTGGACAAGGAACCCATTTCCTTTCTTCGCCATGCTTTGTCACAATGTGACTCTATGCTTCCTCTTTAAGTTGTTCCAATCCTCTCTTGTTATTGCAATTGCAGTCAAGTTTACATGGCTAGAGAAATCACCACAGGTGAAATTGTTGCACTAAAGAAAATACGGATGGACAATGAAAGAGAAGGGGTATGATTTTTTGTACCCTTTTCCTAGTATTCATCCGTTTTTTTTTTGTTACTATAATTATAATTATTATTATTTAATCCAATCTCTCTTTCATGTGTTTTTGTTTTTGTTTGTCCTTGTAGTTTCCCATAACTGCCATACGCGAAATAAAAATTCTAAAGAAGCTGCACCATGAAAATGTAATTAAGTTAAAGGAAATTGTAACTTCTCCAGGTAATCATTGTTTATCTTTATTGATAGTTAAAACTGGTTATCTTATGATTTATGTGGTTCTAAAGCTTTGAAATGGTATTTTAGGTCCTGAAAGGGATGACCAAGGAAGGGCAGGCAAGTTGTTATTGCATTTTCAGTTTAAACTTATCATTGTTTTTTTTGTGTGTGTGTGAAAATAATATATATATACACACGTGTATATATATATGTTTACTTTTTTATGATATACATTATCTTCATGCTACTTGGAAAGCTCAAAATTTTTAATGTTAGCTAAATCATGTGTGATTGCACTTGCAGACGGTAATAAATATAAAGGTGGGATCTATATGGTCTTTGAATATATGGACCATGATTTGACAGGCCTGGCTGATAGACCTGGAATGAGATTTACAGTTCCTCAGATTAAGGTTTGACAATTGGCACATCCACTGGCTGGCAGTAATGGAATACAGAATTAGCTGATTCTTGATGTTTAAATCTCATTCTTATTTTTGGTTTTTAATTCTTTCAGTGTTATATGAGACAACTCTTGACTGGGCTTCACTATTGTCATGTCAATCATGTACTTCACCGTGATATAAAAGGTTATAATTTAATTCAAAGTCAAATGAATCTTAGTGGCCTGATATTAACTGCTAAATTCAGTTTTGCTAATTTTCTGCTGCAGGCTCTAACCTTCTAATAGACAATGAAGGAAATTTGAAGCTTGCAGATTTTGGGCTTGCCAGATCATTTGCAAATGATCACAGTGGCAATCTCACTAATCGTGTAATTACGTTGTGGTATAGGTAAATAGTTCATTGCCATGAGCTCAAGCAACTTATTGAATGAGTAACCATGGTGGGAAAAGGAAAGAGTTTCAGTATAATGCATCGCTGCTTCCCACCTTGTGATTTAAATTTATTTTTCGTTTAAACAGACCCCCAGAATTGCTGCTTGGTGCAACCAAATATGGTCCATCCGTGGATCTGTGGTCTGTTGGTTGTATCTTTGCGGAGCTTCTGAATGGAAAGCCTATTTTCCCTGGAAAAGATGAAGTAAGTTGTTGTGGGACATATGCTAGTTTGCTTAATGTAAGAACCAAGATTATGGTGATTAATAGTACTATTGCTCCTGTCATTTTTCATCATATGTACTGATGTTCAGGATATATGGATATTTGTTTTGAGCCATTTTCCCCTTAGTTGAAATCATATGTTCAACCTTGAATTCTCATCGCCAACTCCAAACACGTGGTGTTCTCATGTTCATGTTTTCTATGAATTATAAATAAAAGGCTGTCTGGAATAATCTCGCCCTCACTCTTTCTTTGTTAATTTTAAATTTGTTTTCTTTTTAATCTCTCATGGATCCTATAAACATAAAAAAATATATATACAGTTTTGATAGGACTTTTTTTGAACGACTCCAAACTTAATATGCATTATCCTTTAACTATTGTAGCCTGAGCAATTAAATAAGATCTTCGAGTTGTGTGGAGCTCCTGATGAGGCCAACTGGCCTGGTGTTTCCAAGATTCAATGGTATAAAAATTTCAAACCGTCAAGACCAATGAAGAGACGTCTTAGAGAGGTCTTCAGACAGTAAGTAACTTTAAAATGATTTGTTTTCTTACCATGTGGCACAGGTCTGGTTGAATATGCTTATCTGTGAGTTTCTGTTTACAACAGCTTTGATCGGCATGCTATGGAGCTATTAGAAAGGATGCTGACTCTTGATCCATCACAGGTATGACTTGTTAGTCTTCTTTGACTGCTTCTTACGTTTGATTGGTTGGACCAACATGAAGTTCTGGCATGCATTTTGCTCCCAGTGTCCTAGACATAACAGTTTTTTCCAATATGTAATTTAATTTTGGAGTTGAATTTTTTTTATTTAATTCTAATTTTTAACTTGTTAGACTGATTGAAATTTGACTTTAACCAAATATTTTCAAGGGAAGTTAATGACACACCATTAAACTAATAGTTTCTTTTCTAATTGACCATTTTACAGGAGCGTTGTTCAATTAGGAGGCATTCATTACAGTTTTAGCACTTTCTGGATGATTAATGTGATTCATAAATTTCTTTCTGGTAAAAATGAGTTTGATTCAATTTCTATTTCTGAGCCAGGAGCAACATTGAGAACAATGCATGTTTTCCCCATGAATCTTTATATTACAGTTGCTATGCATGACAAGGCTTTTTAGAGCCTTGATTCTTGCCTGTTGTGCATTGTTCCGTATATCATATATGGTTTAAAGTGCGTTAATTCTCCAGTTGGATTTTTTTTTTCTCTTTTGGTTCTTATCATTTTTAGTGTCTCTGTTGGTTTTCCTGTTAGGTCTATTAGTAAACATCTGCATATGTTGTTTCTTTCTCCAAGGGTGCATGCCTCCTGTTATCCTGGGATTCAAGAGATCAAATTTTCTCATTGTTATTTTAATTGTAGAGAATATCTGCCAAGGATGCCCTGGATGCTGAGTACTTCTGGACTGATCCGTTACCTTGTGATCCTAAGAGGTTTGAATTTCATGATTTTTTCTAATTACCTCAATTATAAATTCTTTCAATAAGTGCCCCCTTTGATTTGAAAACATATCACGAAAATAACTTAGAGGGCCTTTGTACTACTAGCTTACCAACATATGAAGCATCACATGAGTACCAGACAAAGAAAAGGCGTCAGCAACAACGACAGCACGAAGAAACTGCGAAACGCCAGAAACTACAGCATCCACAGCAGCAGCAGCATGGCCGTGTTCCCCACATTCAGCAGTCTGGGCAACCACATGCCCAAATGCGAACGGGACCCAACCCAGCTGCTATGCATAACTCCCAACCACCAGCATTGGCAGGACCTGTAAATCATTATGGGAAGCCTCTTGGGCCTCCTGGAGGAACAAATCGATACCCCCCCCAGAGCGGAAACCCCGGTGGAGGATACGGCCACCAAAATCGTGGTGGTCAAGGTGGTGGAAATTATGGTAGTGGGCAATATCCACAGCAAGGTCGAGGTCCTGCATATGGTGGTTCTAGCGGTGTGCCAGGTCAAGGTCCCCGTGGTGGTGGCAGAGGCTATGGCATGAATGCTCCAAATTATCCTCAGGGTGCTCCTTACGGTAATTCCGGTGCTGGCCGCGGTACAAATGTGGGTGGGAACCGCAATCAGCAATATGGCTGGCAGCAATGAGTTTTTAGAAATGTGAAGTTTGAAATTTGCCCGGCACGTCATTTGTAGATGCTAGATACGGTCTTTATGTATTTTAGTTAAATATTTTAGGACACCACGAGGATATTAGTAGGCGCTCGAGGATTTTACTTATTTACGAATGCTCTTCGTTGTACTCTTTATCGAACTTGAAGTTTTACAGTGCGAGCTATAGGTGCAATTGCATTTACCATCACTTAGTGTATTGATTCCTTATAAAGTCAATTGAAGTGTTTACTTTTTTTTTTCTTCTCAACGACTTTGGCCTATATCAATCGAGTGTATTGTTATTATTTTTTTTGACTTTCACCACGAAATAATAATAAATAATACAGTTTTTTTTTATTTTAAAATTTCCTCACGGTCAGTTATACAGGAGTTCAACTGAAGTAATAATTAGTTGACATTCTGGACTGAGCTCTGGAAAATCACAGCTGCAAGAGTAATAATTGATGCATAGACGGAGTTCGGCAACCTCTGCACCACCTTCCCAACGCCGGGGACACCCTCTGTTGCTTTCTTGGTCGCAACGGCGACTGTTGGTGCCACAACCAGGGTGATGATAAGGCCTTGTCCAACATAGATGATAGTGTCGGCTGTCAACTGCTGCATGAACTTCACAAACTCTTCGCGATCAAGCTCTCCATCAAGATTGAGATCACATGCCTACACATGAAATTAAAACATCTTGACTATCCTAAAACGAAGCTTTTGAGGCAGTAGAAATGCAAAAAGTGAGACGCTAAAACAAAAGCCAAAAAAAGGAGGTTAAAATATAAGCATGGTGTGGCATTTATACCACCTTGGCACTGCAAGCCAGAGGGGAACTAAATGCCAGAGGAGTTTGTCTTCAAGCAATTGCTAAAGCACCCAAAGAATAATAAAGCCATTATGCAATCTTAAATGATACTAGACATGATTCAGAGGGGTATACAATCCTAATTTGTAAAGGGAAAAACTATAATATGATAAGAAGCATACTTTTTGACCAGTGGCCAATATTGTGCAATTTAAAATTGAGCAGATTAAAATCAGACATCATAGGAAGGTTCATTGAGGTTTAGAAAAAGAGAAGCCAAACAAATTTTAGGATACTGCAACATAATTTATAGTTGTCCGCATCCCTAACTTAAGCCCGCCAAGCTTTTCAATGCACAGGACATAATGCATAGAGATTTTGGAACCTCATTTTTAATAATAATGATTATTGAATCCATGTCCTTATGTCTTGTTCACAAAGGGTGGCCACATGAAGATGGCCATATATGTTAATTTCCTTGTGCATCATTTTTCTTTAATAATGTCTTCTTTAAATGCCTCCACTAACACATTAACCACTTGAACAAAAAAGAGAGCTTGTTACATTACATCAAAACTTACAGAGGGCACATGGACAACCCCGACAAACTTAATGATTTCATTTCTCTAAATTCAAACAGTCTTAGGGGAGCTACCTGAGAGAAGCCAATTATAAGGCTTAAGGAATTTATAAGGGCTTCTGTACTTTATTAGTCTTATTGATAGATTAAAAAATAAAATTGACAACTATTCAAGGAATCTCAAGTTTCTTGCTACAATACCCCTACGAAGTGGGCTGATGCTCATAAAACTTAGAATTATGGAATATAATAACTGTCATTAGATTTCCATTAGCAAAGTTCCCCCATGACTGAAGCATTTATAAGAAAATGTGCATGAACCATGGTTGAATTCATTATAAATAATGCATTTGGAGCAATTAATTTAGCTATTAGCTGTGAGACAAGACGATACCTCCATCAGTGTCTTGACTTGCTGCTTGGAGGGAGGATCAAAATGGGGGCCAGCCAAATGCTTGTTAATATCACTATAACAAGAGAAACAACTTAATGTCAACCAGGGGGACTTCGGCTAAGCTTTTTAAAGGAGCTTTTAGTGACAGCTTTTTAAAAAGAGTTGACAAAAAAGAGAGCTTTTCATTGAAAGTATATTACCATTTGGCTTGGCTTACACTATATCAAAAACAGACCAAGGTTTTCCTTTAAAGCATTTGAGCACAGAACCCTTTACACCGTAAAAAGAACTTTTGTTCAAAACCCGTTTTTCAAAAAGCCAGTTTGTGTCTTTTGGAAAGACAAAAACAGCTTTCTGAAAACTTTTATAGGTGCTTTTTTGAGTTTAATATCCCTGATAGTAAAAACCTGCTTAAGACTAGCTACATCTAGGGATGCAAATGGGTAGAATGCCATCAAACTCAGAACTGGACCCAAGCCTGGATTTTTCTCACTTGAGTACCCATCGGGTTTTCCCACTTGAGTACACTTCAAGAATTATTTTTAAATAAAAATAATATTATAGTTTTTTAAAAGAACTCAAAATAA
This sequence comes from Taxillus chinensis, assembly GCA_023512835.1. Lineage (NCBI taxonomy): Eukaryota > Viridiplantae > Streptophyta > Magnoliopsida > Santalales > Loranthaceae > Taxillus > Taxillus chinensis. The sequence goes on from CM042085.1 coordinate 5,566,727, forward strand.
TATTTTAAAAAACAAAATAAAGTATTAACAATATTATAACTAAATTTATTTATTTTAAATAAATATAGATATTTTAAATGTTAAAATGACATAAACTACACCATCAAAATAAAACATTATAAAAGATATAAAAGAAATTATTAATCGAATTTAAACATTAAAATAAAAAAAAAGTAAAATTTATTATCAAAATATAATTATTTCTAACTCAAAACTGTAAAATTACAAATATAATATTTTTGTTCGGGCAAGTAATAATTAAATGTAATAAAATTTAAAATGTGTTGGCTTTTGGGTCATGTACCCCCCTAAATCCAAACCGGGATTACATTTTTGGTTTCAAATTTTACACTTATCCATTGAGTAAAATTCACTCGGGTAGGGCACACTTTGCATCCCAAGCTGAGTTTTATATATTGTTTAATAAGAGCATGCAATTGCAAGAGTTTCTAATATCATAAAACATGAAACTAATTGAATAAGAAAGAAACAACGAGGCGTGTTACTTGTAAACAAGCAGTACAGCAATATACAGATCTTCAAAAGTCAAACTAGCCTTCCCGGATTGATTCTTGAAATGGTCAAAAACTCTATCTGTTATAGCTCTCACCTGCTTGTCCCTCCACTGCTTACCTGCGTAAGATCTCACATCCATTAGAATCAAAACAGCAGCAGCAGCAGCAGCAGCAACACCGCCATCACCACCACCAACAGCGTATACCAAACCCATATTTTCAGGTCCCATGATCGATTCAAACCAGGAACACCAACAAAAGAAAGCTAACAGGAACGAGAGAGATTCCAGGGAAACCAACCTTGGAATTTTTCTAAGACCTGTCCCATTTGACGGTGTTTGGATGAAGCCGCGAACGCTGAAAGGAGAGAACGACAAGCGTGCAAGGAAACAGGGAGACCTAGGATCTCGATTCTGCCACCGTCTGAGTCGCACTTAAGATGTTTGTTATTATTATTCGTTCGCCATTTCTCTTAGCGAAACCAAAACAAATGTCTTTTTCTTGTAATGGGGATTGTCTGGTCTGGTGCATACGGGGGAGGATGGATTACTTATCAAACACGCGCGCATCACACTTGCGGTGCATACGTTTGCATTTTTATTTTTATTTATTTTTAAGTTTTAGATGAGATGCGCCTGGATAAGTAGATAATTATTATAATTTGAAATTATATTTTCCCATATAGCTTGATTACCCCAATTAAGTGTTATCTTTTAATTAAATTTATTAAACTACAGTGTAATTTGATATTTAACTAATAAGTTTAGCATGACTCAATTTAAATTTGGAGGATGTTTGATTATTTGAGATGCAATGTTTGATTTAAAGTTATATATATATATATATATATATTCTAATGTTAATCCGTAGGCATAGCCTATCAAATGAGAAATTGAACATAAAGTAAGCTGAATATAATATGATTTTTAAAATTAATTTAATTTGTTTTCTACCTTTATTGTTTAGTTTAGTTATGAATTAAGTTTTAAAATACTTCATAAATTAATCGATGTTCGCTCATAGTACGAGATAGTACGAGATATTATACTTGTTACATTCGTGTCGAGTAATTTGTAAGTACCTATCAATATTTATTTATTTATATTTGAATTCTATATTTAAATTAAAATTAATTTAAATTGAAATAAAAAAATTAAAGATAAAATAAATTGAATTCGATTGAAAATGAAAAGAATTTGAATTAAATGAGGAAGAAAAAGGAAATTGAAATTATATATATAATTTTCTTTCATTTAAAAAGAATAATTTTTTAAAAAAAATATTCAGAATATGAACAAAAAAATAACAATATATATATATATATAAATATATATTACTAATTTTTTGTATGGTACACAAAGTATATCTTTTAAGGCATCTTTGGTAGTTATGTTAATACAAAAATTATTTATATTTTCGAAGAAAAATATATAGCTTCAGCACTCATGGAAATATATCTTGTATATCAAAAGCAAATTTCAATTCTATCCAAAATCATTGCCCAGTAACAATTTGTTAGCTTGTAGATATGAAACATTTTTCAACTTAAAGAACATAATGACTTATTAGTTTTTTTTCCAAAGTGTGTGTGTATATATATATATATATCCGATTCATTTGTAAAAGGAAAGGATATTCACCCTCACCAAAATGATTAACACACTCACTTTTGTGAAATGTTTGTTCACCCACCATATACTATTTATTATATTTGTGTACTATCTCTTCCACTACAATTCGTGCCAGGTCCTGAAGTTGTCAACTACAACGACAGTAGAGGGGCAATAGCTTACTCTAGCGTTTGACGATTCATGCGGAACCACCCCACTCTCGATAAAGTGGGCATTGACGACGACAATCTCCAACGGCAACGATGGCTTCCTATACCATCGCAGTGAACTGTTTAATTCGATTAAACTGGTAGCGATAGCTTTCTCCTAGCTCAAGTGAAACCTTAATATATAAGTATTTTAAAAGGAGAAGTTTAGAGAAACTAAATTTAATTTGGTTAATCTAAACTTCAGTTCAAGAAATAAGATTTTGTTTAGAACCGAAGTCTTATTAAACTTAATTTCATTTAAAAGTTTTGATTGTGTAAATAATGAAAATAATGATATATCCTTTGAAAGCTATATAGATGTAACATATTGAAATTTGAAAAAGTTAGAGGGTATTAGGAGGAACGCAATAATTAACGATTATTGTATTTTTTTAATGAGTTGCTAATTAATAATAATAATAATCTAAATTCAATCAATTTAAACTCGAAACAAAATCAAGAAGTTGTGATTGACACGAAACTTTGGTTCGAGAAATAAATACTAGTTTCGATATGAGATAAACCACTACGTCGTTTGTATAACTTCGGTACGAAAAATAAGACTTTGGTTTAAAATAAAGTATTATTTCTCAAATCAAAGTTTATAAAAATCAAATTATTATTGCTACCTTAATTGAAGTTTTTCAATGGTATGTCAAGATGTATTCATTTACTTAAATAAATAGGGTCCTAACTTAAATCGAAATACAACATTTTGAGATTTTTTCAAAAACATTAAAATTTTTCATTATCTTCTACTTCTCTCATGCTACTTAAGGGTTTTACTCGTAATTATCAAATACACTAAAAACTGATCAAGATTCAATGAATTTTTTTTATCATAAATTACACGTGAAATTATTCAATTAATATCAATTCATCCTGCTGTGAAAAATCATGAGCATCCCTAATTTATTTGGGGAGAGATATAAAAGGAGTGTTACTGTATAATTAAGAAAATATAGACAGACAAGAGACGTGAAAAATGATTTTATCAGGTGTATTAATCAGAAAAGATTTTACAGTAACTTTATTATAATATTAAATTATTATTTATAATTTTTTTATTATATATATTTATAAATTTTGAGAGCGTGGACATCTCCTTTTTTAAAATACATGGGAAAAACGTGATGCGCGCGGCACTTTTTTTCTACTAAAATCATACATACGTATTTCATTGCTCAACCATTTTAGAAATAAAATAAAGTAAAAACTCTCAATTTCACCGTATGTTTTTTTAGTATATACTAATAAAATAAATAAAATCATATAATTATTCTCTATGTTACAAACAAAACAATGGCAGGTATGGAGGGAGAAAGAAGAGAGAAAACAGAGAGAGAGAGAGAGGAATGTGAAGCTTATCAAAAACTCACTGTAGAGAGAGAGAGAGAGGAGGGAGGGGCAAGCTGGTACTCCGACTTCGTCTCTCTCTCCCTCCCTCCCCCCCCTACTTTCACTCTCCTTTTGCCATCTCTCTTCTACATATCCAAACCCTTCTAGGTTTCTCATTTCGCAAACACACACCACACACACACACTCACTCCTCCGCGTTTCACGGCTAGATCTGGACTTGCGCATTCCTCTAATCGGTTCCGGTCCTCTAATGATCTCCCAGCCACCGTAATTGGAGCTCGAGTTCAGGTATCGATCGCGAGGTTGGTGTTTTTACGTGCTGATTTATGATGTTTCTCGTTTCTTTCTTCGCTCGAACTGCTACTCGTTTCCATGGAAAATTCAGACAGATAACCATTTCAAATTGCTTGGCGGTTCTTTTGTGAATTTTCTTGTGCGCACAGTTGTTGTGCCTCGAGTCCAGTTTAGCCTCATAACGGTGCCGAGATTGAGGGTTTGCTAGCTTTTTTAAACTTTAATTTATCGGCTTTCTTGTTTTTTCTTTGTAATTTATTTAATTCCATATTTATAATTCCATGTTAATGTTACTAGATTTTGTCAGGTGTTTGTGTGTGTTGGTTTCTGTTGCAAAATTTTGAAATCGGGATTGGGGGCCCAATGGCAGATAGTTTCTATGACCCTGCAATGTCACCAGATTTTTTAATTGAGGTAAGCAGTCGAATTTTGAAATCGGGAGTCAGGTGCTTGTTGATTCTTTTCCCGGTTGGAGATTTACTTATTTTAAATTTCAATATTCTTGGCCTTATACAAGGAGATGGGTCTAAATACTGAAAGTGAGGAGGACGTACAAATGTCCATGGACCCAATAGATTCCCCGTCATTTGAAGAAGTTAGCAGCGAAGGAAACTCAGTGGTAGGCACTGCTTTGAAGAAGGGGCCTTGGACTGCAGCTGAAGATGCAATCTTGGTGGAATATGTTACTAAGCACGGAGAGGGGAATTGGAATGCTCTCCAGAAGCACACTGGACTCTCTCGTTGCGGGAAGAGCTGTCGTCTGAGGTGGGCGAATCACTTAAGACCAGACTTAAAGAAGGGTTCTTTCACTCCAGAGGAAGAGCGCCGCATAATTGAATTACATGCTACATTGGGAAACAAATGGGCTAAAATGGCTGCAGAGGTATGTGTTTTGTGACTTTTGTCTCTATAATTTGCATTCACGTTCCTTCATGAAAAAAGCAATAACTTTCATCCCTGTTTGTAAGTGGTTATGGTTTGACGAAGGCCATGTCTTCACGTTCGGTGCAACACAAATAATATTAGCTGATTACGAATACGAATGATGACAATTGCATTGTAATTTTGTTAAACTGAGATCAATTTTAAGGTATTCAAGAACTTCTGAAGTTTTTGTTGATTGCTTTTCTTTATAATAGATTTTGAGGAAATCCGAATTCTTTTCCAACGTGATTTTATCAGTTTAGAGGGTCATGCTGCAATTATACTCTTACTTGTGGTTTAGAATCTCATTTAAGAATTATTGATGCTTATTGCTCTTTATATTACAGTGTTCATAATCTTCTCTCTTCAGGTTCTATTTATAACCATGAATTATGGTTATTTTCTTAGGTCTTCTATTCATTAATTATAGTAGTAATGTACATTAAGTGATCCAGCCACCCTCCCCCTCTGATTGATTCTATACTTATTCTCATGAATTGTTCTCCATTTCTATTGGAGTGCATCATACTTCTGTATTTATTTTTTTAAAAGTTATATGCATTCATGCAAGAAATTTATTAAGGAAATGGACATATGGATGGTAGGAAAGAAGAACTAAGGAATGGCTAGTAGATGAAATATTTTAGTTTGCCGCAGGGTGTGTCACTTGTTTTTATTACACAACTCAAATGCAGCCTTTGTTGTTTTACAAATTATAATTGTGCACTTCTGGTTTAGTTGTCATTTTGCATTGTAGGAAAAATACATTGTGGATTTTCTGTTTCATTTTTAGGAAAGAAAAAGTAATGTGAGAATGCAAGAACCAACATTTCCCCAAATGTATCTTTGAATTTCCTGTAAAATTTTCCTATCTTTGATTTTTCCCTTTTTCACTTTTGGGATGTATTTTTTACAAATGTATGAAATTGTTGATGACTTTGATTAAAATTCAATGACAAGTTTGATAAATTTGAATCAACTATTTATAGAATTGAGTGATCGACTCTCTATAGTTAGATAACGAAATTTACCTGAGAAAAGCTAAATTTCATTAAAAAAAAAATCCTAATGGGTCAAGTTTATTGAACTCCAAGATAAAAACCACAATAAATAAATAAAAGAAAAGAACAATCGACGTCGGACTTTGCTACATGAATTTGCGCCTCTGGGTATCTATGTGTCGACTACAAGAGCTTTGGCCAGCTAGGAGCTTCGGCTAGCATGAAGAGCTTTTGCCAGCTGGGAGTTGACCACTAGAGCTTCGGCCAGCTGGGTGGTTTTGGCCTCCTGTTACTTCGAGCATGATGTTGTCTCAATATTCTCACACTCTTGTTTTTGAGGTAAAAATCTAAAAATCAATCAACCATCTTGTCATTGTCATAGTGTTCCCATATAGCTTTATCTCTGGTGACGCCTCGTCATTAAACCAAAACCTGCTCCACCTTTGTATTATCACGATCCTTTTTCTAATTACAATATTGGAGAGCTATTGAAAGTTGTAGCAACATGTGCTCTTTTTGTATCATACATCGGTAAATCACTCAAAATGAGACTCAGGTTTCCCACTTTCTTCTTTAATACAATAATATGGAACATTGAATGTAACCTAAAAGTAGATGATAACTCTAACCTGTAAGCCACCTCACTTATTCGTATCACTGCAACAATTTCACATTAAACTTGTTATTTAGAGATTTATGTCGACACAACTGAAGTTTGAGATACATGAAATCTCATAGCTCAAAAGACACATCTTGTCTGCCTTGGTCATAATACATCTTCATTTTTCCTTGAGCCTTCTCAAGTTCATTCTTCATCTTAGATATAATTTCATTTCTAGCCGCTTCTTTGTTTTGAGCTGTCTCCTTTGCATAAGTGTTTAACATCGATGATCATCACCCATACATTACTTTGAATGGATTCTTGTTAATAGAAACATGATGCAAGATGTTGCTACACTTCAAAGTAAGTAATTCCTGCCAAAAAGAAATCATAAACAATTTCCCTCAATCAGTTATGATATTCCTTGAAATCCCATGCAATTTTACCACATTATCCATATGCGCTCACACTAAAAGTGGTGAAAGGATGTTTGAGTGGGATAAAAGGTGTCCCCTTGCTCAACTTCTTCACAATGACTAGAATTGACTCATAATCTCCACTACTAGGCAGCTCCTCAACAAAGTCCATGGTCAAGCCTTCCCAAATTTTCTTTGGTATCGGTAATGGTTGCAACAACTCCATTGGGCACCTCTTGTCATACTTTACATTTTGACAAATATCGCACTCGACCACTAATTTCTTCACTTCATTTTTTGAAACCTTCCCGATAAAAAAAGTGTTTAATTCTTACATGAGTTCACAACCAACCTGAATGCCCTCCTTCATTGTGATTATGGAAATGAGCTAGAATCTCATCTCTCAATGCTAGTACTACCGGTACATACATAATTTTTTAGTGCAAAAGCCCATTTTTATGGTGAAATCTCTCTAGACTACCCCTGGGGTCCTCAAACTTTTTAAAACTCTCCACTGTTTGAGTATTCAATTACATGACCTCCTAAATTTGATCCCAAACATGCCATTCATCACCAAGTGCCAATAATCCCGCCTTATTGTCCCTCATCTAGAACCTAGTGATGATTTGCTACTACCTAACGTACCTTCTCGGGCAGCTGTTGTAATTCATCTTGCAACTCATTTGTATTCTTTTTCTTGCTTTCCCCCTTGTGCTAGTCTCCATCATCCACTAGTGCAAAGCGATGGACGTCCTCTTTGCAATGTTTTTTTTTAATCATTTGCGCTTCACATTGTTTAATTTTTTTAGGAGGCAAAGTAGTTCATGTTCTTTTTCTGTTTCTCAATTTAAATTCTATTGTCATGTTATCAAAATTTGTAACCATCTTATCAATATTCTCCAACCAAGTGTGGACGAACATGATGTCTACTCCCACAAGTGATAATACATGCAAATCAGTAACAATCCTGACTTTTTGTTTTTGCATGTTTATATTCACATGCGAATCACTTTATCACACTTTGAGTTTTTATCCATTACCATTAGCTATCCTTCCCATAAAACTGTTCTATGACAATCCTTCACAGTCTAATCCTCCTTACAATATTTGCATTGTTGAAATTGTCAGAATCAGAATTTACTAGTATTGAAACCTCAGACTTACCAACCCAGTCTCATAGTGGATGGTTTGAAACTCCAGACATGACATTTAAAGATAACTCAGCCTCACAATGATATTCTTCTAATTTAGCCCTTCTCAACTCTCCCTCATCATTGTTGGCTTTCCAATTACCCATGCCATCATTATCTAAATTAGTTGAGTCAATGATCATAAATACTTTATCAGTTCGACACTGGTAGTTTTTGTTCCATTTCTTTCTGCATTTAAAACACAAACCCCTTTTGATTCTCTCATGAACTTCTTCCTTTGTAAGTTTTTTTTTACTTCCTTCCCTTCTTTCTTGGATCCATCCTCTATGGACCCCTTTGCTTTTATAGTCTTTAGATTTTGTTTTGAAATTATTATGGCCCAAACCTTCGGCTTCTTTTCATTGTAGTAACTATTTGGACATTTGGTCAACACTCATGTGTTGACCACAGGAGCTTCGACCAGCTGGGAGCTTCGGCCAGCTGTGTGTTGTCCACTGTGTGCTTTGGCCTCCTGTTGCTTCGAGCATGGTATTGTTTCAGCAAATTGCTCTTTGGTTTTAGGAGGCATCATTTCACCTAGACTGGCTATAATTTCTAATTCTGACTGTGCATGCTCGTTTGAAGGAAAAGTTTAAGCAGGGTTATGAATATTATAGGTAGTCGAAAAGAAAAGAACCGTCCCTGTCATTTTTTTTTCTTCTGTTATCAAGCATTTTCGTTGATTGATATTTTGGGAGCAAATACTTGTGAAGACGAGTTGGCCCGTCCCATTATTTCATGCTTACTAGGATTGTATGTATTTTTAGAGATTGTTAAATAGAATAGGGTGGTCAGTAGGGTGTCGGGATAAATAAAAAATTGGTCAAGCCAGTGTACAATCGGTTAAATCAGCTTTTTTTTTTAAAGTTAAATCTTTCGAATTGATTTAAAAGCTGGTCAAAGTTGTTAATTTGGTTTTGGATTTTATTAAATACCGGTCAAACTGACTCCAAAAAAATGAAGTAGAAGAAGATCATGAAGAATCTTCTAAAGCTTAATTTTGAAGATGATTTCCATGTGAATTCTATGGATGAAGATTTAGGCTCGATGCTATGATTGATCATTGATTTGATGTCCTAGTTTCATATACATTGCATTTGCATGTTTATGTTTACTTTTGTTAGATTTGTTTTTTAGTATTATAAATTTTATTTAAATTAGTTGATGGTTTCTATGGAATTTAGACTTATTATTCAATGTGTGCCTTGTGAGATTTTAGTTAAAGTGGGCTTGGCCCATTAGTTTATTAGGTTAAGAGTGTTTTTGGAGTAAGTTCTCTCTCTCTCTCTCTCTCCATCTGTCTATATATATATATATATATATATATGTATGTACCCTTTATATCATAAAAATATATATTGTTTTCCTCTCTTTTGTTACCTGCTACCAGGGCCTAGGGTTCAAGCCTAGGGATTTTCAACAAGAGTTGTCTGCCTCTACCATCAGTGGATTTGTTCCTTTATTTCTTTTTTGTGATCTGCCCCTTGCTCCAAAAAAAGAAAAACTAAAATCTCAGATTCTTGTCTCCCTCCCCCACTAGTTGCCGGGACGTACAGATAATGAGATAAAGAACTACTGGAATACACGAATAAAGAGGCGACAGCGTGCTGGATTACCAGTATATCCTCCTGACATGCGTTTGCAAGAATTGAATGAGAATCAGCAAGGTCAGAACATGAGTGCAACCGCGGAAAATTATCTCCAGATTCCTGATGTGAAATTCAAAAACTTGGATCTTAGTCCTAGTTTCTTATCTTATTCGCATGCCCTCCTTGATGTTCCTGGTAGCAGAATTGCGCAAGGTTTGGGTTTATCTCCCAGTTGCAATCACAACTTCATGTTTCCTACATTGCATCCTCCCAAGCGCCTTCGAGAATCAGAGGGTACACTCCCTCGTATAAATGGCACTGTGAACAATGTTCTCTCTCCATTCCATGAATATGAGGATAGTGCCTGTGACAAGCTTTCTCCATCTTTTGAGTTATGGTCATCATGTGATTATGATCTGAGCAACAGCCATTTCTTGTCCTTGAAAGCATTTTCAGGCAGCCATGCCACTTTAAATGGCAATTCTTCTTCTTCTGAGCCCACATTAGAGGCAAGGAAGATGGAGCTCCCTTCACTCCAATGCATGGAATCTTATCGAGCTGGTTGGGATTCACCTTCCCCACTGAACTCGCTTGATTCTGTTGATGCCACAGTCCAGTTTCCTTCAGCTGGAGAATCAAGTTCAGATAGCCATTCTCCACAGAACAATGGGCTGTTGGAAGCTATCTTATACCAGTCACGAGCTTTGCAGAATGCAAATGATGATTCATGCCCGTGGACTTCAGCTATCTCTCCTGTTCCCAGTGAAGCCGTGGATGGTTCATCACTGGATATTTGTGCATCAAAATGGGAAGCACCTGGCGACCCCATCTCTCCTTTGTGTCATTCTGCTGCATCAGTGTTCAGTGAGCCGACTCCAATTAGTGGAAGCTCGAAGGAGGAAACACAGTTACACGACACCATACTGGGTGAGTTTTTTTTTTTTTTTAACAGATACAGAACTTCAACTTAAAGAGGATATATTATTAATTTCTATATGCTATCAATGCAGGTGGCAAATTCATACAAGAAGCAGATGGTTTGGTTTTTGCAGGAAATGGCCCTAGGAAGGAAGCTGCAGATTCAATAGATTTCTCCAGGCCTGATGCTTTACTTGCCCAGGACTGGTTCGGGCTTGGTTTCAGTCACGGCAAGGACCAATCTGCTCTAAATGACGCCATAAATATCCTTGGTAACAGTTCTAGAATATAGGCATAACCGTAATATGCCTGGGTTAATGAGCCTCCAAATGATATTCATTGAAACGTATCTGGAACTGCTGCCGTGTTTGGATATTTCTCTTAAAAGCATATTTGGTGTCCCAGGGGTTCCATTCTATTCCATAAACAAAGCACTAGGGTACAATTGTGAGCTCATCCTGCATGTCGCTGTTTGGTTATGCGCTGGTGGAGTGGATATCAAGGGATGGGTGCACAGTCAAACTTTTCTTAGAAATGCAGAATTGGTTCTTGATTTCATTTGAGACATTGCAATTTGCGATGGACTAGTTATTCAAGCTAATGCAATTTGTGAATCAGTCGTGTGTAAAAATGCATTGCCAGATGGACATTTATTAGCTTGTTTTTAGCTTTTGTTTGTTTATTTATTTATTATTATTATTATTACTACTAGAACTAGCTATAACTATTATTACTTACTAGAACTCAAGCTAAAAGCTTTTATGATTGCCGCTAGACGGTTGAAACATATATATATAGGAGCATGGATGGAATCTAATCAAATTATTTTGTTGATGGAATGAATGGTGTTAAATTATTATTAGGTTCTTAAATTAAGTGATTATTGTCAGACGCATCGGAATTTTGCATTGATTGCTAATGAGAACACGAGTATGGTTGAACTATCTATAACTATTATTACTTAATAGAAGTCAAACTAAAAGCTTTTATGATTGCCGCTAGACGGTTGAAACATGTATATATATATATATATATATATATATATATATATATATATATATATATTAGAGTTATTCAGAAGCTCAAATTTGAACATTGGTAGAACAGCACACGACTAAACAGGATACGAATATGAACATTCCATCTTTGTTATTTCTGTTACTGCTTAATGAAGCAACATGAACAACTGAAAATTCACATCTTCACGTCACGTCAATCACATGACATGGCCAAATGAAAAGACAACAACGAAAACAAGTACACAAGAAATCTCATATTTTCTGGCAGAATCGATATACAACGTGTCCTAGTAAAGAATCGAGGGAGGGAGAGAGAGATTGGCGCAGGCGAATGAATGAATCTCAGTGTAACATCTAATCTAATGAGTCTTCACATCTTCCTCGATCGATCGTCTTAATCAAATAACAGCAGGTAGCTCGTTGAGATCGAAAGGAAGAGCTTTGAGCGAGGACGAGCAGTGTTGCGTGCGCCGCCTGCAGTGACTGTGAGCGTGGTGAGCCCCCGGTCCCGCCAGCGATTGCGAGCTCGCGAGCGCCATGTTACACACCTCCCACAAGCACCGCTTCTTCAGCGCCCGTGGCGCCTCCGCCCCCTTGTGCTCCTTCAACAGCGGTCCGTCCCCCCCGAGGACCCGATCGATGCGCGACTGCAGGCGGTCTTCAACTGTCGTCGGACCATTCGCCGAGGCGATGGAGACGGCATTGGAAGACTTGGGGGAAAAAGGCAGCCCGCGTCTGCGATTGTTGTTATCAGCGGCAGCACCAGAAGTCAGCATGAGGAGACCTCCCGCGGCTTCCATTTCATCGTCGTTGTCGTTGTCGTTGTCGTCAGAACCAGAAACGGCTTCTCCTCTGCCGCCGCCGCCCGAACGCTTCCTTTTCCTGGACCATTGAGGCAGCAGCTTCGATTCAGCAGTACGGGTGGACGACGACGACGACGAAGAAGAATAGGACGAAGACGAAGACGGGTTGGGTAGCTTGAAGACCAGAAGCAGCCTTTTGGGATCAGGTGCAGAGATCGTCGTCATCGCACACTCGCAGTAATGATCGAGAGAGTAAGTAATTGGGTATATGATCGAGTGCCATAAATAAATAAATGAATATATATATATATATATAGCAGCACGAGTTTCCTAATGGTGATCAGGGCGAGTTTCCTATTTTCTTAGGCGGGGCGAGTTTCCTAATGGCGAGCAGGGCGAGTTTCCTATTTTCGTGTTTGCGGGATGAGTTTGGGAGGGCGCGTGAGCAGACTGCAGAAGGATGAGTTTCCTATTTTCTTAAGCTGCCAAGTTTCCCTTTTATTACACAATTTTCCAGTTTCCTATTTGCATTTTTTTTTTTCAATTGCTCTTTTTTTTTCCTTTTCTACCGTAGGACGATTTCCTTGTTTTTTTTTTTTTCTTTTTCGCACAAGTATACTTTTTCAAAATAAATAAATAAATAAATAAATAAAATCGCCTCTTACTTTTTTTTATTTAAAGTTTCTGATTTATTTCTTATTATCAAAATTATAGTTTGTTATTTTTGCCAACAAGAAAATAATATAATTTTTTTAACAAAAAAATATTATTATTAATTTTGTCTAAAAATCTAACGCGCCCTTTACTTTTTAACAAATGCCACATATATATTGAATGCAATAATTTCTTTAAAAAATTACGTGTATTTTGAAATCTTAATTTGTCTCTATTTTACTCTTGAAAATTAATCTGGTCTCCCTTGTTAATTTATTTTACATTTAAACTTCATAATTTTATTTTTTAATTAATGTAATATTTTTATTTAGTTTTTATTATCAATTCGTGTTGTTGTTTTTAAGTAATTATCATTAGATATTATATTAAGTTTTAAGTCATTTGAGACATTGAAATTTGTGATGGACTTGTTATACAAGCCAATGCAATTTGTGAATTAGTACTGGTGTGTAAAAATACATTACCAGAACGGCAATTTGTGAATTAGCGGCTTGTAAAAATACATTATGAGAACAGGGTTGGACATTTATTACCTTGTTTTTAGCTTTTATTTATTTATTTATTTATTATTATTATTATTATTATAGGAGGAGGGATGGAATCTAATCAAATTATTTTGTTGATAGAATGAATGGTGTAGGTTCTTAAATTAAGTGATAATTGCCAGACGCATCGAAATTTTGCATTGATTGCTAATGAGAACACACGAGTATGGTTGAACTAGCTATAACTATTATTACTTATTAGAACTCAAGCTAAAAGCTTTTATGATTGCCGCTAGACGGTTAAAAACTTTGTTTTTAAGAGTTATTCGGTTAACAGCAGAGAAGTTTAAAATTTAGTTGGAAATTTAAAAAACGGGGAAAATTTGAGTGTTATAAATAAATAAATAAATATATATATATATATAAACAACGTGAGTTTCCAAATTTTGTGGGAGCGTGAGTGATATTCTGGAACATTTCTTTGTCGTGACTAATATAATATATGGTTTATTTTATGGTTTTATTTCCTTTTTTTTTTATGGTTTTTCTTATATATATGAATTTTGTCTTCTGGAGACCATTTCAATTAAGGCTTTGTCTCATATGCCCTTCACCCTTCTCTTTTCCTAAGACAACCATCTTCATTAGGACAATGGGTCCGGTCCAATCTCAATGTGCTCTAGTATGTCGTCTCCTTTTGGGAGTCTGTGTAATATGCAGATCGAGTTTCTAATTAGTGAAGTCTTCATTGGTGTATATGGGTGACCTAGAGCTACTGCCATAAATATTATTATTCTTATATTATTGGAAATAAGACAAGGTCATCAATGTTATTAATGAAGGGTACAATAAATCCTAATATGAGGAATGAGTCGAGTAGGCAAACAAGAGCAACTGAATAAAAGAAAAAAAATCTCAATTGATGGGATGGAACAAACTAAGAAAACCATGATGATAGAAAGTTCAAATTTCTTCAAAAGATACAACTAAAGTAAAGCATAAATATCAAACAAGCAGATATTGAATAAAGAAGAGGAATATACATACACATTGGGTCACATTATTTTTATATTGTGTTAGGTATGTAATTACCATAAAAAGGTAACTTAAATATTCATATTTGGCGAACTACTTACTCTCATTATAATTAAGCTTCAATATTTATCTTAAACAAGTTATATTACCTTTTGCAAACACATTGTATTGCTTCAATTCAATGCCTATGGAGCCTCTGGTGTCTTACGCTTCTTCGACAATGATTCATCACCGCTAAAGACATTATCAATGCATAATCACAAATGTTCTTCGATTATACAATCACTTTTAAAGACCTAATAGACACACGAAGATATTTGGGAGAAGAAGGTTTCTATATATATGTAATTAACATTAATTAGCAGTAGCACAAGCTAGCCTTAGGAGAGCGACCTTGGATGGTTTCCGAGTGATTTAAGATGAAGGTGATGCAGAGATTGCTCTTGTCTTACTTCTAATATGCTTGTCATTTCTATTCCATTGAGGCACTAGCGATTTCAAGAGATTATCATCAGAGTCAAGTGATTTCATAGGCATGCACGAGGGAATAATATTGAAGATGAGAATAAAGTCCATCTGTGATCAAAGCCTCCCTCGGTATTATTTAAAGACTAGTGTTTAAGATAGAATTTCATTGGGGTACATATGATGAGTAAGGCAAGTAGCTAGAATGTTTAACTTAATTTGCTCAATCTTTAAAATCATCAAAAGAGAAATTTTACATCTTTACATGGATGTTTCATTTCTTTCCCTCAACTAAATGACTAATATGACCTAAAAACAATAAAATAAGCAATTGCATTATATACTATATAGTGTAGTACCTTATAATACAACCCACATGTATTTAACTTGTGGTACAGCACTGGAAGCCATAATCTTCAAAATTTGGTATCATATTCAGATCGAAGGGCAACACCTTTGAACTCGTCTCCCCATTTTCCACCGTCTGATGATCATAATCTTCATCCTGGGAGATCATCAACTTGCCTTGGCCGCAGCAACACGCATCAGAAGCATATGATGTCACAGCAGTGCCATCGTCCTTGATTCCCCATCCCCTAAAGGAGTGCGTGCGTCTGTGAGTCCCCGGCGACTGCAATCTCGCGAACCTCTTGTTGCAGACCTTGCAGCTGTACTTCAATGGAAGCGGCTCGGCCGCCTCCGCCTTGGACGCCTCCACCGTCTTGTGCTTCTTCAACGGCGGTGCTGCGCTGCCATCGCCAAGGACGGCGGTGGGAGACTGGGGATCAAAATTAGCAGCTAGCAGGAGGAGACCCCGTACGCTTTCCAGAACCGGGTCGATCTCTACCACCTCAGAAGTAGCAGGGATTGATGATGAAGTGACCGCTCCTTTGCCTCCGCGCTTGCCTTTCCTGGACCATCGCGGCAGCGACTTCGAGAGGTCGGAATCGAGCGATTCCGCACCAGACAACGACGAGGAAGACGTATGGTCGTCGTCGAGAGCCGACGAGCCGGTCCTGGGGGAGAGTAGAGAGGCGTTCGGCGCTGGAGGCACACATCCTCTCCAGGTCCTGTCGGGGTGGCACCGCATGTGGCCAAACAAGGCCTTGTCAGTCGAAAACGACTTGCCGCAGAGGCTGCATGAATGCCGCGTGGGCTTGCTGGGTGGTTTCTTGAGCACGAGTTTTAACCTTTTGGGATCGGCAGCGGTTTGCTTCATCAACGCCTCGTACTCCGTCCTCAGCCGAATGCCATTTTTCGCCCCCATCGGCGCCGTCACGGCCGTCTCAAACCCCATGGATCGAGAGAGTCAGAGACGACGACGCTACTCTAGACAGACACGTACGAGGACGACGATTAAGAAGAAGAAGAATAAGAAGAAGAAATTAGAAAGAAAGGAGCGGGGCGGTTATGTAGAGATAAGCGCCTGAGGCATTGTTGTGTGAACGATTTACGGTGGGGAGGTAGGGTTGGGAGACTTGGGCCTCAAGTTTAAGTTCAAGTTTAAGTTTAAGTTTTTTTCTTCTTCAATATATAATACTCATTTGCGGGTTTATTGGTGGAGTTTCCAAAAATTAGCTCAAGTGTTATCCGTGTATTTTGTTTTTCATTGCATTTTTGTTATATATTTTAAGTTAATTTTTGAAGTTTCCAAAAATTATTGAATCTTAGTTGATAGGCTTTGTTTGAGATATTTTATTTTCATTGACTGATTTATTTATCATTTT